>OY744605.1:52341401-52598901 GCA_963556255.1 Allolobophora icterica
GTTATCGTTAACGAAATCATTTTGCTTTCGTTAACGAAAACATTTTCGTTACCGTTATCGTTAATGAAAATCACACTGAATTATGAAGACGCGTTACACAATAATTTGCTTAGAGCTTTGACGAATGGGTCCATTCAGCTTCATGAATACATAGCGCTCCATATTCACCAACATCCAAGGCGAACATAGGAATCATTTTGCTTTCGTTAACGGCTGTATGTTCATGTTCTCACGTTAGTTGATATTGCACTTTTTTTTATCGTATTAACGAAAATAGCAATGAATTTTCGTTAGTGTTATTTTCTTTATAGTTATAGTTATAGTTAATGATATTTTTTAGTTATAGTTATAGTTATCGTTAACGAAATCATTTTTTGTTCGTTAACGAACATTTTCGTTATCGTTAACGTTAACGAGAATCACACTGGCCTCTCCTGATCTGGTACCCTGGAAATCGGACATGGACCTCTTTTGGACTACTCTCTGGAAACCCCCTCTGATTTGGTCTTCTGGAAACCGGACTCGGACCTCTCTCGGACTACTCTCTGGAAACCCCCTCTGATCTGACGTAGCGATCGTGAATAGGCTGGTGCCCAGCGCTTGGCCTTCGAGTGGCGCTTTAGAAATTTGGAGATTACGATTACGATTACGATTACGATTGAAAGCTCTCTTTACTACCTTTTGTTCGCTGACGATACTCAGCCATTTCTTTCATTCAGCTCGTCGTCTAATTCAGCCGTGCAATTACTTGCTTCTGTGTTTGGTGATTTTCAGTCTTGAATGGCCAGTAACAAGCTACACCTGAATCCTTCTATGGCTGAACTTTTTACATAGGCACAGGTCAACAGCTCCAGAGACTTGACTGGCTAACGTTTGTTCAGTTACTTCGAATCACTGTTGATCGCTCAGAAAGTTCTTGAAATTTGGGCGTAACTTTTGATTACATCGCGTCTTGTGTATATTTGTGAATGTTTTACGTGAGAAGCCGTTCAAGGTAGTAGTAAGCCTTATTGTTTAGCCTTTCTGTTTAATTTTCAGCATCCAATCACTTTGAGTATCCCACCAATGTTGCTGTACTAAAAGGAAACCGAACAGAACTTAGATGCCGACCGACCTCCAACTCTGATGTTCACAGCTGGGTGTTTCAACCAGCTGGAACCGCCGAAGATGTTGTTATATACAGTTCTGGAGTCGGGGTTAATAACAACAAGAAGACGTCCTTTTCTGTTCGGAAACTCTCAGATGGTTCTGTTGATCTTATTAGTAACTCGACTCAACTCAGCGATGCTGGTCTCTACACTTGTTTGATACGTGTAAATGTAACGGAAGAGGGCGCTATTGCGATAATACGACAGACAGCACAACTGATTGTCTTAGGTTAGTAATTATGCGTGTTGCAGCAGTTCGCAATAAATTTTTCATGAGCGTTACTTTTAAGTCCTAAAGACCTCAATATTGCAATGAACCACCAGCCATTAATTATCCTGTCCCAACTCTTCTTTCATTTTCGGCTTCTGTTTATTTTCCTGTTCAGAATAATTGCAAAAGCGCCCATTTCTTTGTATGTAGGCTATTGCATTCGAATTTCACGACTTCGCATAAATGATAACCACCGGAGTCACCGGACTACTCATGAGGACAGAAATAGTGTGGGTAGGCGAAGAGCAAACGGGAAATTCTGTTAGGATATTAATGATCCTGGTGATAATGATGATGATGATGATAATGATGATGAATATGATGATGATGATGATGATGATGATGATGATGATGATGATGATGATGATGATGATGATGATGATGATGATGATGATGATGATGATGATGATGATGATGATGATGATGATGATGATGATGATGATGATGATGATGATGATGATGATGATGATGATGATGATGATGATGATGATGATGATGATGATGATAGTGATGAAGACGACTATGACGGTGATGATTGTGATATTGACGATATCATTGATGATGAGCGTGATCATGATCACAATCAAGATGATGATTGTCATCAATCTTATTTGCATATATTTATTTTATTTATAAGGAAGAACAGAGTATAGACGAGACGAAATGATGAAGATGTTTCATCGACCTTCAGAATTACATAAGTGTTCATCCACACCATATAATCGTCAGCTGGCGACATCCACCAAATGACCAGAACCTTGCTATCGATGGCCAGTAAGATTTAAGACTAAAAGGATTGTGCAAGGTCCGGTTAACAAAATCCTTTTAAAGCTCTTAGCGTTGTATATTTGTCATATGTCTTAGTCGCTCTGTCGGTGTCTTCCACCTTTCAATGCCATGTTTCAGATGGAGAACCAAAGTGCAGCACTAACATCACTAAGGCCGTTTCAGATGATGATGTGATAGAGATGAGATGCAGCATCGGTTTCAGGGGCAACTGGCCTCCTGTGATGACATGGAGACTAAACGCAGAAGATGAAGCAACAATCAGCGATGGAGTTCAGACGATAACTCATGCAAATGCAAATGTTACGTCGACGCTGGAGCTCTTGAAGCGTCAGGTGATGAAGAAAACGCGACTCATCATCTGCAAGACACACTTCACAAGTCAGTTTGGAGAAAAAGATTCAATGGCCAACAAAATACCAGATTACAACTACACATGGTTCTTTCAATACCCTAACGGCAAGTTTTCATGTCTGCAGTTATATTAACCAGTTTTACAACCATAAAAGTAACATGACAATAGCAATTAATTATTTTGCTGGTATTTTCATACTGGTGTTATTGTTACTATTATTTCATTAATATAGCTCCTAAATTTCATGACTCCTTCATTTTACTTGCTCCTTTCGCCGCTTTTAAAACCACTGATTGTGATAAACTTCACCGCCTCGAGCACCCGTGTGACCTTTCTGATCCTTCTCTAAGCTGATTTGCATCTTGTCTCCACCCTCGAATCCAAGAAGTCCGTATCATTCAAATCACTTCGATGCCAGCTGTCTTGGACTGTATGGTTCCATAAGGTTCTGTGCTTGACCAGCTCTAATATCCACTGTACTCAGCCACTTCTAGATGAAAGCTCTCTTTACTACCCTTTTTTCGCTGACGATGTCCAGCCATTTCTTTCATTCAACAGCTTGTCGTTTATCTCAGCCCTTCAATTGCTTGCTTTTGCTTTTGGTGATGTTCAATCTTGAATGGCCAGTAACAAGTTACACCTGAATCCTTCTTTGGCTGAATTCATTCTCTTAGGCACAGGTCAACAACTCCAGAAACTTCTGTTCAGTTACTTGGAACACCTGTTGATCGCTCCGAATGTTCTTGCAGTTTGGGCGTAACTTTTTACTATTGTGTATTTATGTATGTGTTAGATGAAAAATATATTAAAGCAGTAGTTTATTGAAATTACATGCAGTTTGTATGCCCTTTACGTCACTGTTCGTTCTCGTTACATTATATTGCACTTCCTTACACGATATTGAATCAAGTTGCGTTAGTGTAAGTGTATCACGTTTCATGAACTTGCGAATTACCATTTTTTAATAGGCCTGCTGGTGGGATAAGTGCTAAATGTCTCTGTTTGTTGCAAGATTAACCAGGTCTCAAACAATTTCAGATGCTATAGAGTGCACGCTCCACCTTTCGCTTCTGTGGTTGAGGCCGTTTTATTGAAGCCTCGATGGCAATCCATTTACACTACTTACACATGCTGTCTGAAATTGCCTATGCTGGTGTAATTGCTGTTTCATCGAGATAGTTCGGGGCAGACAGTAGCTTCACCTAATTCTGTCAAGAGTAAGAAACAGCTTGATTGAAAACGATAATGAACGTAACACACATAAATTCCATACAATAATTACGAATGACTTCTGCTTCCCATTTATTTTGCCCGATAAACTTATTGTAACACCCAGTTAAGTTGTCTCCCAATTTGTTGCTTTGCGTTTTTTCAGCTGTTGCCGAAAAGGATGTTTCCACCCATTGGTCATTGACTTCAATCATCATAGTTCTTTGTGGAGCTGGTCTATTCGTTGCAGCAATCATGGCCACTGTTGTCATCATCGTGCAGAAATCAAGAGGAGGTATCGTTTACCGGCTATGATCTTTCCGACCATAGCATAATAATTTCTGCTACAAAAGAATATTTTATAGTTTTAAAAATAACATAATAATTATTATCACAACAACAATAGTAACAACGACAACAATAGATATATTAATAATAATACGAAAATATCAAACATAATACCTGAATTTTCATTATGGCTCCATGACTTGGTGATTTGCTATTTCGAAATTTATAAATGAAAGATTTTAAAATTAAAATTACTTAAATTTGCAAATTTATATGCTAAAGCTACATTTTACGTTTAGAAACTCAAGGAATACGAACTTGTAAACCTTCGACGAACAAAGCAAACGTTCAACCATCCGAATTATATGAAGCCATCTCGAAAATAACAGGTGCTCCAAACTTTGTGTCAAGTCAAGGCACCTCGGTGTATGGAAAGGCACAAGAGCAGGAATTCACTGATGAGGATGTGCATTCATGGATGACGACTCACCTACACCTCTACAGTTACTTGATTGCAACTGATGAAGCAGAAAAGAGTGTTGCGAACACCACAGAAGAGAATGTCATTACTCCGAATCAAAGCTCACCTGTGTACGAAGAAATAATGGCATAGACTATCAAAGTTGAACGCACTAAACTGTTTTAATGTTTTAGTGTTTATGACCGTTGTAACTTTCGATTGCTTATTCCAGTGCTTGGTTTTATAATTATGGCAAATTCCCAGAGACGATGCTCACACGTGTATTATTCACAAGAAAAACTGCTCAGATATTAATAGAATTTAAATTGTCACTGTTAAGTAGGATTTAGAGTCATGATTCACAATACCTTTATGCCGACGTCTACCGCTCTGCTCAGTCAGAACATGCCAGATTGCATTTGTTTTGGACACATGGACTGAACTAAGAAATTGATGTTGCGGATGAGTATATTGATGCTATTTCATTGACTTTATTATGTGAATGATTTTTTGTTAGTGCGAATGGGTGTTCTGCCAGTGCTATATTACTTAATATAATTTAAGTGTTTCTATATAATCTAATTAATCTCATCATAATCTAATAAATCTCTATATAATTTTACCCAAAAAAAACATTTCTTCGGTTGCCGCATTTTCAAAACGTTGTTCTATGCTAAAAACAGGAAGTGTAAAGTGTAAAAATGATTTTGCACGAAGCATCGAAATTCTTGAAACTTTATTTGGCTTATGTAACTTAGCAGGCCGGGATTTAGGCATGGTCACTATGTGCCAGTGCACAGGAGCCCCACCACAAAAAGGCCTCCACGACAAAGGCAAAGAAATTTTTTGACTTGTGTTTCATAGCACGCGGTGGTGTAGTGGTGTAGGTCGGTGCCTTGTAACCGCAGAATCACAGGTTCGAATCCAATTCAAGCCAATGCGTAGCGACATGAGTGCTTCTGAATCATTGCTTCTATCTTAGTGCTTCTGAATCATTGCTTCTATCTTATCGACTTCTACGAAATGCGACACTCTAATCTCCAGTATTTAATTTTTTTTTAATTGAGTCTAAAATATTTCAGTAGTGTGCAATGCGCACAGACACTGTTTGACACATATATCTAAAACTAAGAAAACAGTTAAAAGGTCAGAAGGTATACGAGCTTATTTCATCTCGGTTCGGCTTCCTACGCAAATTGGATGTGCTTTCATCACAAGAACTATTGGCAGAGGCATCGAATCTCGTTGAGGTTTATAAAGACGACCTTGATACATGATTAGGAAATTAGCTTGTGCAGTTTGTTGACGTTGTCTCTTGAGAGAATTTCATGTATCGGCTGATACTCCAGAAACCAGTTCAGGGATCATTTTCTAATGTGGAGAAAGCACTCCGCATGAATCCGGTGCTGATGATCAGTAACTGCAGTGCGGATAATTCATTCTCAAAAATGAAACTGAAAAAGAACAGATTTCGCACATCGATGGGCAATGATCGAGCGGTTGTCCCACCTGGATCTGATGAGCATAGAAGCTTACATTCTACGTGAGATCGACTTTGAGAATCTTTGACCGAATTTGCAAAGAAGAAAACACGCAAAGTTTCACTAATGTGATATGACTTAAAGACGCCCGAGACAAACTATACGCACCAAACCAATGTTGTAATTGTAATTGTAATTCTAGTTGAACATTTATATAGCGCCGCTCAAATCAGCGGCGCTCTCGACCCACATCACTGCCAAAACTGGCAAAAAGAAAGGTTTTCAAGCGTCTACGGAACTGAAGAGGAGAGAGGACAAGAAGCTCCTGGCGGAGGGTCTGGGGAAGACTGTTCCAGGCTGAAGGACCCACATAGGCAAAGGTCCTGGATTGGGCCGTGGAAGGGTGCATACGCGGAACAACCATTAGGCCACGGGCCGAGGATCGCAAGGAGGCCCTCTCAGGCAGGGAAAAAACCGGGGTGCAGAAATTCATTAGGTAAGACGGAGCAGACCCAGTGAGACAGTTGCGCACGAGGGTGATGGTTTTGAACTGAATTCTCTGTTGGGCAGGAAGCCAGTGGAGGCAGTCACGAATAAAGGCAGAGATGTGGGCAAACTTAGGAATATCACCTATAAGCCGAGCAGAAGCATTGAGGATAGACTGAAGTTTGTGCATATTGGAGGAGGAAAGGCCAGTATACACAGCATTACCAAAGTCAACCCGAGTGCAGATCAAGGCGTGGACCAGTGTAGAGAAGAGACAGCATGGACCGAAAGACATCTGCGGATGGATCGAAGCTGGCGTAGATGATAAAAGCAAGATCGTGATAAAAGGTTAACTTGATCAGTGAAGGAGAGGGTAGAGTCAAGGACAATCCCCAAGTCACGAACAGAGGAGGAGAACTGAATGAGGGGAAACCTGAGATGAAGAGATTCAAAATCAATCTTGCTGAGTTGGAGGCGACCACCGAGCCAGATACGAGTAAACTGAGTTTTATCAGGGTTCAGCCGCAAGCGATTAGAAGAAAGCCAAGCATCAAGAGCAGAAGAGGCTGCTAAGGTGCGTTCAACCATTTGGACAGCAGAGGAGGCCGGACCATGCAGCAGAGATTGGGTGTCATCCGCATACTGGTGGGATGATACCCCAAACGGCTGCAAAATCCACTCGAGGGCCGAAAGTATAGAGCATGAAGAGCAAAGGAGCGAGAACAGAGCCTTGAGGGTATACCCCGTGATCGATCGAGTCAGTCGATCAAGTCGATCGAAACTCGGCCAAGTCGAGTCGGTCGTAAAACCTTCGACTCGATCGACTTACAAGTCGAGTCGATCATATGTTTTGACAAGTCGAGTCGATCGTTGTTTCCTCGACTCGACTCGACTATGACATATTTTCTTACTATTTTTGCGGTTACTTCACAGAATGACCCACATGATGTGATGACGTAATGCTTTGTAAACGCACAACTACCGTATTTACCTGATTTGAAGTTCAGTGCAAATTATGAGCCCTTTGGTGATTTCGTATAGTGGAAGCTGCAGATACTTTTTACAGTTTTACGGTGAAATGGAAAGATTAAGATGCGTTAAAAATGCGCAAGTTTCATGAAATTTCAGCTCTGTAGTCAGTTATATCGACGATCTCAAAACGTTCGAGTGTCTGTATGTAAGGACGGGACTGAATGCTTCTAGTTTGGCCAAGAGCAGTGGCTCGGAAAGTGTTTAAAAGTTGCGTGAGGTAACCTCAGCCAAGTAGGCTACAGACCTAAGATGGATAGAATTATACATTATATCCGATATAACCAATAAGAATATTTTTTCATTTTTTACAATCAATGGAAAAGTTTATTAGGCTATACATAACATGGCCTACATATTCATGAAATGAAACGCGTCTAGATATAGCACAATAAGTCAATAACCACTTTAGCAAGCATCAAATACAAAGCGCAGCCAAAAGTTGTGTGAGCATGCTTCTGCCTCGGCGCTGCAGAGCCAAAACTTGTGTGAGCATTGGCACCTTTGGCGCCATGGCTCCCGGGCCAATGGCCAAGAGATACAGTCCAAGTCGACAAAGTCGACCAAGTCGATCGTTTATTTGCCAAGTCGATCGAGTCGACGAGAGGTCGACTAGTCGACAAAGTCGATCGAGTCGATCGTCGGCCGAGCCAAGTCGATCGTAGCAGTTCGACTCGATCGATCACGGGGTATACTTGAGGGAGACCATAGGGGCTAGTAACCCAAGGAGTGCGATGTGTTCCAAAGACCACAGAGATGGATCTGTCAGAGAGGAAAGAGCGGAACCATAAGAGAGCACTGTCAGTGATACCAAAAGATATAGATAGCCGGTTTAAGAGAATAGAGTGGTCTACAGTGTCAAAGGCTGCACTTATGTCATAGAGAGCTAGCAAGGTGATATGACCACGGTCCAAGGCTTGAAAAACATCTGCTAGAAGCCGAATTAGTAAGGTTTCAGTTGAATGCTATTTCCTAAATCCAGATTGAAATGGAGGCATGAGGGAATTAGAGTCGAGGTAGTGGACCAGTTGAAAAGCAACACAAGGAGCTTAGAAAGAAAGGAGAGGTTAGAGATAGGCCTAAAGTTAGCGGGAGAATTTGGATCCAGACCTTGTCGCTTGATGGACGGAAAGACAACAGTAACGAAGCAGTAACAAACTGATCGATGACTGGTAGAAAGTTTTGGATTCAAAATTTATCTGACTGCGTCAATTCCATCCGCGGAACGAGCGGATCAAGGCGTACGTTGCATTGCCTTTCTCTCTTCTGAATGTATGCTGTCGTTCCGGATTTCTCGATGCCTTCTTTCTCGTAGGCCTACTCCTTGAGCAATCTTGCTTGGACCCGACGAACTTTTCGGTAATCTAACCCAGCCAACAGCAGAGTTCAGATCAAACTGGGAGTCCTGCAGCGTCTTGCTGGAGGCACTGAGTGAAATAGAAAAGTTAGACACTTTGACTTAAAGGGCAGATTAAAATAAAGTTGCGACTATAGCGTAGTTACTAGTTCTAGCTTCAATTAGTACAGCTTTGTCTTTGGGAGTCGACGCGTCGTGACTCGTTAGCCTATCACTGCAGGCTATCAGGCATCATTCGCGCCTGGCTGCGGCGTGCTATGGGCCTCCACCGCGGCAGTGCACTGGGGGCCTCCACGTAAGTTAATACGGCCCTGTATGTAAGAATGCTTTCACATGACTGTTGACCCAATTAGCTACATCCGTTAAATATGGCATCAGGTGCCACCGTGCGTAGGCCTGCGGATGCCGGTTCTCGATACCGATGGTAGATTATTTCAGAGATATAAATCTCGGGCTAGTATGGTCCGTACACGAGGACCTTAAATCCGCACAATATCAGTGTTGGTCGCTATAACGGACAGAAGCGAACAAAAAGAGACAAGATGATACAAAATAGGGCCTACGAAAAATGGCAACAGGAAAAGATATGAAAACAAATTTAACAGGAAGAGGTGGATACAGGAACGAAATGCAATGACACTGAAAGTGAACTTTCTAAAAGGTTTTAAAAGTGATAAATAAGTAGTCAGATGCAGAGGCCTACCTACGAACAAGCATACATACATGCAAACATACAAACTTTCCCATACATACTTACTAACTTACTTACTCATATATATATACCCATACAAATAGCACACTACATGTCATCAAATTAGAATCATCTGGTGATTTGGTCCTCTACATTTCTCTCTCTCTCTCTCTCTCTCTCTCTCTCTCTCTCTCTCTCTCTCTCTCTCTCTCTCTCTCTCTCTCTGTCTCTCTCTCTGTCTCTCTGTCTCTTTGTCTCTTTGTCTCTCTGTCTCTCTGTCTCTCTGTCTCTGTCTCTGTCTGTCTCTGTCTCTGTCTCTGTCTCTGTCTCTGTCTCTGTCTCTCTCTGTCTGTCTGTCTGTCTCTGTCTCTGTCTCTGTCTCTGTCTCTGTCTGTTTGTCTGTCTGTCTGTCTGTCTCTCTGTCTCTCTCTCTGTCTCTCTGTCTCTCTCTCTCTCTCTCTCTGTCTCTCTCTTGCAGAACATCGGGCGACAAGATCCTCCATTCTGTACGGTTGTCTGCAATGTCCTGCGCCTCATTCCATTCGACTCCCATCGCTACGTTATTTCCAGGTCTTTTTGGGCGTCCTCTATTTCTTCTTCCCCCCTCTGGTACCTACGTCATCGCCTTCTTTGCCGGCCTCTGTGCAGGTAGTCGGAGTAGGCCTATGTGTCCAGTCATCCTCCTTCTTCTCGTTTCCACGATCGTCTCAAGCTCCACCGCTCCAGCCAATCTCAGATCCTCCGCATTGCTGACGTGGTCCCTCCATGAGATGCCTAGTATGGTTCGTAGAAGACATTCAGCCTCTGTGAGATTTTTGGTGCTTTTCCATGTTTCGCAGGCGTAGATTGCTGTTGGGACCACGATTGCATTATATAGGCGCATCTTGGTGCTTCTTCCTATTGTGGTAGTTCTCCATATTTTTCCCATCTTCTGGAAAGTCGCCGCCAAGGTGCGACCGTACGTACGGTACGTACGTTATTATTCTCTATAACGTACGTACAGTACGCGTACGTTATTATGCCGTACGTTACCGTACGTTCACATAAGTTCATGACGAAAATAAAATACATAACAATATGCACAAGAAAAGTCAATAATAGTTGGTGATTGACGGTCGTAAACAATTTTAGCCATTACATCATTAATGTTCAATGATCTCTACTTTCAAACTCTTAAATTCCAAATTGTTAATAGCCTATTCTGTCTAATGTATAATATGAAGATAATTAAGATTTTACGGCACACTTTATAGGATGGTCTGAGCCAGTGGTCATTTTTATTGGTAATACTAAATTTCGGTACAGTTCGTAATTAACTATAGGCCTGCGTACGGGGAGATTAATACTGTGGATCTAAACTGATCATTTTTGACGTACGCGTACGTTATAAGACTATGGTTGTATCGAGGTTCTTTGTGAATGAACAGATAAACTTGTGGGATTTTTAACGTACGCGTACGGTACGCGTACGTTATTTTTTTCGATAACGTACGTACGGTACGCGTACGTTATTCCGGCAGGTAACGTACGGTCGCACTATGGTACTCGCCGCGGCTTTTCCGATTCTAGTTTTTGTTTCCATCTCTATCACCGTCTCTTGAGGTGTAACTTCCCAAATATTGGAAATTGTCTACAATGACATATTCTATAGAATTTGCATGTCATCATCTCTTGATCATGATTGGTGGGTAGTTTCCCTTTCCTATTGTCATCGCTTTCGTTTTTCCTGAGGTGATACACAGACCAACCTTTTCTCCTATCTCTTCTAGACTGCACGACATCTTTTGCATGTCATCAAATGATCTGCTCAATAGGGCCACGTCATCCGCGAAGTCAAGATATGTCAATCTTCCGGCTCCCCGTTCGGGTCGTCGGTTGCCTTCCTCATGATGAAGTCCATAACCATGACGAAGAGGAAGGCGGACAGTACACATCCCTGTCTGACCCCTGTCGTGATGTTGAACATGCGCGTATTTGGTCCATATTCGATTTCAAACACTTGGAACCACTGGGAGATGTGTCCATTCTTCGGATCAACTAACTCATCTAGATATTCTTTCTGTAGAACCATTTAATTTTCATCCACCCTCTATGCACGTTGCTGCTGCTAACTTAACATCTCTTGACCAAATCTTGACTTCGTTACTGTTGTTCCGATACACTTTTGCAACACTTATTTAAAGAAATTTTAAAAGAAGACATAGACCTAATATACAAAACGTCTCTTGACAATAAAACGGATACGGACAACTTATAGTGAGTCAGAAGTAACATAAAACGCCTTGGGGTGTACGTGGCCCGAGGCAGCAAACGATGAGCGGGGCCCCAAGCAAACAAATTGGCATTGCGGAATTTATTTCCTGCCAATACGGTACTGGCAATACCATTGTTATGTATTAAAATAATGCAAAATCGAAATTAGGGTTGCCACCCGTCCCGATTTTGTCGGGACCCTTCCCGATTTTGAGGTAAATGTCCCGCGTCCCAACTTGACCTAGTCGGGACAGCCATATCTCCCTACTTTAAAATTTGTGGTTATTTTTTCAAACTAAAATATGTTGTGGTTAATTATTTTAAAAACATTCAATGTGAGAATTGTCGGGGGTTGGTGGTTCAAACCCTAGTCTTTCTTAGGAACCCCAGTTGTCTTCATTGCACACACTAGAGGAGTCATTTTTAGCCCCTCAGTTGAGCCAGTGTGATTATATTTTGTAAATATTTTAGCATTTTCTTTCACAAATCGCTTTGTGGTTTACCAATAAAGTAACGATCTGGTCTATTGTGAGATTTTTGACCGTGTGAATTGTATACTAATAAATTTGGTGATGGAATCACTTTAAGGAGTTTTAGCTTTCTAGTTCATTTTTTTGTATTTTCAAAAATTTCCAAAATATGCCTACGGATAAAATATTCAACTCCACATGGTTAAAACTCATCAAAGTCAAACCCCGCCCAGTCTTTTTTTCTCCAATGCTCACACTGAACACATTACCCGTATTAGGCCTACTATATTTGTTCAACACCACTACAAATTTATAATGCCGGCGAAGTGAAATATCATAAATAACGACAATAAACACATCCTGATATCATTACAGTGTTCAAAATCATAAATCTTAATAGTCCTTTTGAAATAAATTAGTTACTTTCCCACAAAAATTACTTGGTTGCACGACTTGCGCCTCTGGTCCCACATCATGAGGTGATTTACGATTTCGGTGCTCCAAAATTGCGTCCCGACTTCCTAGTTTAGAAAGGTTGCAACCCTAATTGAAATTAACATAACATAACGTTTATTTTTCCCAAAAAAACTGCAGATATTACATTTTTCCCTAGATTGTAACAACAAACTCTAAACAATCATCTCAATATAACAAACATAAATAATAGTAATTCTTAAATAAATCAGTTCCTATTCAGGTTAAGAATGAAAATTCTGTTTGTTTAAGATAATATAATATAATAAATTAAATGGGTTAATGAACACAAAATAAAAATCAGGCTCTCAATACTAGCATTTTATGAAAGCAATAATTATGTTTTATTTAATTATTTGAATTTAATTATCTGACAACTGAAAAAGGATGTTGATAATTAAAATATTTCAGCATCATTCTAATTGAAAGTTTGTTAGTTACTATATACAATAGCGACGTGGGTTCTATCTTCTAAAATGCTTTATTCACAAGCAAATCATGCGAGCTTTGATGTATGCAAAATCCGTAACAAACTTGTCGAGAGATTCTGAGAATGCCTTAATTTGGCTTTTTTGTGTTGCCTTTTGTATTTTCTGATTGCCGCTTATATATTTTCTGCCAAAATTGCGATCTCTTTTTGTTGGCATATAGGCCTACCTTCTATCAAAATAATTAATTAATAGAAGAATTTAAAACAAAGAGACAAAATGTCACAGTCTAATTAGTAATTCCTTTCAATATCGCTCATGTATGAATCAGACACGCTAAAAATTTAGACACTAATAAGCTTTAGTAAAAAAAAATTAGTAACCGGGTTCTTTGATTTAAAAATGTACAGGGGCTTTAAAAATTTCTGAGTTTAAGAGTCAAGTTGCCAGAAAATAGTCTTGGATCACGGGTCACGTCAAACGGTCAAACCATGAACTCTTGTTTAAAATATATTAAGCCGAAT
Source organism: Allolobophora icterica (assembly GCA_963556255.1). NCBI lineage: Eukaryota > Metazoa > Annelida > Clitellata > Crassiclitellata > Lumbricidae > Allolobophora > Allolobophora icterica. The sequence goes on from OY744605.1 coordinate 52,355,112, forward strand.
ATAGGCCTAATAGAACCTAGTTACTGTATCATAACTCATTTTAGTTCGACAATAATATTTACCATATTCCGTAACAGTTTAATTCTACATGCACATTGCACAAGCAGCACAACAGTAGTTGTAACTCGATCGCTTTATCTGCAGGCTGGTTTTTTAAAATCACCCTGTCACATTCACGCGGCAAATTGGCTATCAGTAGGCCTATTGTTGGTAAGCGGCGTAAGCGTTGTCAGCGCTCAATCTCATCATAGTAAACAAACTATGGCCAGCAGGTCAGGCCTCTGAAAGCGCGGGGCCCAAGTCGACTGCCTCGTTCGCCTTGCCCTAAGGCCGGGCCTGTTTTTCTTACAAATATATCTTTGCCGGAATTGAAAGCGGATATAAATTTTCTCTTCTATCAGAACAAATATATATATATATATATTTGTTCTGATAGAAGAGAAAATTGATATCCGCTTTCAATTCCGGCACACACACACACACACACACACACACACACACACACACACACACACACACACACACACACACACACACACACACACACACACACACACACACACACACACACACACACACACACACACACACACACACACACACACACACACACACACACACACACACACACACACACACACACACACACACACACACATATATATATATATATATATATATATAAGCTTATGAATACATTTTTTGTTGCTTAGTTCACAGATATCTTCTCGTCTTCCGTGACTGTGCAGTTCTTGCCTGTGAAAGCCACGAGTTGCGCAAAGCAGCAGCAGCCGTTTTAACAAGCTGATCATAAAATTGCTGGATGTAGGCTAAATATACCAACAGGATGCTTGAAATCTGATAATTACTTTATTTCCTTGAAAGCGAAAATGCAGCTAATTGAGATTTGGATCTATCCAGTGCATGCCGTGAGACTCACAAAGATGACATCTACTGAGCAGCTATTGTGCTATATTATTCTGGCGATCAGTTGCTTTCAAATAGGTAAGCAATTAACAATATTCCACCTTTATTTTATTAAAATGCTCAAAGGAGTGTGGAATCGCTAGGGCATTGAACTATGGCAAGGTGGAAGAGAATCAGACCAATAGAGCCTTCAAAGCGACAGAGAACTGCATAGGCCTATAGCTTACTTTATACTATTTTAAGGTAGCCTAGTAATAAATACGATTTGATGGTGAAGAACATTACATTAACATTTACTTTAAAGTCATTGAAGAACAAGGATATGCTCTAAATATCTTGAGAAAAAGAACAAGAAGCGATGACTAGGCCTAATATGGTGGTATGAGTTTTTAGCAAAAGCTGACCAGTGGTCATTGCTTGTTTGTTGGACCGTGTGGCCTCGACGTTGGTTTTTGTTGGCCTAATCCATTTCGTCATACACACAATTTATTGTCTGTATGACGAAATGGATTAGTCAATTTTATGGTGGAGTAAAATTTATATTATTTTTACTGTAATTAGTTCTGCATTTAATTAATATCGAAAATTGTGAGTTCAAGTTATACGATACATGTTTCTATATATTTGCAATCAAAACCCCTTTCATTCCAGTTGAGTTCCATTAAATTTCGGATTGAGGCTAACACTTTTAAAGTTTCATTTTAGCAACTTAAGCGGTTCTTATTTACAGTAATCCTATGCTATTTATCTAACATTATTTAGCTCTTCTTCTTAATTTTAAACAGCACTGTCAACAGGCCACTTCGTGCCTCCAACCAATACCGCTGTACTAAAAGGGAACCGCACAGAACTTAGATGCAGAGCAAACTCCAGCTCTGATGTTCACAGCTGGCTGTTTCAGCCAGTTGGAACCGCCGGAGATGTTGTTATATACAGTTCCGGAATCGGGGCAAATAACAACAAGATGACGTCTTTTTCTGTTCGGAAACTCTCAAATGGTTCTATTGATCTTATCAGTAACTCGACTCAATTCAGTGATGCTGGTCTCTACACTTGTTTGATTCGTGTAAATGTAACGGAAGAGGGCGCTATTGCGATAATACGACAGGCAGCACAACTGATTGTCTTAGGTTAGTTATGCGTCTTACTGAATGGCGCAAATATAAATTTAACAGATATAAAATAATATTGAAAAAATGAAACTAAAATTTTCATGAGTTGAACGGTTCAAGTTTTATATGGCAAAAACACACAGTTGAATTTCCTAGGCTACTTTACTTTCGCCTACATTGATATATTTTATAAGTTACTGGCTACAAAAATGCTATATAAAGCCATAAAGCCACATATAATTATTCTATTCCTGAAATCTTCTCTTGTTTCATTCCCTGTTTCTAATTATTTTCCTTCTCAGAATTGCTTCTGTGCTTCTATTTTTAATAGTGGTTATCTCATTCGAATTTCACGAATACACATGATTCATAACCACTCAACTGTTTATTCTTATAATTATGCGGGTTGGATGCGTGGAAGTGTGTGGTGGTGGTGGTGGTGGTGGTGGTGGTGGTGGTGGTGGTGGTGGTGGTGGTGGTGGTGGTGGTGGTGGTGGTGGTGGTGGTGGTGAGGAGGAGGAGGAGGAGGAGGAGGAGGAGGAGGAGGAGGAGGAGGAGGAGAAAGAGGAGGACGAAGACGACTACGATGATTATGAGCTTGATCATCACAATTTTATTTACCTTCATTTATACGTAGGCCTATAAAAGGGCGAAAGATAGTGGAGACGAAATGAGTGTATGATGAAGATGTTAATTCGCCTTTCGGAATGACGTCATTGTTCATCCGCTTCAACTATCGTCCTCTGGCGAATATTTACCGATGACTCGAACCTTGAAAATCGATGAGCAACTAGTCTCGAGTTTAAAAATTAGTCAATATCGGCTAATCATATCCTTTTCAGGCTCTTAAAGTAGTATATATTTGTTACTTATCTTGATCTCTTTCTATTTTTGATCTCTCAATGTTTTGTTTTAGACGGAGAACCGCAATGCAGCACTAACATCAGTAAAGCCGTTTCAGATGATGATGTGATAGAGTTGAGGTGTGGCATCGGTTACAGAGGCAACTGGGCTCCTGTGATGACATGGAGACTAAACGCAGAAGATGGAGCTACAGTCAGCGATGGAGTTCAGACGATAACTCATGCAAATGCAAATGCTACGTCGACTCTGACGCTCTTGAAGCGTCAGGTGATGAAAAATACGCGACTCATCATCTGTAAGACACAATTCACAAGTCAGTTTGGAGAAAAAGATTCAATGGCCAACAAAATACCAGATTACAACTAAGCGTTTATGTTTCCATACTTTGACGGCAAGTTTTTCATGTCTGCAGTTATATTAACCAATTTTACAACCATAAAATTAACCTGACGACTACAATTTATTATTTTGCTGCTATTTTCAAACTAGTGCTATGAGGGCCTGATTAACCACTCGGGGACCCATGCTAATTATGCACGGGGCCCTTCTCGTATTGAGCATGGAATTATGGGAATGCATAAACACATAACAATCAACGTGCAGTAAAGAAGGGTTAATGCATACAACACAACTTTAAAGCTTAGCACTTCTGTCGCGAGGTGCACACCTTGGGTGCCCGGGCGCTGTGTTGGGTCCTGGTGCTGGACAGTGTCAGATGATTTGAAGGACTTCATTGGAAGAGGGCGCAACTCCTCTTGTCCGTAATACACGGCGGATTTTCCTTTCAGCCGCTCACTACGCATAGGCTGGCCTAAGGACAAGTTCCCCTCCCTTGACTCACCAATTTCTACTGCCCTTTCAGTATCTACCAAAACGGCTGAACGGCTGTCCGCGGTTTCCGGTCTGGAAACAAGGTCTCCCTGGAAGGTTACCTCAGGATTCTAACCGGACCCATACACAGATTTATTGTTTATGTCAAGGGGGACTCCTTCCTCACCTAGGCTTACTCTATCTGTGCCATCGTAAGTAACTGGGGATCGAACCTCCCATTGAGCTACGTCCTTACCATCCAAGGAAGCTGGCGCACTAGATATCTCTTTTAGGAGCGCCAACGATCTTTGAGCGACCTCTACCCTTAGACTAGGGTTACTGAACACAAGATCCAACATCTGTGATTAAATTAAACTCAAACAAATTAAACTTAAATGCGCAATAAATTACATAAAATTGTCCTGTCCTTATTTCTTTCCAATGTTTCTATTAATAATAACCAACATTTAAACCTTTAACTAGCAGTAAAGATTTCACATCTTAGCATCTATACAAGATTACATTTACAACTGACCTTCCACTAGAGATTAGTCCTTACAAGTGATGCGCGTGCGCGTCAGGGCCTCACTTTACTTACGAGGGTAACTACTACACAGTGATGCGACGCCTGAGCACGGAAAGGAAAATGCGGACAATCCCCAAATTCTTACTCGCTCATCGCCAGAAACTCCGATAATTTAACTGCCGAATACTATTCCGGGCCAGAAAACATTACTTCTAGGTCAGAAATAAGAAAGATACAACAGGTTGCCTGCTTAGGTAAGGACTTCCTGACAAGCTGTCCGTCGAGCGGCGACGTGTCTTCTCCCAATTCGTCCGTTAGCATAGTCCGGCGAAGATCGGCCCAAATTTCGATCCTCCGATGCGGAAATGTCGAACGATTCACAGTTCGAGTCCCTGTTTCCCAAGTTTCTCGAAGGCACTCCGAAATTTCGATTAATTTCGAATAATTTCTACGAAACTTCCCCGGAGAGCTTTCTTGCATCGATCCTTCTCGATGGCCGCTGCAGTCAACACTGACTCGTTGCTCGGGCTAATCTCAATGCTTAGCCTAGCCTAGCCTAGCCTAGCGCGCATGCGCTGTCACCTGGGGCGGCCTTAGGTCACGCATTGCTTTAGCGCTAGAGGCGATGCACTTCGCCACACTTCTGCATTTTGGGACAATATCTAAGTTTGTTTCAAATGCTTGTTACGGTATATTATTGACAACATACATTTAGCTTAAAATTATAATCAAATTTCGTATATGTTCTGTTCATTCTTAACAGCTCAGAAACATTTGCGACTTTAGCAGCTGCAAATATTGTGATCAAATGAAATCAAGTTAAGCACATCACTCTTAACACTATGAGTATTAAGTTCCATTGTTTTTGGACTTTTATGGGTCAGAGAAGTTCGCAGTATATTTTTAATAAGTTCCATCTTACTGAAACAGCGTTCACCCGAGCAGTTGGAGAGCATAAATTACATGAACATACGCAGAGTGAGAGAAACAAAGGGAATGTTTCGAAAAGGTTCTCGGTGTAAACTAACATAATTAAAGCATCGTGGTGTGGCACAAACGCTTGATTTTGAAAGATCAGTAATTTAAACCATTTCGTCGGGGAATATGTCAGAGCCAAAAGAAATGCATGTATCATGGCCTACACAGCAGTTGGTTGCATTGCTGACATTTCAAATTTGCTTAGTGCAAATTCTTGCTTTAAATGAAACTAATAAAACTAAGCTCTTTCTTGTGAATAAATAATTAGTTGTTGTAATGAAATATTTGCTTGCCCCGCTGTATTCCGACTCCAGTCGGGGGGCCCCTGTAAGCGTGGGGCTCCATGCTAAAGTATATTGCACATACTGGTTAATCCGGCCCTGAGTGTTATCATTACAATATTCATTATCTATCTCAGCGTTTCCCAAACTTTTTTGCCCACGGAACCCTTGTCATCATTTCACATTTTGGCGGAACCCAACCTGAACTAAACGTATTGAGGCATACGTTTATCTATTTAATAGATCGCTTTCCGAAGGGTGTATTCCTCCATCGCAGAAGCGTGCTCTGGTCTTTCCTTCGCTAAAAAAGCCTAATCTTGATACTAATCTCTGCAATAATTACCGTCCCATCTCCAATTTATCTTTCCTATCCAAGACTCTTGAACGTCTTGTCTCTCTTCAGCTCCTCCCTTATCTTGAGCAATCTGGACTCCTTCCTGCTAATCAATCAGGCTTTAGGGCTCATCATTCTACTGAGACTGCTCTCCTCTCTCTCCTCTCTGAAATCTACTCTGCTGTTGACAGGGCTGAACTTAGCCTCTTGGCTCTTTTCGATGTTTCTGCAGCCTTTGATATTGTAGATCATAGTATTCTCCTTCAGCGTCTTGAGACTTCATATGGGTTACAGGGCCTTCCTCTTTGCTGGTTTCGATCATATCTGTCTGAACGAACCCAAATGATTATATCGGGCGACTCTAGAACAAAATGGATTCACATTAAGCTGGGCGTTCCTCAAGGCTCTGTACTTGGTCCTTTACTCTTTATTCTCTACACGGCTGACATTTCTTCTCTTTTCCCACTCTCGGGAGCTACTGGTCATATCTTTGCTGATGATGTGCAAGCTTTTGTCCATGGGTCTCCTTTATCTCAATTGCACTTAGTTGAGCGTATCGAGTCTCTATCTAAGTCTCTCCATTCCTGGATGTCCTCAAATCGTCTCTGTCTTAATGCCTCCAAAACCCAGTTCATTTGGTTTGGCTCCCCTCAACAGTTGCTTAAGATTGATTTCGCCCTCCTCTTGGAAATCTTCCCTCACTACTCCTTTTCATCAAGTGTACGTGACCTAGGTGTTACGCTTGATAGCTCTCTCTCCTTCAAAGATCACATCTCTAACCTCACACGTGTTTCCTACTTCCACTTAAGGCGTCTCAGGGCTGTTCGACGATCTGTCTCTTCCTCTGTTTTCACAACGCTGGTCCATGCTTTCATTTGCTCCAGAATTGACTACTGCAATTCGCTTCTAATCGGTCTTCCTAAGGTCCGTCTCATGCCTCTGCAGTCAGTCCTAAATGCAGCTGCGAGATTAATTGCCCGTCTGCCACGCTACTCACGCATTTCATCCTTCATGTTTGAGAAACTGCACTGGCTTCCTCTCTCTGCACGTATTAAGTTTAAAATCCTTATTCTGGTGTCAAAGACACAGCGGGGTCTCGCCCCCAAATATTTAATTGATGTAATTCACCGGCCTCTTTCTGTCTCTTCGCATCGTCCACTTCGCTCCTCAAACAGATTTGATCTCTCAGTTCCTCGTACTAGAACAGCTATGGCTCAGTCCCGATCTTTTGCCTCAATTGGTCCCTCTCTCTGGAATACACTGTCTCCTTCTACTCGCTCTTTAATTTTAATAAGTAACCCCTCATCTTCTTTTACTTTCCTCAAGACTTATTTCTTTTCTCTCGGCCTTGCGCACTGGGAGCGCCTCTGAACGGTTCACCCTACTAGAGGCGCTTTATAAATGTTTAAATACAATACAATACAATACAATACAATACGTAGCGCCTGAGAAGCATTCCAATATAGGCTTAACTAAACACACACCCATATAGGGGGTTTATAAAAACAATTTATTTTCTCTTATTTCAAATGTTAAAGTGTGCAGTTTTTAAGACCAAGACTCATGGACTTTTGGTTTAATGCTAGAAAGCTGGATTCTTATGTCAGGTGCAGCATTTAGTCAATTTCTATTTTTGGTTTTCGTTGCAGTAGGCCTATATATATAGCCTTCCAGGAAAATCGCGCAAATGAGTTGTGGCAAATGGCAAAGTACACTAGCTGTACATTTCACGACAGTGGGATATTCTTTAATTGGCCCGCTTCAGAAACCGATCAATGAAAGTGAAAGCCTGCTTCATATTTTGCGAGTCCGACGTTGTCTCAATAAGAAGTTCATAATCTTTATTAGAAAAGTTTGCTGGTTTTCGGCTCCTTTTAATGTGCTCCGAATCCAATTAATATCACCCTTCATGGGAAGAAAGTAGGCCCCCCTAGACCAAGACTCATGGAGCACAAGATGACACCTAAGTTCTGCTGAAAACTGTCCAGATCGCAGCGCATAACACTGTTATTAAAAACAAAGGATATCATTGCAAATACTGACTTTCAGTTCTAGTGCTGTCTCTGGTAACACTTAATGTTGCACAGACAGTCGAAACAATGGAAACAATGTTTGATTTTGGGGCACAATCTTTGTTTCCGTGATTTTATTCCAGTTATGCAGAAAACTCACCAAATCGATATTTTAACACACAGTAACTGCCATTACTGATTATACCATTGCATTTATTCAGTTTTGGTTCTAGTGGTATACTGTGACATTAAACATTGAAAAAACACTTCAGACAGTGAAAATAATCTAGACTTTTTAAAATGTTCATGCTTTTCAGTGAATTTATTTCAGTAGCGCTGTCATCCGGTCACTCTGTGCTTCCGACCAATACTGCTGTACTAAAAGGAAACTGCTCAGAACTGAGATGCCGACCGAACTCCAGCTCTGATGTTTACAGCTGGCTGTTTCAACCAGCTGGAACAGCAGAAGATGTTGTTATATACAGTTCTGGAGTCGGAGCCAATAACAAGATGACGTCTTTTTCTGTTCGGAAACTCTCAGATGGTTCTGTTGATCTTATCACTAACTCGACTCAACTGAGCGATGCTGGTCTCTACACTTGTTTCATTCGGGTAAATGTAACAGAAGAGGGCGCTATTGCGATAATACGACAGACAGCACAACTGATTGTCTTGGGTTAGTTATGCGTCTTACTGAATGGCGCAAATATAAATTTAACAGATATAAAATAATATTGAAAAAATGAAAATAAAATTTTCATGACGTGACCGGTTTTATGTTTTATATGACAAACCACACAGTTTAATTAGGCCTATATAGATATATTTTATAAGTTACCGGCAAAAAAAAGTTATTTAAAGTCATTAAACCACATGTAATTATAATATATCTGAAGTCTTCTTCTGTTTCATTCTCACATTTCTAATTATTTTCCTTCTCAGAATTGCTTTTGTGCTTCTAATTTTGATGTGGGTTATCTCATTCGAATTGCACGAATACACATGAATCATAACCACTCAACTGTTTATTCTCGTGACAATGCGGGTTGGATGTGTGGAAGTGTGTTATGATGATGATGATGATGATGATGATGATGATGACGATGACGATGATGATGATGATAATGATGATGATGATAATGATGATGATGATGATGATGATGATGATGATGATGATGATGATGATGATGATGATGATGATGATGATGATGATGATGATGATGATGATGATGATGATGATGATGATGATGATGATGATGATGATGATGATGATGATGATGATGATGATGATGATGATGATGATGATGATGATGATGGTGATCATGATGATGGTGATCATGATGATGGTGATCATGATGATAGTGATCATGATGATGATGATGTTGATGATGATGATGATGATGATGATTATGAACTTGATCATCACAATTTTATTTACCTACATTTATACGTAGGCCTATAAATGGTCGAAAGACAGAGGAGACGAAGAGCGTATGATGAAGATGTTTAATCGACTTTCAGAATGACATCAGTGTTCATTCGCTTCATCTATCGTCCTTAGGCGAATATCTTCCGATGACTCGAACCTTGAATATCAATGACCGACTAGTTTCGAATCTAAAAAATAGTGTCAATGTCGGCTAATCATATCCTTTTCAGGCTCTTAAAGTAGTATATATTTTGTTATTTATCTTGGTCTCTTTCTATTTTGGATCTCTCATTGTTTGGTTTTAGATGGAGAACCACAATGCAGCACTGACATCAGTAAAGCCGTTTCAGATGATGATGTCATAGAGTTGAGGTGTAGCATCGGTTACAGAGGCAACTGGGTTCCTGTGATGACATGGAGACTAAACGCAGAAGATGAAGCAACGGTCAGCGATGGAGTTGAGATGATAACTCATGCAAATGAAAATGTAACGTCGACTCTGGAGCTCTTGAAGAGTCAGGTGATGAACAAAACTCTACTCATCATCTGTAAGACACATTTCACAAGTGGACAAAAAGATTCAATGGCCAACAAAATACCAGATTACAACTACACATGGTTTTTTCCATACCATAGCGGCAAGTTTTTTATGTCTACAGTTATATGAACCAATTTAACAACCATAAAAATTAACCAGACGACAACAATTAATTACGTTGCTGATATTCTTAAACTGGTGTTATTATTACTATATTATTATTATTATTATTATTGTAGCTTTCTTTACTGTCATTTGTTTGCTGACGATGCCCAGACATTTTTGTTCATTCGATAGTTCGTCGTCTAATTCAGCCCCGCAATTCGTATCGTAATCGTATTCTTTAAACTTCTAAAGCGCCACTTGGAGGCCAAGCGCAGGGCACCAGCTTATTCATGAGCGCTGGGTCCCAATCAGAGGGTGTTTTCAGAGAGTACCAGGTAGTCCAAAAGAAGTCCGAGTCCAGTTTCGTGAAGGCCAGACCAAATCAGAGGGGTTTCCATAGAGTAGTCCAAAAGAGGTCCGAGTCCGGTTTCCAGAAGGTCAAATAAAATCATAGGTTTTTTTAAAGAGTAGTCCAAAAGAGGTCCGAGTCCAGTTTCCAGAGGGTCAGATCAAGACAGGAGGCAGAGCAGCCCTCAAGGCGCGTGTGTCTTTAGGGCGAGAGTAATTGGAAGGCGCAGGATCAGATGAATTAGGGTAGGAGTACTTGAAAAGGTGAGGCTTCAATTTTGAGTAGAAAGCCCGTGGGTGATAGACAGAGGAAAATCAGGAGGAGGATGGAGGACGGGTTGCAAATTGCAATGATGATGACGGAACGGAGAATCTGCGGAATTACTTGCTTCTGCGTTTGGTGATGTTCAATTCTGAATTGCCAGTAATAATCTACCTCTGAATCCCTCTATGGCTGAATTCGTTCTCTTAGGCATAGGTCAACAACTCCAGAAACTTGATTGACTAACGTTAGTTCAGTTACTTGGAATCACTGTTGATCGCAACGAGATTTCTTGTAGTTTGGGCGTAACTTTTGACTATAGCGAGACTTGTGTATATTTGTGTATTTTTTATGTGAGAAGCATATTTAAAATAGAAGTTCTTTTCTTCTTTGAGTTCTCTGCCCTTCGGCAGGTTTCAAGTTTCAACTTCCAATGACGCCATTCCTCTCTTCGCGGTGCTCTTCCCTTCTCAGCCCTCCTCTCATTAACTCTCCTCTTTTTTCGTATATTCTCTTCATCATTTTCAGTGTAGACCTTATTATTTAGCCTTTCTGTTTAATTTTCAGCAGCACCGGTGTCCGGCCACATTGTGCCTCCAACCAATACTGCCGTACTAAAATGGAACCGCACAGAACTTAGATGCCAACCGAACTCCAGCTCTGTTGTTCACAGCTGGGTGTTTCAGCCAGCTGGAACTGCCGAAGATGCTGTCGTATACAGTTCTGGAGTCGGAGTTAATAACAACAAGATGACGTCCTTTTCTGTTCGGAAACTCTCAAATGGCTCTGTTGATCTTATTAGTAACTCGGCTCAACTCAGCGATGCTGGTCTCTACACTTGTTTGATTCGGGTAAATGTAACGGAAGAGGGCGCTATTGCGATAATACGACAGACAGCACAACTGATTGTCTTAGGTTAGTTATTATGCGTGTTGCTGCAATTCGCAATAAGTTTTTCATGAGCTACACGCTGCACAGTGCTATTTTTAGGTCCTTAAACCTCATTATTGCAATTAACCACTAGCTCTTAATTATTCCGTCCCTGCAGTCTTCTCTTGTTTCATTTTTGGCTTCCATTTATTTTCCTTTTCAAAAGGCTTGCATGCTCATATTGCATGCTTCTATATCATATATTGATGTAGGCTAGCTCATTCGAAGTTCACGAATTCGCAAAAACAATGACCAATTCACTGCCCATGAGGACATAAATAGTTCGGGTAAAGGCGAAGAGCAAACGGGAATTTTGCTGGAATATTTATGATCATGATGATAATGATGATTATGATAATGATAATGGTAATGATAATGATGATGATGATGATGATGATGATGATGATGATGATGATGATGATGATGATGATGATGATGATGATGATGATGATGATGATGATGATGATGATGATGATGATGATGATGATGATGATAATAATAACAGACTTGTTGTTCTCGAGACCAAAGGTCTTGGTCTCGAGTGCACTCGAGTTCGTTTTTAAAAGTCTTGGTCTTGGTCTTGGTCTTGAAACCAAAAGTCTTGGTCTTGGTCCTGGTCTTGAGGTTCAAAGTCTTAGTCTTGGGCTTGAGGATCAAAGTCTTGGTCTTGGTCTCGCAAGACCAAGACCAAGACCGGCTGTCAATATGAACAGTCATTTAACAAAACTCAAGAATTAAAAATATGTCAAGCCTGTTTGCATCATAGCCTACGACAAATACCGAAGGACGGATGCAAGTTTTGTTGGTCAGGAGGACCCATCGGCAGCAGCAACTAAGTTTATGCTGTGTCTGGAAGCCCTGCTGAGACTTTTTCTGAAGCCAGACGGTCTGATAAACCATGGGAAGATTTCAAAAGACTAACGATTTGTACATTTACATCCAGTGTTTGAAAAGCTACTGTGTGTGCCAGCGACTTCAGCACCTGTAGAACGTATATTTTCACATGGCAGAATTTTATGAGGCCCCACAGGTTAGGCCTTGGTCAGAAAATTCTGAGTGAATTGATTTTTATAAAATACAAAAGGCATTTGGAATAACATTTTTCATGGAAGACTTTTGTAAATACGAATTCGGAATTCTCTGCAGTCTGCATTGAAAGTTAATTTTCCTGAATGGAATAAAAGACTCGATCACGTTTTCATTAAAATAACGTTTAGTCCGACTTAACAATTTTTTTTAAGGAAAATAAGAAGTCTTGGGCTGAATGTGATTTTTTTGGTCTTGGTCTTGAGGTTTAAAGTCTTGGTGTTGGTCTTGGTCTCGAGGTTCAAAGTCTTGGTCTTGGTCTTCGTCTTGGTCTCGAGGTTCAAAGTCTTGGTCTTGGTCTCGAGGTTTAAAGTTTTGGTCTTGGTCTTGAGGTTTAAGGTCTTGACAACTAGACTAAATAATAATAATAATAATAGTAATGATAATAATAATAACAATAATACTGATGACGATGATGATGGTGATATTGGCGATATCATTGATGATGAAATCGATCAACATCATGATCAAGATGGTGACGGTCATCACATTCTTATTTGCATATATTTATATGTAAGGAAGGACAGAAGATGGACGAGACGAAATGATGAAATTGTTACATCGACTTTCAAATTACACAAGTGTTCATCCACGCCATATAATCGTCATCTATCTGGCGACATCTGCCGCTGATGCGAACCTTGGTTATCGATGACCATTTAGACTTAAAACTAAGAGAATTGTTCAAGGACCGGTTAATGAATCGTTGGCATTGTATATTTATCATATACTCTGTTCTCTCTGTTTGTGTATCTTCCACCTTTCAATGTTATGTTTCAGATGGAGAACCGCGATGCAGCACTAACACCACTAAGACTGTTTCAGACGAAGACACAATGGAGATGAGGTGTAGCATTGGTTTCAGAGGCAACTGGGCTCCTGTGATGACATGCAGACTAAGCGAAGAAGATGGAGCAGCAGTCAACGATGTAGTTCAGACGATAACTCATGCAAATGCAACTGTTACGTCGACGTTTAAGCTCTGGAAGCGTCAGGTGATGAGCAAAAAGCTATTCATCATCTGTAAGACACACTTCACAAGTCACATTGGAGAAAAAGAGTCAGTAGCCAACAAAATACCAGATTACAACTACACATGGTTTTTTCCATACCTTGGTGGCAAGTTTTTCATATCTGCAGTTATATTAACCAGTTTTACAACCATAAAATTAACCTGACAGCAGCAATTAATTATTTTGCTGGTATTTTCATAATGTTATTATTATTACTACTATTGTCTCATTATTATTATTATTATTATATTTCTTAAATTTCATAACTGCTCTCATTTTACTTTATCCAACCGCCTGTTTTGAAACCTTTGTTGTGATCAACTCCTTCGCCGCCTGGAACACCCGAATGACCTTTCTGGTCCTTCTCCCAGCTGATTTGCACCTTACCTTCAAACTTGAATTCAGGAAGTCCGTTTCGATCAAATCACTTCGATGCCAGCTCTCCTGAACTCTGAGGTTCCACAAGGTTGTGCTTGACCCACTTCTATATCACTCCACTCAATCACTTCCAGTTGAAAGTTTTCCTGACGACTATTTGTTCGATGCCCAGATGTTTCTTTCATGCATAGCTCGTCGTCTAATTCAGCCCTCAAATTTCTTCCTTGTGCTTACGATGATGTTCAATCTTGAATTGCCAGTTACAAGCTACACCTGAATCCTTCTATGGCTGAATTCATTCTCTTAGGCGCAGGTCAACAACTCCAGAAACTTTATTGGCTAACGTCTGTTCAGTTACTTGGAATCACTGTTGATCGTTCTGAATGTTCTTGGAGTTTGGGTGTGACTTTTCACTATAGCGAGTCTTCTGTATATTTATGTATATTTTATGCGAGACGCATGTTTTTGGTAGGAGTTTCGTCAAATAACAAACAGTTTGTATGCCCTTTTCGTCACTGCTCATTTTTGTTACATTATATTACTCTGCCTTACACGATATTGTATCAAGTTGCATTAAGCTTACTGTAAGTGTATCACGTTTCATGAACTTCTGAATTACTATTTTGCATATGCCTACTGTTGGGATAACTGTTAATTGTCTCTGTTTCTTGTAAGATTAACCAGCTCTCAAACAATCTCAGATGCTATAGAATGCAAGCTCCACCTTTCGCTCCTGTGATTGAAGCCGTGATATTGAATCACCGCCCTTGATTCCAATCCATTAACACTACTCATCCATGCTGTTCGAAATTGCCTATGCTAGTGTAACTGTTTTTCCCTCGCTAAGGTATGGCACAGACAGTAGCTTCACCTCATTGTGCCTTGAGTAAGAAGAAGGTTGATTAGTTCTAGGATAGGATCAGTGAAGTCATTCATAATTTCGTCAATCCAGCAGAACATAAACTTTGCTACTGAGTCAAAGGTTGCCTTGATCTCTAGTGCTAAAAGTGAAGTTAATCAGAAAGTTCTAAAACCATTTCTGGTGGCCAGATGGCAAAAGAACTAGAATACGATTTTGATTGATTGTAATAATTTAGTAATAACCTTACTCGAAAAAATATTTGGAAACAACCAAATACTCTAAACAGAATTTCTAATGGATTGGAAGGGTCCTAGATATTGCGTTTTTCCCAAACAAAATTTGGCTACGAAGTCAATATCTGATGCAGCCGCGGAGATAGGGAAGCAGCCAACGAGGCTCTTGCTACCTAAAGTAGACAATAGAAATTGACTTGCCCTGAAACACGTTTTAAAGTCAAGAGCAAAACCTAAGAAAGCGCTCTAATGACGACGATGATAGTTGCAATGGTAACTATAATAGTGATGATATCGTATCGTAATCGTAATCTCCGGATTTCTACAGCGCCCAAAAAAGCGACGTCGCGGGAACCAGCTTATTCACAGGCGCTTAGACAAATCAAAATCGTTAGGCGGGGGGGTCAAATCGGTTCCAGGTCAAGATCCAAAGGAGTCAGTCAGGAAGACAGTAAGACGGCTATGGTGGGTGGTGTTTAGGGTTTGCGTTGTTGATGATGATGATGATAATGACGATGACATTGACTACGACGACAATGATAATGAAAGTAGATAAATTTTATACGATAATTAGGAAATCGTGCTTCATATTTATTATGCCCTATAAAATTATTGTAACATATAGTGTCGATGTCTCCCAATTTCTTGCTTTGTGTTTTTCAGCTGCCCACGAAAAGGAAGTTACCACCCATTGGTCATTGACTTCGATCATCATAGTTCTTTGTGGCGCAGGTCTAATCATTGCAGCATTCATAGCCACTGTTGTCATCATCGTGCAGAAATCAAGACGAGGTATCATCTACCGGCTATGGTGTTTCCAACCCTACCATAATTTCTATCACGAATGAATAATTTATACGTTTTTAAATAACACAATAATCATAATACAATAATAATAGTAACAGAAACCAGAGGCGTCTACTCCATTTAAACCTTGGAGCAACTGCTTCATCCAAAAAATAGGTGGGGGAGATCTGTCTGTGTATGTGCCATCATTATTGGGGGAAAGAAGGGTAAGGGAAAGAGAAGGGAGGGAAGGGGAAGTTGCTCCAACGACTTCGGGGGGGGGGGGATAGACGCCTCTGACAGAAACAACAGTAATAATATTAATAATAATATAAAAATATCTAATTTAATTCTTTAATTTCAAGTATGGCGCTCTGACTTCATTGCTAATTCGAATTTTATAAATGAACGATTTTAAAATTATGATTACTTAAATTTACAAGTTTACATGCTAAGGCTACATTTTATGTTTAGAAACTCAAACGATGCGAACTTTTGAACCTTCAGCCAACAAAGCAAGCGTTCAACCATCCGAACAATATGAAGCCATCTCGAAAATCGCAGGTGCTTCAAACTTTGTGTCAAGTCAAGGCACCACGGTGTATGGAAAGGCACAAGAGCAGGAATCCACCGATGAGGATGTGCAGTCATGGATGACGACTCACCTGCACCTCTACAGTTGCTTGATTGCAACTGATGATGCAGAAAGAAGAGAATGTTATTACTCCTAATCAAAGCACGCCCGTGTACGTGGAAATCTTGGCATAGGCTATCACGTGTTTAATGTTTTAGTCTCCATGACCGTTGAAACTTTCGATTGATTAGGGCCTATTCCAGTGCTTAGTTTTGCAATTTATAAGATATAATCCAAAAGACAATGTTCACATGTGGGTTATTGATAAGAAAAATTGCTCCGATATTACTAGAAGTTAAATTGTCACTGTTGGGTAGGATTTTGAGTCATGATCATCAATACCTTTATGGCGACGACTGCCGCAGTCAGAGCATGCCAGATTGCATTTGTTTCTGAGACATAGGCACTAAACTAAGAAATTGAAAATGCAGATGAATATTTTGATGCTATTTCATTAACTTTATTTTGTGCATGATTTTTGATTGATGCCATCTTATGGAATATTATTCAAGTGTGTCTAGGTAATCTAATTAATTTCAATATAATCTAACAAATCTCCATATAATTTATATAAAAAAGAGCATTTTTTCTGTTGTTGCATTTTCAAAACATAAACGTTGGCCTATGCATGGACTTATATATATATATATATATATATATATATATATATATATATATATATATATATATATATATATATATATATACTTTATGTAAGAATGTCTTCAATTGTTTGTTTTAGGTTTTGTATATTGTTTTCTTGCTCCACTTCAAGTCCGTGGTTAGGGGTTAAAATTCTGTCCGGTACATTAAATATGCCAAGATTTGTGATCCGATTATGTCTTTTAGCGAACTCAACTAAAATGAGTACCCTTATCGTAGCATTTAGTTGCAAAGAACTGGAAACCACAGTGATAAAGAGATGACTGCCCTTCCGCCCTCTTGTTCCGAGGCTAAGAAATTGAAATCACTAACAAGACTTATCCATGACTGTCTCTCGTATTTATCTTTAGGGGCTGGTTTTCTCTTCTGGTATTACGTATTGTACAGTGGCATCTCAAATTGCGCTATACTGTCAATCGAGAGGTCGGGGTTTCAAATCCCTACCAGGGCAGAAATTTGGTTAGAGATTTCTGCTCCTCCTGCATCCCTAGCCAACTGAGCTATGATGAGTACACTGACCGTACACTATCGGTGGGAAGATAAGATGGCGAGGGTGAAGACTGCCCTTCCGCCCTCTTGTTCCGAGACTAAGAAATTGAAATCACTAGCAAGCAGTGTTTAATCTAGACACCTTTTGGGGGGAAATTCTCCCCAGGATTTATGTTCCCCCCAGAGGCCAGCAATATTTTAATGTAGACACCTCTTTTGGTGGGGAAATCCCCCCAGGATACATGTTGCGCTCCCTCAGAGACGAGTAAACCAGTAATATAAGAATAAAATAACAGAATAAGAGATATGAGAGATGAATTGCTAAAAAAGGTCGTCAAAGTTAAGTTTCGGAAAAAGTCACGAAAGTGGGATGAATTACTAAAAAAAAGAAAAGACAGGATGAAATTTCCCCAAAAAAGGCAAACCTTGTTTCCCCCATCAGAAGAGGGAGACTAGATTAAACACTGACTAACAAGACATCCATGACTGCCTCCCAGATTTATCTGAAGGGGCTGTTTTCTCTTCAGCCATTTTGGTACAGTAATCAGCAATTGCGCAAAATGCCAGTCGTCGAACCAAGTCGAACCTATTTGCCCTCTGAACCCGGCACCAACGTGAGGCATCTTTAATGTAAAAAACGATTTCAAAGCAATCAGTTCATGCTTTGCCGGTGCAAGGTTTGTTTTTTTAATCAGCCTCTCAAGCAAATTGCGACTATTTTAGAAATTTGTCAACAAAAGCTTTTACCAATTTACAGTCTTGTTGTCAAGACCTTAAACCTCAAGACCAAGACCAAGACCAAGACCTTGAACCTCAAGACCAAGACCTTGAACCTCAAGACCAAGACCAAGACCAAGACCTTGAACCTCGAGACCAAGACCAAGACCAAGACCTTGAACCTCAAGACCAAGACCGAGACCAAGACCCAAAAAAATCACAGTCGTATCCAGACTTCTATTCCTTACTAAAAATTGTCCAGTCGGACACTCGTTATTTTAATGTCATTGTTAGTTTTTTCTTTTATTCAAGCAAAACAACTCTAAATGGAGACTGCAGAGAATTCCGAATTCGCATTTACAAAAGTCCTTCATGCGAAATGTTATTCCAAATGCCTGTTGAATTTTATAAACACCAATTTGCTCAGAATTTTCTGACCAAGACGTGACCTCATAAAACGGGCCTCATAAAAATTCTGCCATGTGAAAAAACACGGTCTACAAGTGCTGAAATCGCTAGCACACAAAGCAGCTTTTCAAGAACCCGATGTAAATGTACAAATTAATCATGAGTCTGTTTTGAAATCATTCCATGGTAAATAACCGGAAGTCAAAATAATTGTCCAAAACAACAGTGAAGCCTCATTCACACCGTGTAAATACTAAAGCAATAACTGTATGAGTAATTTTTTGATAAATTTTTAAAATTCTTGCCGTTTGTTAAAATTAATGACTGTTCATATTGACAAAAGTCTTGGTCTTGGTCTTGCAAAACCAAGACCAAGACTTTGAACCTCAAGACCAAGACCAAGACCAAGACCTTGAACCTCAAGACCAAGACCAAGACCTCTGGTCTCAAGACCAAGACCAAGACCAAGACTTTTAAAAACGAACTCGAGTGCACTCGAGACCAAGACCTTGGTCTCGAGACTTGAATTATGCTGCATTTGTCAAGACCTTGGTCTCGAGGACAACAAGACTGCCAATTTAAACCTGTAAGTTTGTCTGCTGACGACAGGTTCACTCATTTTTTTCATTTGTTATATCGTTCATTCTTGCATTCCTTCGTTCATTCGTTCGTTCGTCCGATCATTGTTTCATTCCTTAAACAGATCTAGAAAGACATAAATAAAAGATGATATTGCATTGAATTATGTTGCATTTGTCAATTTACATAGCGCACTTCGTCTAGACCAAAGCAATATTATGGCCGCTCCCACCCTAAAAGCCCTAAATAGGCCTATGCTATTCATGTGAGTTTTAAGGCAATATAACAGCAGTCCTACTTGCCTCAGCCTCCTGTACTTGAATTGAATGCTAGACTGTTAAATGAGCAAAACAAAACAGTAGGTTAAAGTGAAAATGAAAAGTCCGCTTTAAAACAGCATCAATAGGCCTATCACTGCCTTGAAATGAAAGTCAATTTCATTTACTGTATCTTAAATAAATATGCAGTACACTAGAGCCTAAAATTAATCATTGTGATAGCTACTAGTCGTCTCCCTCACCGCCACCCGCCATTATTTACCGAGGCTAAGAAAAATTGAGTTACTAACGTTTCGTACCCATGACAGCTCCAGAGCTAGCTTAAGGGACTGCTCTTCTTCTTCTTCTTCTTCTTCTTCTTCTTCTTCTTCTTCTTCTTCTTCTTCTACTACTACTACTACTACTACTACTACTACTACTACTACTACTACTACTACTACTACTACTACTACTACTACTACTAATTAATCATCATCATCGTCATCGTAATCTTCTTCTTGAGACATGGTTACTATTTTCCATCAGGCTATTTGGTAAACGTAATAGAAACATTTGTACAACGCAACAAATATTGAAGAGTAAAAGAAAAGCAGTCTTTTAAGATTACTCAGAGAGCCAACAAGGAGCATAAAAATGTGATAGCTAAACTATTAAAAGTCAATGGTTGTGTGGTAGCAAGTAAGATTTCTGCGCAAGGGTTAGAAGCCTGGTGAATTCTGTGCAGCAAACTCTTCGGGAAGCGCTTGGAGAAATATCAGTTGCTCGGCCAATGCTTTCATCAGCTCTTGCCACCTCTTCATGATGACAAGTACTCACTTCGCAAAAGAGGACATCCATCCATGCGTTCAATTGTCTAATCTAAACTGCTTAAAAGTAGTTTTGTTAGTCGATGTATATTTAGCTACATTTAGCTGTGCATGTACGTCTATAGGCTAAAATCGTTGTATACAGTGCAATGCATGTGCGCTTGTCTGATGCAAATAAAGGCTACTTACTAACTTACAGTCGTGAATCCGCAAGATCCTTGAAAGGCAAAATCTCCTTTTTGATGGGCGCTATATAAATAATCAGACAGTAAAATAAATATATCATGAAATCCAGTATTCGTGCATCAGTATTTTGTTTATGCACATATGTGTATATATGCATATGTATAAATGCATTTCATACATACATATGTATAATTATATATATGTGCATTCATACATGTTTGCATACACGCTCATTTATACGCATACATACATACATGTGCATGCATTCATGCATGCAGGGCATATTTTAACTGTATAACTAGTGGGACAAATGTCCCAGTAGTCTTAGGATTTTTCCCAGTAGTTAGGGTGATTTGTCCCAGGCAATGTATAGTGAAACTGTAACTAGTGGGACAAATATTGCTGGAGTTTTAAGATTTGTCCCAGTAGTAAAGGAAAAATCCTGCAGAAATTGGGAGAGGAATTCCTAAAAAGGTCGTCAAGGTTTTAAGGGAGCAATTCCTAAAAGAAAGGTAAAAAAAGGTCGTCAAGTTTTTTGACAGAGGAATTTCTAAAAAAAAGGTCGTCAAATTTTCCAGAGAATTCCCAGATCGTGAAAGTTGTTAGAGATGAATTCCCAAGAAAGGTTACCCATGGCCGACTTTGTCCCAGTAATCTAAATCTCTTAAAATATGCACTGCATGTATGTATGTATGCATGTATTTATGTATGTATTTATGCATGTATGCATCTATGTATGTATGTACTAATATAAAACTCACAATTGCGCTTAAATAGCTATCGATAGCATTGCGTAATTAATGTAGAGTATTAACGGCAACACAATGGAAATGTCACTTGTAAAACAACAAAATATTAAGTGCCAATACTTTCAAACATACAATACTGATCATCTGCATCAGTAAAATTGGTTCAGCCGTTCGGTCTGTAGGCGATGACAAGAAAATAATAGGAAGAGAGCAAAGGCCTTAGAAGGTACATAGTTTGAGTGATGCTGGTGGGACTGATGGTGAACCGATCGCCACCTTCATGTGGTCGAGAATCCCATTCTTGTCTCAAAAAATTTGGATACAGTCGGTTTGAGGAGTTTTGGATTTACACGCATTAGGTGGTAAAAGATACGTCATTTGCTATACCCATCGCAAGTGGTTGTTAACCTTGCGGCTTGTAATAGCAAACTTTCCAACTTAGGCCATTGCAGACTCCGTAGGCATAGGGCCTAGCGTACCCTTTTGTGTATGCTGGTCAATTTCATATTATTCATTATTTTATATGTATGTAGGCCACCAACTGCGCTTTGGCCGGATCTATGGAAGTCTCATCAAATGTCATATATAAACAATTACCCAGGCTTAACGTTTTTTAACAATCGTTTACCCTAGATAGGGCTCAATTGTTTGTGTATGCAATTTTATGATACTTAGAACTATCCGGCCAATGGCGTAGCCACTTAAAAGCTGGTGACCTATATACGTGCAATATAGAGTGTGTATATAAGATGAAATTCACCAGCAAACGGAAACATAAGTTTAGGAGACTCGTTGCATATTTACTTCAGCTTACATGGCGTACGATATGTTGCTGCTGATTGTATTGATAACCTCATCTCAGATCAGTATGTTACTCTTACCTAAAGTTCGCTTAGTAGGATTGACTGCATATTACAAGGTATTAAGTGATATAGTGTGTTGTGATGTGATATGGTGTAATTTAATGTACATGGATCACGTTACATCAATGCAATGATATTAATTAGTATGTGCGTGTTGGTTATGTGTGTTAGCCATGCATGTTCTGAAGAGTTACGTTAGCAGAGGCGCTAAATAAATTCGCATTTAGAATTGCAACTGCAATCTGCCTGGCATCACAGTTCTGAATATAATTATCTGAAACTGAGCTCGTCTACACATAGGTAACCAGTGCAGCTCGTATCGCATGTAGTAAGGTATGTGACAGAACCGTATAGAAGCTATAGACGTAATACAGTACTTGAGAACGTAGGTAACAGTATATAATATAACAAGGGTCTTAAGTGGTTCAGAAGACGTGTAGGCCTAGTCTGTGGTAGAGCCACTGCGTATTAATCTGGAACGCTTAATAGCCCAAGTTTCCTTGCTTCATCGAAAATTGGGCTGTTTATCGTTCCAAGTTAATATGCAGTGGTTCTAACATAGACTACACGTGTTCTGAACCACTTAAAAGTGGTAAAGCGAATATAACTCAGAGATACACTTAGAATTTGACTTTGCAGTTTGGTTTCATAGAGACCGTATCAGTTTCAGCAACAGTTAGACCCATGGGCCGAATATGCATGGGGTGGCAAGACGAAGCCGTTAACCCAATACCTCAATCAAGTAGGCAGAGCGTAGTAGACACTATGACGGAATTACTTAGAGAAAGCAATAAGGCCATTAGAGTAGCAACGCCTGAGGCAAAAGTAAGTTATACCCTGGGAGCAGGACAACACAGAAACCAAAATTGGCGAAGGTAGTTCAAAACAAACGCTTGAAATAACTTAAAATGATGTGAAGAATAGTGCGGTACATCGACATACAGACTGACAGACTACACCTACAGGCAATAGGAGCATCATAAGTATTTCTCTCACAGGTAAGGTAACATGACTGTAAGGCTTAGAGAGTGATCACAGGAGGACTAGGAAGACACACATGAGTCGAGGGAGAATGTATCTAGACTATTATAAGAAACTGATGTCTCGAAGCGCGAGTTCTTCTGACGTCTCATAGTCTAGGCTTGGAATCTCAAAATGGCATTGTTAGAAGCAAATCATGTAACAATTTGCTACTCGGTGTTTCTAGACTAATTTGACCCTGCTGAAAACGAAAATCGCGGGTAGCAAGCTGGATTTTTGGCGGTTGCATGAGAAAACAAGATGGCGGACAAAATGGCGGCCCGTATCTTCATATGGCTATAAGTTAAGTTATATATGTGATGGAAACATGATTTTAGAGTCTAAATTAACATTTTCGGGGTCAAGGAATGCGATGGAACTAAAGACACATATGTAGCACTGCCAGAAAACAAAATGGCGGACAAAATGGCGGCCAATATCTTCAAATGGCTATAAGTAGAGCCATGTATGTGATGGAAACATGATTTTAAAGTCTAAATTAACATTTTCGGGGTCAAGGAATGCGATGGAACTAAAGACACATATGTAGCACTGCCAAAAAACAAAATGGCGGACAAGATGGCGGCCAATATCTTCAAATGGCTATAAGTAGAGCCATGTATGTGATGGAAACATGATTTTAAAGTCTAAATTAACATTTTCGGGATCAAGGAATGCGATAGAACTAAAGACACATATGTAGCACTGCCAGAAAACAAAATGGCGGACAAGATGGCGGCCAGTCTGAAGTAGGGTTTACTTGGTCAAAAACTTAAACCAGCTTTCCTAGAAATAGATTACTTAAATACGCAGACGATGGCTACCTCATGATACCTGCATCCAACGGAGATGCAGTAAAAACATAGCTAGAATACGTAGCAAAATGGGCACTGGGCAGCAAACTGTAAGCTAAAACTTAACTCCAATAAGACGTATGAAATAATAAAAAGACAGGCGAGGGGGCCGTCGGACTTGCCTGCAGCAATTCCTTGTGTGACAATCTTGATTAAACAGCCTAAATGTCCTGAAAGTCCAGATTTCTGAGACCCTTAGTTTTGAGCAGCATATAAGCAGATTATGCAGTAAGACAAAGCAATCTCTATATGCATTACGCATTGTATCAACACATGGCCTGTCTGAAGTTAAACTTCATGATGTGGTACGAGCCACAACGGTTGCCCGACCGCTGTATGCTGCACCGGCGTGGTGCGGATTTGCAGGGCAACAGGATAGAAATAGACTTCAATCGGTAATGAACAAGCCGATTCTCCCCAGTGATAACCCGACATATGATTAGTTATGTAACCAAGCTGACTCCCGCCTTTTTTCTGATACTTTGAGTAACCCGGAACATGTTTTGCATGGATTATTACCACCCATAAAGAACAATGGATACACTCTGCGGCCAAGAACTCACAATCAGACAATACCTAAGGCTGATGGTCTAATGAGAAAGACTTTTTTTATTATGATGCTGTATAGTGTATATGTTCTAATTGTCTGACGTGTATGTAAACCAGAGTGTGTTATGTCAACTGGTCAAATGAAGAATATACTTACTTACTTACTTACTTACTTGAAGAATACCTCGGAAATAACATTCTATATGTAGTGTTGACTTTATTGTAGTTTAACTGTCATCATTTACAGGAAAATTTTTGATATCCTGTGATTGCAGTTTAACCATTTTATACATTGCGTATGCAATATTCGTGTTTCATGACTTGACTGATATAGACTAGAGCTATTTCATAATCATTTGCATAATCATTGCTACGCTATTTCAAGCATTGATAATAATAATAATAATAATTGCACATAAGTGTACATGGCAAGTTCGCACTTCGACACCAGCAGCGCTTGGTGCTACACTTATCAATTTTGCATGATTTACAGTAGACAAAGTCTAGACACGACTGTGGCACAGGACCAATTGTAGATCACACTGGTACGAGAACACCCTCTTCATCTACCTTCCATCCTGATGAGGCTGGTGTCGGAGCATCAATGTGTGGAGGATAGGCCTTTTCCCAAATGACAGTTTGGTAATGAGCACGTTTAATATGCTGCCTGATGGCGTCACTGCATGGCGGAAGAGAATTAGTCTCTTTGGTTTTCCCGAACGAAACATATCGTTCCGCATCATTGTATGTCTTGATGTTGTCATTTGTTTTATACAATCTTACCACAAATTCCTCTGCGGTTCTATAGCATTTTCTGATAGGGAATGTTCCCCAATGTCGAAAGTAAGTGGGAACTTTCCAAGTAGGTTTACCATGCATTCTTTTTGCTGATCCCTGCTAAATATGATGTCACATCACATCCAGTTATGGCATGAAAAGCCAATATATTCGTCCTTAGTTAGTCCTCCTTACTTACAGCAATTGTGTGAATTTGAATGAACTTCCGCTTTGCTGATGTTCCTGCCATCACCCACACCTCATCACATTTACTGCGTTGATAGTGATGCAGCAAACAGCAGAATCACGTCGGTATCTCTTGCACAAATGACCAAGGCTGTTAGGTTTGTCTGCAAAGCATGCAAAATTATCCTGGTATCAGCTTCTTCTTGTGTTGCTTTTAAGGTAGACGCATCAGAACCGGCAGTAGACAATGCCTTATCTTCTTCCACGAAACCACTAGCAACAACCACATCTAGATCGCCATAAAATGTGGTTGTTGAGAGCTGAATGGATAGGAATGCACCTAGATCAGCCTTGTTTTCAGGCATGGCAAGAAAATTCTGCCAAGTTCCGTCAACAATGCCGCACTTCATACAGCGACGGAATGGTCGTAATGTCTTACACCGTTTCTGTCTGGTTCCCCTTTAACTGACAGTGCCTAGTATCGATCAAAGACAATATCGACCCCTTTGTAGCCAATCGAAAGTTTCTTCACTATATGTAACCACTGTATCTGCCAGGTCACCAAAATGTCTTCGCTCTCGGAAGTTTCCCTGTTGCTTGTACCATTGCTTGTCCACCAATAATTAAATGTGATGCCTCTGTTAGAGAAATGCTGACTGGACATGCTATTTTTTATTTTCTGACACTGCTACATGTGTTTTTAGTTCCATCGCATTCCTTGACCCCGAAAATGTTAATTTAGACTCTAAAAGTCTAAATCATGTTTCCATCACATACATGGCTTTACTTATAGCCATTTGAAGATACTGGCCGCCATTTTGTCCGCCATTTTGTTTTCTGACAGAGCTACATATGTATCTTTAGTTCCATCGCATTCCTTGACCCCGAAAATGTTAATTTAGACTCTAAAATCATGTTTCCATCACATACATGGCTTTACTTATAGCCATTTGAAGATATTGGCCGCCATTTTGTCCGCCATTTTGTTTTCTGGCAGTGCTACATATGTGTCTTTAGTTCCATCGCATTCCTTGATCCCGAAAATGTTAATTTAGACTTTAAAATCATGTTTCCATCACATACATGGCTCTACTTATAGCCATTTGAAGATATTGGCCGCCATCTTGTCCGCCATTTTGTTTTCTTGCAGTGCTACATATGTGTCTTTAGTTCCATCGCATTCCTTGACCCCGAAAATGTTAATTTAGACTCTAAAATCATGTTTCCATCACATATATAACTTCACTTATAGCCATATGAAGATAAGGGCCGCCATTTTGTCCGCCATCTTGTTTTCTCATGCAACCGCCAAAAATCCAGCTTGCTACCCGCGATTTTCGTTTTCAGCAGGGTCAAATTAGTCTAGAAACACCGAGTAGCAAATTGTTACATGATTTGCTTCTAACAGTCATTTCTAGAGCCTTTTTTAAATTCCAAGCCTAGACTATCACTCTGGCAAGAGGCGTACAGAACACAGAGCATAGAAGACACAGGCTGTTCAGAGTACGTAGACACGATAGACATTCGTCTCAGGGAGATTAGATTATTGTTCGTCGTTGCGGTGGTAATCGTCTTTAGGTCTAGTATTCGTATGTGCAGTGTAGCTCGATCACTCTGCGCAAATTCTGAAGCATAAATATATACGTTGAAAAGACAGTAAAGAAGACAATGACCATAAAAATTTGAAGAAGCTTTCGTCAACGTATAGGCCCTAGAAGTCGGATGGCTCTGCTTCCATAACAAGCCAGAGAACAATCCGATAGATTGAAAGATATATGACCGAGCTTTAGAATCTCATCATTTAGCTGAGCCACTGCATTTAAAACGGATTGAAGTTTTTAAAAGAGGCAGACCCGCATAAATGGCGATACCACAGTCACCTTAATGCATATGAACACATGGTTTAGAGTAAAAGCAGCCTTGTCAGCGAGTCTGTCGCACTTGCGGATCAGACGGATCTACTGCAGGCGATAAAAGCATGTTCGACACACTGTAAGCTGCTCAGATAAACAGCTTAATTTCTAATCAACTGCCAAAACAAGACCACGCACAGAAGTAAAGAAGGAGCCTCTGAGAAAGTGAAGCTGGTTAGTTATGATAATCTTTTGCAGTTGCATGTGGTTGTCAAGCCAGATCAGTTGAGTTTTCAATGTTAAGAGACGTTTGTACGCCCGAACATTTTCTCAGGTATACGGAGATTGTGAATGGAGCTTGTATGTGAAATTACAGCGTACCGGTATCCGTGGGTTTCATCAGCACACCGGTGAACAACAACTCTCAAAAGGAAAGAGGACGGCTTAGGTCTACAGTGTAAAGGTTATTAAGTAAAGGACGTAGAGACGCAGAATGGAACCCTTACGGTAACCTAGAGGATCATGTTGACCTGGTGGATCCACAAATCAGTTCCCGAGTGTAGCATAATACAGGATCGCCACACTTGCATGACAGCATTTTTGCATGAGTAGCAGCAAGCGCTTGAGAATATCCTCATGATGGTTGTTAGCAAATATAAATCTTCGTGTAGGCTATGTTACTCTGATTCTCTGGTTGTGGAGTGCAACTTTATTTAAATTTACAGCCGCTCATATCATAGACGATTTTGAAGCTCGAACCAATACTGCTGTACTACAAGGAAATCCCTCAGAACTGAGATGTCGACCGAACTCCAGCTCTGATGTTCTCAGTTGGGTGTTTCAACCAGCTGGAACTGCCGAAGATGTAAATGTTGTTACATACAGTTTTCGAATCGGAGCTAATAACAACAAGATGACGTCGTTTTCTGTTCGGAAGCTCTCAAATGGCTCTGTTGATCTTATCAGTAACTCGACTCAACTCAGCGATGCTGGTCTCTACAGTTGTATGATTCGCGGAAATGTAACGGAAGAGGGTGCTATTGCGATAATACGACAGACAGCACAACTAATTGTCTTAGGTTAGCTATGCGTCTTACTGTAATTCCGCAATAGATTTTTCATGACTTGTGCGCTTCGCTTTCATTAGACAAGTCACACAGGTTAACTTTCTGGTTAGAAGAAAAGCAGCACGCCCTTAAGCTAGCTTGGGAGGCGGTTATGGGTGTGAAGTGTTAGAGATTTCATTTTTTAGTCTTCGCACATGAGGGCGAGTGACAAATCTACCTCCTTCCCGTCTGATCTTCATATCGACAGGGTCTTCTTTACGGTCTCCACTTTCTTACTTATAGCAGAGTAGGCTATGTAGTATACACTATACACACTCACAGGTATAGACGAAATTGAAAAATATCTTTCTGCCATTGGATTGGTACTTTGAAAATAATATACTTAATACAGTACATGCACCTATTTTAGCTAAGACATGCTATAGATAATTTTTGCCTATGAAATGATTAATTATAAATTGATCTAACATCATATATTAGAATTCTATACGGCGCTTTTAGCACCACGTAACTACATAACATTTGCACCAGTTTCTCATCCTTGATAAGGTATACACACATTTTTTATTCGAAAATCCATGGCACTGAACTCTCACTTCAAAGGTTTGTGTGCCATTGAACTCTCATTTACATGCACTGCTAATCAAAATGTGTCACTATCAACATGATGGTAAAACATTAAATGAAAAAACACGACATTCAAAGCTTATTATTAATGCTTAATCTGATAGTTCGCGATTAGTATACATTTTGGGAACATACTTTCTCGATACTAAGGCCTACCCACAGGGTGAGAATTGTCTTGGGGTTGGGGGTTCAGCTTCCTGGTATTTCTTAGAGGCCGCAGTAAAGACTTCATTGCACACCCGGGGGTCGTTTCCAACCCCTCAGTTGTACCAGTGTGATTGTATTGTGTATATATTTTAGAATTCTCTTTCACAATGCACCTTATTGGTTACTAATAAAGTAATGCTCTAGTTTATTGTGAGATTTGTGACCATGTGAATTGCATACTAATAAAATTGGTGATATCGTCACTTTACGGAGTTTAAGCTTTCATTTGTGAATTTTCTCAGTTTGAAAATACCCCCAGTCTTTTTTTTCTACAATTTTCACACTGCCTACCCATGAACATAATTAAACACCAGAATCATAATTGGTATTTCAGATTATTAGATAATGTTTCATGACTTTAACAATAAATTTCCATGTTACTAAATAAATGTCTAGTGGCATAAATAGGCCCTATGCTACATTTGCAGCAATAGGCCTAATTCTGAGGGAGATAATGCGCATTAAAATGGTAATCAAATCTGTCAATCTTTGGTAAATGCTGTGATCTACTATATTGGCGTCACTGAGTGTCCTCATATGTAACTTGTCATAAAAAGTATTCTTTCAGTTAAAATGTATAAAAGTTAAGGAAAGTTAAGGATGATCCTTTAATTCTTTAATCTTCAAACAACACCTTAACTCCCTGAACACGTCAAAACCGCTTTTTTATATGCAAGTAATAGACATAGTCTCACAAGAATATAGCCTAATAGATGCATTTGATTTGGCGTGAATTACCTCCAGAGAAAGAGCCAACTTGCAGAACAACGTCCGAAGTCCAAGAAAATGAATGGATGGAGATGCAGTGCACTGTGAGCTACAGAGGCAACTGGGCGCCAGTGATCGAATGGAGGCAAAACGATGAACACGAATCAATCATCCGTGATAATGTGGAGAGTGTCACAGTTTCGAATGTCACTGTTACATCAACGTTGAGACTGTTGGTGACGAACGGAGTCAATTACACCTGCAAGGTTTACTTCAGCGAGAACATTACAATCGACCACGATGCCAGTAAGACGACCGACACTTGCACGCGGACATCGCAGACGAAGAAATGTAAGGCTTACACGCATTGTATCTTGATTCATCTGCTTATCCTTTCCTCTTACACTATTGCGAGGCCTGTAGTTATGTACCGGTACCACAATGAGCTCTTTGACCCTGCACTGCCGTTCATATATAGTACGACCAAGAACCAAAACTATCCCACTTAGAAATTATAGTGCGTCTATTAAATACGCCTGTTTTGATCAATCATTTCTTAACATAAATAAATTTCCTAAAATACAATTTATTTTTAAGCATACATAGGTCTATAGTAAACAATTGACTAAGTAGGCCTACTCTCTGCGCAGAATTTCTTTAAAGAGGCTGCAGTTCAATTATTTCAGTTAGCCTACTTGTATAGAGTAGTATGTTTTAATTTTAGTGTTAGGCCTACTCTTTGTCAATTCTATTGCGAATTAATCCAAGGATTCAACCCGATTCCTAGAAACTGAAGATGTCTTAACTTTTCATTCCAGCTAAGCTAACTTGTGACGCAGTCGATTCGCAGAAACTACAGTCAAATTAAAATATTAAACACTATTGGCTGCATAATAAAATGTCAGTAAAACATTGAGTATTTTACGCATTTAGGCCAATATAGCATTTAGGCAAACAGCATTTAGGCAAACATAGCATTTAGGCTAACATAGCTTTTAATTTGGCGAAAAAGTTTAGGGTTTAGTTTTACATTCGGTTCAGCACGCTGTTTCTCTCTGACCTGCTTCTTGCACAGAATAAGCTGTGTCAATGTTATCAGTCAATGAAATTATTTTGCTCCAAATTGTAAACACGCAATAAATTTATAACTGCTCAAAAGGAAATAGAGTGGCATAACTCAATTAGGACACCCAGATCATCATCTAGGCTAAACACTCATGACATTAATTTTGTGACAGCTCAAAAGAGAAAGAGAGTGGCATAACGCAATTAGGATATCCAGGTCATCATCTAGGATAAACAACATGATATACGGGGCTTTATATGCGTTGACTAGAATATTTTGAAACAGTGACGTCTCGCCTACTCGTTTGATAATCTGAACGGCAACATCGTGTAAATGTGCCGCATAGAACAACCACTTAGCCTAAATAGTTCACGTAGGCTATGTCCAATATTTCAGTCGTAATGTAGCTGATTTCAGATTTCAATATTATCACTGTGTTGTTGACGCTGATACTTTAAAAGCCTCGAATTCGACTGCTGCGACATCTCCACATCTGAACAAATAATATGCCTTGGTTTCTTTGGCCATATTCGCTGCTACATTCTCAGCGGTAAATCATTCGTTAGGTTCATTAGAAAGGTAATTTAAGGTAAGCAGAATAGAAAGAAAGTCAGCAATAGACATTCTTCTGAGTTATATGTCTTTTCACTGAATTTTGCATTCACAAGCCAAAATTCGAAACGTGATACTAATGGTAGGCCTACTATTATTGACATTAACATTCATATTGTAGTGGTTATTGCTATTGCTCTTACTAATGTTGTTGAGATTGCTGTTGATACTGGTACTGTTGATGTTGTTCTTGACATTGTTGTTGATATTGTTGTTGATATTGTTGACATTGAAATTGTTGGTGATGCTGATACTTTATAAGCCTCGAATTCGACTGCTGTGACATCTCCACATCTGAACAATTCAAATGTCCTGATTTATTTGGCCATACTCACTGCTGCATTCTTAGCGGTCCTGATCGTCGTCTTGCTGGTAAAGAGGAAAGTCTACCAAAGAGACAAGAATAGTGTTCAGAGTAAGTTAGCGCAAAAGAAATGTTTTTGCAGGACCATTATTCTCGAAGTCAGGCATATTGCTAGGCATATCTTCACATAACTATTCTACTCTCTGACTCAAAGCCCTAGTCTTCTAAAAGATTTAAGTATATTATAAACACCGCAAAGGTTCATCAGTCACTCTAATACAGAGTAAAACGGGGAGGCGACCTGACCGACGTCTCTGATGAGCGTAGACTCGGATCCGACCTGGGCTGGTGAACCAAAGTCCTCCGTGCCTACCTTCTCGTGGTGCGGACCGTTGGTACCCTTCCTAGGAAGGGGAACGAACGGGCACGGCAGGAAAAACCAGGGGAAGGCAATGGCAAACCACCCCTGTTAACTTGCCAAGAGAATCGTCATGAGGTCATGCGATCTGATGGTCTGGAGAAGGAAATGATGCTGGCGTGCGGTGAGGGGAGGAAAAGACGGGGTCGCCCAAGGAGGAGATGGATGGATGAGATACAAGATGTAACTGGCATGAATTTGGCGGAATTAAGAGACTTGTCATCGAATAGGAAACAATGGAGTGTGTTCACCAGGACGATCGCTAGAGCTCCACGAGCTGACAGCACAAGGTATAAACACGAGCTTCATTATGCAATCCAGAAAGATCAGAACCATTTTTCATCAATTTTATTAATTGAATTTGTAACACATTTTGGGAGTCGACTTCTGGTCTTTGGGGGGAAAAGTCGAAATTGATTTACTGTACCTTACTCTGTTGACTGTCATTTCTCGGCTGGTAAAGACATGTTCTACCTACTAAGGCAGGCGATGAACTTGCTGTAAAACGTGATTTTATAGTGTAAATTAGGCGTCATGTTTCATCGCAAACAACATGTCTACGGTCGAATTTGACCCATTCATGTGTTTGCGTGCGTTTCAAGTCCTTTGGCACTTTCCATTTTCTGAAGAAACTGGGGTGTTTGTTAAAATCATGCGGTAGCTTGTATTCTTTAGTGTGCACTTATTAGACGCTATAGAATATTTCAGTAAGATGGACCTATAAGTGATGCGACAGTCTTTCTGACCAAGCATGACTCTACATCTACGCTTTAACCATTTGCTTTTTAAAAATTCACGAAATAAAGATAGGCCTGCATATCCTTACGCTCCGAGCTATTTTACATTATTTTTATTGGTTGGTGATTTTAAACAGGCGACGAACCGCTAAATGAAAACGATTATTTTGAAGACGTGTGCCTTTATGAAGAAGTAGACGACTTTGGTAAGTGAAACAATCGGTTTGCACTGATAGAATTGTATTGGCCTATGCTAAATATCGATAACTAGGCCTGCATATCCTTACGCTCCGAGCTATTTTACATTATTTTTATTGGTTGGTGATTTTAAACAGGCGACGAACCGCTAAATGAAAACGATTATTTTGAAGACGTGTGCCTTTATGAAGAAGTAGACGACTTTGGTAAGTGAAACAATCGGTTTGCACTGATAGAATTGTATTGGCCTATGCTAAATATCGATAACTACTGTTACTGCTATTTTCAGCGACTTTATGACTTACAGGTTTATATTATTTAAATCTGTTCTCATATTATAATTGCAATTGGAAACTTATAAAGCGCTACTTCATAAGGCGAACTTATAAGAGGCGCTCCAGGCCAGATATACCAGAACTAGTAGGAAATGGTTCGGGCTTTAGCGGAAAAGAAAAGGAGCTAGAGAAGCTACCATCGGAGACCAGAAGGTAGGGCATTCCAAGAAGAATTTCAATTACCATGATTAAATTCTCGTAAATACTTGTCATTATCTTTTCATGTGGTTCATCAGTAAGATCTATGCAATCATTTCAAGAAAAGAAATAGCCATAACTACTTGTTTTCTCGATATTTGATGAACAGAGGTTATCAATAGCTTTTCGGTTGAATACTCAGGCGTCTATACATCGTGTAAAATTCCTACTTGAAAATAAATTAAACCTGATCGAGTCTTTCCAATTTATCCAGGCAGCACTTGTACAAACTAGGTCTATTGTTAATCGCTAATAAACTAGGTCTATTGTTAATTGTTTTCCGCAACAGCAAAATAGGCCTGTAATCATAAACGATGCAGAGACCTGCGTGCTATTCTAGGCCTATTTCATGAAATTGCATAAGCAAGAGAATATTACCTTCTGATTTAGAGTCGTGCTGAAACCTATTTGTAATCTATGCATTATCATAACCATTATAAATATTTGCCTTACTGTTAGATATCGTTTTAATAGTATTTTATTTCTAATTTGTGTAGTTCTTATAATAAGAAATTCAAAATTCAAAGCGAAATTTTTGTTTATGCTATGGTACAGCAGTGACTGGCGCAATGCAACCATCACAAAATCTGCAAGCCGGTCAAGGCTTTGGACAAACTCTTAACTTAAATGACGGTAGGATTAACCGCTGAGCCGCATTTCAAGATGAGCTCTTTAGGATAAGCATACTATAGAAATAGTAGCTATCTAATAATTATATATAAGTTAAGGTTCAACAATAAATACTGTATTGACTTCTCATAGGTTGTGAATATCATTACTGCTGCGTTGTTGCGTTTTTGAGTTGGCTCTTAGAAAACAGAATGAAATTTGATGCATTTTAATTATGATGCACATGGACGAGAGTTGTTATGAGTATGACCTTTCACTGAAGTCAAATTCGTATGGAATAAGAGGCCAGTGGTCTTTATAATTCACATGTAATAACGCTTGAACTCATGAATAAGCATTTTATGTTACAAATTCACAGTCTATGATATCAGCATTATAATCCCGAGTCGTTTTAATGAAAAAAGAAATTGAGACAGCTCTTATTTCAAACCTCAGTGTTGTGGAAATGGAATGTAGAGGTAATTAAATTTTGCCTAATACGTCTTTGGATGCTTCACGGCCAACTCGACCCGAATGAAGATCTCGTAAACATAACCACCAAATCAAATATTAAAAGTGTCAAGCTGTTCAAGGCGTCGGATTCCAGAAGGTCTAAAATCCATTGTTGCTTGACCGCATGTAGGCCTAGCTGTAAAAGCTTAACTATATTATCGTGGCAGCCGGTGATAGGTTTCCCTTTATTGTTTCAGAGAAGCCACCTGCAACTAGGAAAAATCTGACAACAGTTCAGAGAAATGGAAAAGCAAGGGTAAGGAAAATATCTTTGGAAGCATTTCTTAATGATTGCATGAGAACTTTGATTTTTCATGTAGGGTCAAAGTAGTTTAAGTTATAATTCATTAAGAGAATTCATTCAAAGATGACAGAACGAGTACAGATGATCATGAAGATAATTTGTGCTTTTATAGAAATGCCGACGTCGTTGATTAAACTAAGATAGCAGTATTTCACAATAACTTAAGTAATGTTCTTGGTTTGCAGTTTCTTGGTGAAGACGGAACTGAATATCTAGATTTGAACGGCGTAAAAGAACAGGAACAGAACACGCCATCCACTGAAAATCCTCCATACATTGCCTCTGACTACGCAATAATTGATCACAATTTCAAGGTTTCTGATTTGCAGCCGTAAAGCTAATGAAGCTGCATAATAATAAGCTGTGAAGCATATTATTATTTTGTTTATGCAAGAAAACTGAAATAACTAAATACTATCTTTTTCAACAAATCACTATGCTTAAGACTGAAAAAGAACATAGGAAGCAAAAACAATCAGAAACATTGCAATATTGTCTTGTATCGTATCGCAGAAAACTACATGTCGATAACCAGCTTTCGTTCTTCTTACGGTTCTCGGTTTCCAATCATATGAATTTCATATGTTTTCTAATTCTGTTTTATTTAGTTAGATTATACTTTTGCTGATGGCCAGTCAATTTCAAATTAAGTTTTTCATGAATTTGTACATATGTGACACACGCAGAATACCTATGTCTCCAGGACTACCTCTGACAGATGCATTGGTTTCGAGTTATTGTAACTACCTTTTTGTCTGCATCAATGTGTCAAATATACTGAAACTCCAAAGAGTTCAAATGTCTCTTTGGCTAGAGCATAACTATTACGTCAAAATATGAACATAATATAATCCATGTGCTTATATCTTTGCGTTTGCTTCTTGTTCATAAAAGGATTTCTATCACAGTTTGTAAATGATTGAACCGTGACTAACTGCAATACTTAATTCAGTTCTTTTTCTCAGTTTCATCAGTCAGTGTTCAACAAGATCATCTGATTGCCTTCTTTGGTCATACCTAATACTACAAAGGTTCTTGGTGATCGAGCTATTGTTTGCTATACCCAGAATTAGAACTCTGTCTGCCTGTCTGCCTGTCTGCCTGTCTATCTGTCTGTCTGTCTGACTCTGTCTCTGTCTCTGTCTCTGTCTCTGTCTCTGTCTCTGTCTCTGTCTCTGTCTCTGTCTCTGTCTCTGTCTCTGTCTCTGTCTCTGTCTCTGTCTCTGTCTCTGTCTCTGTCTCTGTCTCTGTCTCTGTCTCTCTCTCTCTCTCTCTCTCTCTCTCTCTCTCTCTCTCTCTCTCTCTCTCTCTCTCTCTCTATTTGTTGGTTCGTTTATGTCATTTCGTTCTCCACTTTTATTGTATTTTCTTTGTTTCGTGCGCCTCTTTTGTGCATAATATGTCTGTTAGCCGCAGTGCATTTGCAGGCGTTTCATTAAAGAAAATACTTACTTTACTTACTTACTTAAGACTCATCTTTCAATAGCATCCTCTTTAGGTTGTCTGATGTCTTAGTGAACTAATCTTAAGGATACTGGACGGACGCTCTGCTAACTATAAATATTTGAGCACCCCATACAATTTATTCAATACAAAACTTTGTCATGGAATAGTTGACCCAGCTTGACAAACAGTATTAGTGATTACAGTTCAGAGAGTTCGCCTAACCTCCACGCTACGCTGGTGGCATGGATAAAATTAACAATGATATAAAATTAAACTATTAACATGCAGCTCTGGAAAGCATCACAATCATCAACATCATCGTCAACTTGAGCGTAAAGAGAAAAAACAACGACATAAATTGCGGCATAATATTTCACAGACACTTAACTAGTGTTATTGAATCAGGCTTATGTCGAACTTTCAGTCTCATCTCTCTACCTGTTTCACATTAGAATTGTAATCTGACATTTATAAAGCGCCTCTTCAGAAATAAACTCATCAGTGGCGCTCTTGATCCAAACGAGGGAAATCTTTGTCAAATAATACAGCCTTCAGGCTCTTGCGAACTGTCGAACGGACAAACTGAGGAGCTCGAGCTGCAGCTCTCGAGAAAGGCGATTGCAGCTGATGGGTCCAACATATGCAAAGCATGCATTTTATCATTAAAGCATTTGATGCATAATATAAATAGCCAGTTGGAACTAAAAATCTAAAAGGAACAGAGTATAATTGAATACTGATTACACATTTGTAAACCGAATCCAATGGTAACGCATAATTTAAGCAGATGTGATAAAAAATATGTTGGAACATGAAAACCTAATATAACGTGAAAGCAAATTTTAAATGGTTGTCCATTTTATTCAAATTATTTCACCGAAATGTGAACGCCTAAGAAGAGTATAGATCTATAGTCACTGGCGTTAACTTGTCCAAAATATTGGAGGGGGCATGGGTCTGGACCAGAGGTGCAAAAAACAAGTTTTTTCAAGATGAACAGTTGTTTTGGGGGTTTTTTCGTTTTTTTTTGTTTTTATGGTGTTTGTTTTGGTTGTTTTTAAGGTTTTCGGATTTTCGGATTTTGGATCATAAAAATCACGAAAATGGCATGAACACGAGCTCCAACTCAGTTTTATTCAGTTGCGATTTCCGAAAATTAAAAATCATTAAATCAATATTATTAAAATAACTTTTATAAAAAATAAGAAATTTATTTTTAAAAACAAATTTTTTGGTTTTCTTTTCCTTTTGTTTTTGTTTAAAACCAAAACCCGATAAACCTATTTCAACTCTGGTCTGGACAGTCAGCAGAGGCTTCCGGTGTTACGTTAATGCGTATGAAATAGGGCGTTTGTTTACATGTAAATTTGTTTCATATTGAAGATATTGAAGATAAAAATAAATTGTTGTTTTCATTATGAATTTCTGACAGTATTTCAGTTCTGTGTCTCTGTTTTTCTGTTTCTGAAGAAATTTGTATATATTGAAAATAACATTTTGATATTTGAAGAAATTCTCCTCTCGATTATTGGGGGCATTGCCCCGGCTCCTCAATTATTGGGGGGCACGTGCCCCGGCTGCCCCCAGAGTCTACGCCTATGTCTATAGTGGTTCAAGTGGTTTAACCGATTGTTCAATCTTCAGTAATAATTGAAGAAGCTAGAAATTTAAATATCTGAACTTTAGTATAAGTTGCAGTCTGCTAAATCTCGACAGTCACGGCCAGACGACTGAAATCTGAAATAAGTTGTCTTCTGGTGAAGCACACAAGTTTGTATTTTGTTATGATTGAGTTCTATTTGTAGCCAGTGATGGGCAATAGTAAACTAAAAAGTTGCTAACTTTTAGTTTAACTAAAAATTTTTAGTTACGGATGAAGTTTAACTAAAATAAAATAGTTTAGTTAAAATCATAGTTTAACTAAAAAATTTTAGTTGCTAACTAAAAAGTTTAACTAAAAAAATCAGTAATATGCAACTATTTTTCCACAAAGAATATTGAACACTGTTAACAAAACACATTTTAACCCTGCATAGTTTTAGCATTAACAGCCTGTGTTTTCAAATTCATACACTACTTGCAGTACGCCTGTAACTGTATGCTAGAACAGTACACATTGCATAGTTTTAAGGTGAAATTATCATTGACGCTCTGCATTATTACAGTTCACTTAACCTCTGTTATTGTGAAAATGTTTGTCGTAAAAAGTTGGAAAAAAGTTGGAAAAAGTTTAACTACTTTTATTAGTTTAGTTAACTAATTTTCAAAATCAGTTGCCAACTTTAGTTAAACTATTTTATTTTAGTTGGAAAATAGTTTTAGTTTAACTAAGAAAAAAGTTTAGTGCCCATCACTGTTTGTAGCAGAGCATCTCTGTGATACATCATAAGATCTGTGTTATGTGTGTATTGGAAAAAGTATATAATTATAATCTGTATCATGTATGCATACGTGCATGTACGCACGCACGCACGACGCAGGCATAGATGTACTGATGTATGGATGGATGGACGGACTGATGGATTGATGGATGGAATGTGTATGCATGTGTAACATTGTGTATGGATACATCATGTATGCAGGAAGGCATATTACATTTATCTACATAATGCTCATACGAATAACGAAGACAACTTATAACGATTACAGGATTATACACAACAATCATGCATTGTAGCACAATTTTATGCACGTTGCAGCGACATTCAAAATTAAGAAGGCAAATGAAATTCGATAGCATAAGATAAATATTAAATACATCACGTTGGTTTAACGTCACACACTTCTAGATCAAACACCGTTTGTAAGCTAATCATTACGTATCAACATTTAATCTAAAAAGAATCACATTCGTTTCATATGAATTAGTGAAGCTATAAGTGTACATCCGACAGGTGTACAAGTATGCAAGTTCACAACTTTTTTTAGTTCCCGCATACACACAATGGCGATTGGTGGAGTAGCCTAACCATAAACTGAACTCACTACGATCTGGCCTAATTAATACCGACCATTTACTCTCTCAGTGTTTATATACAAGACAAAATGAAACACAGGTCGTTGACAGATATCAGTCTAAAAAAGCGCAATACACGCAACAGATAGCGGGGAGTCAAATGCAAAGCTGATACACGAAGATATACTATGTACAGAGCAAAAAATAGACATTTTAAAGAATAAACTGCAGGTCACTCACAGAAAATGTGCTGTCATTGTAATTTTTTATAGACTTTTAGCTTTATTTTATAATAATAAATAAATAAAAATTGATGAGCGATAAAAAGAGGCACCATCATCGTAGGCCTACGCAATAGCTGCCTCGCTTCCGACTCCGACTAGGCCTAAATCGTTAAATATAAATGTCCTCTGTTATGCGTAGGTTACAAAATGTAGGAGCTATTCTGTTTCAAATTGCGTATTTATGGATGCCTGCCTTCCAGTACCATGACATATAGAATTTTACTTGGATTAGGGCATGAATGCTGTTTGACTTTGAAGTGATCATCGATGAATGTCTTTTGCATTAGTGTTACGGCGCTATAGAAGTCCGTAAGTTAGAATAAGAAACAGTAAACGTGGTTGATGGCAAAAATAGCATTACTGGACGCAAGATTTTCCGACTTTCACCAGAAGACATACACGATTTGATTATTCCACGGCTTCTTCATACGGTAACCTGCTGCTTTGATGTCATTATTATGGATCCGATCAACTCAATATTTGGTTGTACAGGCATGTCCTTATGTAGTCTTAAATTTTCTGCCTCTTCTTCTTTTCCTCTTTTTCCTAAAACAATAACAACAACATTGAGCTAATCTTACCTCTCTCTACTCGAGTATACACCTTTCATATATTAATATTAGATTTAAACCAATAACTATTTAATCATCTAACAGGCGCGAGTCGTATGCATAAAAATACTCGCGCCTTAAGCGGCTAATCTAACTACACAAGGTGTAATAGGACTAGTTAACAACGCTAATGCTCATCAAATCCTTTCACAGCAACACAAAGCCGGCTCTTCATATCCTATCGAATGCAATAAATTTATAGTTAGATCATGCGGTCATTTGCTCGCGAACAGTGTATGTTTTCTTTATTATTATTATTAGGGGTCTAATAATACAGACCTACTTCCTGCAGTAGACATTTCTAGCATATCGCTCTTTTTCCGTATTGTTGCTTAAAGTTACAATGGTACTTTAATGTCATATATAGTTTCCCAGAGCTGTGTGTTCTACGATAAACCTCTGGAATGTGTGGTATGCATGGGCCCTCCCTAGCCTACGGCCAACAATATCAGACGGGCGCCCGAAATTGGCCCGGCCTACGAACATCCGCCACTAGGCAAATAGACATACAGACGCACAGCCAGACGGACGGACGCTCAGACAGACAGACAGACGGATTGATAAACAGACAGACAGACAGCGGTTAGTAAGTCTGTCTCTGCCTCCCTCCCTCCCTCCCATCCCCTTAACTCTGTCACACCCTCCCTCCATCCCTCAATCCATTCATTTTCCGTCATATGACGAACAAATACTCTAGTAGCTATATAATTTTTATTTCTCTTTGCGTATCCAAACCTTGCATTGCGGTATCTGAATAGAAAAAAGGAAAGATAAAATTGATAGATAGCGGGCACGTTCTAATTAAAGATAAAAGCAGTAAAACTAAGATTTTTGGAAGTGTGGTAAATCGAAGAAATATAAGTGTCGTTCTAGTTATCATTTACATATCGAGGGAAAAATCGTAAGTGTAAGAATTGACAAGTATAATCATGCTGCTGACAATGCGAACCTCGAGTCGAAAGAACTGCCAACAGCTAACTTCATTGTCAGAGGATTCTGGACATCAACTCATTTCACAAGCATCGTTTAGAGTTACCGCTACTGTCCCTGCCAAGTTGCCTTCGCAAAGTTTCCTTAACAATTTAACGACGATACTGTAGTAAAAGTGACTGGGAAATCAATGCAGCACGTCGTTAAAATGTTAAACAAACAATACGTCGAGTGAGACAGGATGAAGACAGTTCTAGTAAATCCACTTTCTCGTCGAGAATTAGATATTCTTTTGCATTTAGGTTAATATAGTTGACGGGCGATGAATCATTTATAAAGTTCGTGATAGCGAGCAACTGATCTGGCGAGTAAGTGACCTAGCGAGCAACCGTTGTCTGGCGAGCAACTGTTCACGAGCAGTTCTCCATAAACTAGTTAGTAGGCTATGGATAGTAAATGAAGTGAAAACCATTGATATCGTCAACATTTATCGCTTCAGAAGAGTCCCTATTATCTTCGTGTCTACACTCTAAAGTGAATACTGTACAGCACATGTCAATCTGCAAGCTGCTGATGGGAGACACCCATGAATGTTTATCAGTTTGTTCTTGCCATGCCTACATTGTGTTTAGTGTAAGCTTGCGCAATATGATGCTGCAAGCGATATATGGGCTTTTAGGCCTGCAACTTTGCGGCTTGTAATAGCAAACTTTCTCACTTAGGCCATTACAGCCTGCGTAGGCATAGAACCTTGAGTAATGTTTCTGTTTGCTGGTCAATTTCATACACTATTTGTAGGCCACCAACTGCGCTTTGGCCGGATATATGGAAGTCTAAGAAAATTGCATATATAAAACAATTACCAAGGCTTAACGCTTTTTAAACAATCGTTAATCCTGGATAGGGCACAATTGTTTGTGCATGCAATTTTATGATACTTAGAACTATCCGGCCAATGGCGTAGTTGGTGACCTATAGACGTGCAATAGAGTGTGCATATAACTTTTCAAGATGAAATTCACCAGCAAACGGAAACATAAGTTTAAGAGACTCGTTGCATATTTACTTCAGCTTACATGGCGTACGATATGTTGCTGCTGATTGTATTGATAACCTCTTCTCAGATCAGTATGTTACTCTTACCTAAAGTTTGCTTATAAGATTGACTGCATAATTATTACAAGGTATTAAATAATTTAGGGTATTGTGATATGATGTAATTTAATGTACAATTGTACATAAATTACATTATACATCAATGCAATGATTTTAATTAGTAGGTGTGTTAGTTACGTATGTTAGCCATGCATGTTCTGAAGAGTTACGTTTGAAGAGGCGCTAAATAAATTCGCATTTAGAATATTGCAACTACAATCTGCCTGGGGCATCGCAGTTCTGAATATAATTATCTTAAACTGAGCCAGTCTACACATAGGTAACCAGTGCACCTCGCATTGCATATAGTTAGGTATGTGACAGAACCGTTTAGAAGCTATACACGTAATACAGTACTTGAGAACGTAGGTAACAGCATATAATATAACAAGGGTCTTAAGTGGTTCAGAAGACGTGTAGGCCTAGTCTGTGGTAGAGTCACTGCGTATTAATCTGGAACGCTTAATAGCCCAAGTTTCCTTGCTTCATCGAAAATTGGGCTGTTAACCGTTCCAAGTTAATATGCAGTGGTTCTAACATAGACTACACGTCTTCTGAACCACTTAAAAGTGGTAAAGCGAATATAACTCAGGGATACACTTAGAATTTGACTTTGCAGTTTGGTTTCATAGAGACCGTATCAGTTTCATCAACAGTTAGACCCATGGGCCGAATATGCATGGGGTGGCAAGACGAAGCCGTTAACCCAATACAGCAATCAAGTAGGCAGAGGGTAGTAGACACTATGACGGAATTACTTAGAGAAGGCAATACGGCCATTAGAGTAGCAACGCCTGAGGCAAAATTCAGCTATACCCTGGGAGCAGGACAACACAGAAACCAAAAATGGCGAAGGTAGTTGCTAGAATCAAGCGGAAAACAAACGCTTGAAATAACTTAAAATATGTGAAGAATAGTGCAGGACATCGAGATACAGTAGACTGACAGACTACACCTACAGGCAATAGGAGCATCATAAGTATTTCTCTCATAGATAAGGTAACATGAATGCAAGGCGTAGAGAGTGATCACAGGAGAAGTAGGAAGGCACGCATGAGTCGAGGAAGAATGTATCTAGACTATAAGAAACTGATGTCTCGAAGCGCGAGTTCTTAGGCATCTGACTATGGCTAGAGGCGTACAGAACGCAGAGCATAGAAGACACAGGCGGTTCAGAACATGGCTAGGGTACGTAGACACGATATCCGTTCGTCTCAGGCAGATTAGATTATGGTTCGTCGTTGCGGTGGTGATCGTCTTTAGGTCTAGTATTCATA
This sequence comes from Allolobophora icterica, assembly GCA_963556255.1. Taxonomy (NCBI): domain Eukaryota; kingdom Metazoa; phylum Annelida; class Clitellata; order Crassiclitellata; family Lumbricidae; genus Allolobophora; species Allolobophora icterica. Next base: position 52,399,099 of record OY744605.1, read on the forward strand.
CACGTATGTGTAGTGCAGCTCGATCACTCTGCGCAAATTCTGAAGCGTAAATATACACGTTGAAAAGACTGTAAAGAAGACAATGACCATAACAATCTGAAGAAGCATTCGTCAACGTATAGAATTCGGATGGCTCTGCTTCCATAACAAGCCAGAGAACAATCCGATAGATTGAAAGATATAATGACCAAGTTTTAGAATGATAGCTGAGCTACTGCATTTAAAACGGAATGAAGTTTTTAAAAGAGGCAGACCCGCATAAATGGCAATACTACAGTCACCTTAATGCATATGAACACATGGTTTAGAGTAAAAGCAGCCTTGTCAGCGAGTCTGTCGCATTTGCGGATCAGACGGATCTACTGCAGGCGATAAAAGCATGTTCGACATACTGTAAGGCTTGTAAGCTGCTCAGATAGGCAGCTTAATTTCTAATCAACTGCCAAAACAAGGCCACGCACAGAAGTGGAGAAGGAGGCACTGAGAAAGTGAAGCTGGTCAGGGCCGGATTAACCAGTATGCTTAATATGCTTTAGCATGGGGCCCCCGCTTAGAGGGGACCCCCGACGGAGTCTGAATACTGCAGGAAAAATGCATGTACACGTGTATTACACCAAATAATTATTTGTTCACAGGAAAGAGCCATTTGTTTCAGTTTAAGCAAGAATTTTCACTAAGCAAACTGCAAATTTGAAATGTTAGCCGTGCAACCAACTGCTGTGTACCGGGTACACTCTTTTGGTTCAACTTCTTTCAGTCAATATATAAATACATGTTGACATCACTTTTGGTTCTATTCCTGGCATAAACATAGCACTATGATAGCAGCGAGCTCATCTTCCAGGGTAGAAACAAGTTTCGTGCTGAAACTTATTGGTTATTGTATAGGCCTACAAGTTGCTGACGTCGCTAAGGCAGAGAATTCATGACGCTCGTTATATATTCCAAGTTGTAACAGATTAGAGCCTGACAAAATCTGAGAATTTTCCATCAGGCTGACCTCGACATTCACAGGAGAGTTGCATTCTGACATATTCCCTGGCGAAATGGTTTAACTTGTTGATTTTGCCAAATCAAGAGGTTATAATGTCACTCCTGCCGCTTTAGCTATGCTACTGTACATAGAGAACCTTCTGGAAACATTCACTAATATTTATATTGCTCTACCTATGTTCGTGTCATTGATGACCTCCAGCTGTTCACAGTGTTCAGGTGAAAGCTGTTTAAGTAAGATGGGACTTACTAAAAATAAGGGCATGTCCATAAATCTGCCCTCATAAGAAAGAACCACGTAACTGAAAATTTGGCCGTTTTGAGTTAGATGCAGTTTCTGCATGTATTAGTGGTCTTACACCTTGGTAAGTTGGTAGGAAGTAAGAACCTCCTATCTTGATGCGATCATAGAGAACCAGCGTTTGTTAATACCACGTATCTGCACACTTCGTGTCAAATACTAAGTAAGAACCACGCATCTCACATGCGTGGTTTTTTGCTAGTAACACAGAGCGTTTTCTGCAGATCCGTGTCCACGCGCATGCGCAGTAACTACTTCCCGACAAAATCTACGTTTAAGTTTACGAATCGGAGGGATAATTAATTATTTTTAAGACTGCAATTTTAATCTGTCTTGGTGGTTTTCATTATTCATCGCGCTGTCAGATTAAGTGAAATTTGAGCAACAATAAATATAGTAATTTCAAACGTTTTAAATGTTTTTGAATGATTTATTATGACTTTGTTTTAATCCGTCTTGGTGGTTTTCATTATTCATCGCGCTGTCAGATTAAGTGAAATTTGAGCAACAATAAATATAGTAATTTCAAACGTTTTAAATGTTTTTGAATGATTTATTATGACTTTGTTTGTGACTACGGGTGATTGTTTTGGGTGCGTAGCGAATTCCCGACACCCTAATTCCCGAAACAGAATTTCGTCGGATCTCCGAAATCTATTTTCCAAGTTACAACAAAGTTATTTGTGCAAATCTAACTTTTAGATATATTTTCAAAATATACTATACAGGATAGGCCTATTGGCCGGCTAATCCATACTAGTTTTCAGGATTCGAGCGCTTGGCAGAATAGGCCTACTGTTTTCGGGAATTCGATCAATTTTGCATTTCCACATTTTATCTAGTTCCGGGCATTCGGGTAGACCCAGATTGTTTTGTAGGCTTACACGGTTGAGGTTTTTATGATTTAACTTGAAAGAGTCAGAAAGACGATATGATAAAATTTGTGGAGAGGATAGGCCTAAGGGTGTGGGATGCGTCTGGCTGTTTTTTATTCGATTACCCATTGATTCATTCAAGCAGGCGTACTTCCCATAAGATATTTCTATTACAGAAATGTATAATGACTGCAGCGAAACATTAAGTTGTAGTCTGCTGTTATGATCTCTAGATCATAATGTGATAAAGCAGATGAACAATTCATTTACAAACTGGGTAACGAAGAGTGTGAGCGGTGTGAAGAATTTTCTTTACATAGGTCTAATTGTTTATGCAGTAAAGATAATCTTAATTGCACGTATATGCAAATTAGACGTCCAAAACCCAAATGGAAGAATTGAGGCGAGAGGGATTCCCGGGAGAAAAAAGATGACATTAGGGCCTATTTCTTAACTGACCGTTCTGATACCAGAAAATAAAAAAATATTCTGGCGAGATATTAAGACACCAGATGTTGTGGACCTAAGATGCAGATTAGTAAGTGTGGTACTTCTTCATCTGTCCTGTGACATGTTCACTATCCCAGACTGTTTTGATAGTCGGATATGATCAAATATAAGCGATATCAAAATTTTTAAAGCTGTATATAACTGGTTTCATATCTTTAAAATTATGGTTGACAGGGGCGTAACTTTGGTCTGAAAAGTGGGGTACCAATTTCTTACATGCATACACGAAGCAAGGGAGACTGTGATTTCTGGGAGGGCTCAGTAAAAAAATATTGATTGGCATGGTTTAAAAAGTAGGGGTACGGTACCCCCAGTTATAAAAAGTAGGGGTACGCGTATCCCTCGTGCCCCAATGGGCGTAACTTTGGTCTAAAAAGTGGGGCACCATTTTCTTACATACACGAAGCAAGGCAGAGTCTGCGATTTCTGGGAAGGCTCAATAATAAAATATTGATTGGCATTGTTTAAAAAATTGGGGGTACGTATAACCCTAGTACCCCAGAGGTGTAACTTTGGTCTAAAAAGTGGGAATACCAATTTCTTACATATACGAAGCAGGGCGGAGACTGCGATCTCTGGGAAGGCTCAATAATAAAATATTGATTGGCATTGTTTACAAAGTGGGGGTACGGTACCCCCGTGTAAAAAAAGTGGGGGTACGCGTACCCCTCGTACCCCCACACATTACGCCTATGTTGTTTGATATAATTGACCTGAAATATGAGTCAATTGTTGAATTGTTCCACACTAAAACACGATTTTATGCAGATGCGTTGTTCTTAACAATTATTGGGTTATGTCGTCGGTCTTGAAAGCTAAGTAAAAACACATTTACTGACATTTAAAATATTTATGAGAGAAAATATTTAAAATTCATTTCCCTCTAAAAATGGTAGCTTTTTGTTGCATATGTTGGTTAAAAGCAAAAATGAATATGATTATAGGATCTACTTGGCAACAACCAATTTATGTTTTTGCATTTATCTCAAAATCAACTTTTTGCAGATGCGTTGTTCTTTCTTATGAGGGCAGAAATGACGTCACACTATTTTGACACAAAATTGACCCTACCCTCCCTCTGGTCACATTTTGCATAAACTTCTATATACATTAAACATAGAAGTTCATGCATAGCGTCACACAAGTCTGACCTCTCCCCCATCTGGACGATACGTCATTTATGGTCGGCCCCTAAACCGCATATTTCTGACCCACAAACGTCTAACTACATTGGAACTTCTCTGTGTTGAGATTGATGTGCTAAACTTGATTTAATTTGATGACATTATTACACATTTTGCAACTGCTAAAAGTCGGAAATATTTCTGAGCTGTTAACAATGAAGAAACAGATTCGAATTTTGATTATTATTTTAGGCCTACGCTAACTGTATGTTCTCAATATACTGTAACAAAATGCAAGGCACTAAAGTTGTGTTGCATGTATTGACTACTAATTTGAGCAGCAATCCACCCTTCTTCCATTCTTTACTACAAGTTGATTGTCATGTATGCTCAATACCATAAGGGCCCCCCGTGTATAATTAGCATGGGGCCCCCCGAGTGGTTAATCCGGCCCTGAAGCTCGTAAGTTATGATAATCTTTTGCAGTTGCATGTGGTTGCCAAGCCACATCAGTTGAGTTTTCAATGTTAAGAGACGTTTGTACGCCCGAACATTTTCACAGGTAAGGAGATTGTGAATGGAGCTTGTATGTGAAATTACAGCGTATCTCTGAGTTTCATCAGCATACAGGTGAACAGCAACTCTCAATAGGAGAGAGGACGGCTTAGGTCTACAGTGTAAAGGTTATTAAGTAAAGGACGTAGAGACATAGAATGGAACCCTTACGGTAACCTAGAAGATGAGGTTCAATTCAATTCAACTTTATTGATCCGAATTCAATACAGAAGTACAGTAGGCACCAATCGGAATGTAAAAAACATTCGGGATACAATAGGGAAAGCCCAAAAGGTACATAGGCCCCGCTTAATTAGGGCTGCCTATTTGTTACATAGTAATAAGATGGCACCAAAAAAGAAAAAGAAAAAATGGGGACACAACCAGGTCCTGAAAATAATGTCCTTGAGGTAAGTTATAGTGTGAATGAAAAGTAAAGGACTAGTTGAAAATACAAGAAAATGCAAACAAACAAAACAAAAACAAAAAACTGAACAGAAAATGCATCAGATGATCAGCATGGCTCAGCCGAGGTTAACTTGGTGGATCCACAAATCAGACCCCGTGTGTGGCCATAGAGGATCGCCACACCTATATGACAGCATTTTTGTATGAGTAGCAGCAAGCGCTTGAGAATATCCTCATGATGGCTGTTAGAAAAAAAATCTACGTGTATGTTACTCTGATTCTCTGGTTGCAAAGTGCAACTTTATTTAAATTTACAGTTGCCAAGCACGTAGACGATATTGAAGCTCCGACCAATACTGCTGTAGGCCTACTACAAGGAAATCCTTCAGAACTGAGATGTCGACCGAACTCCAGGTCTGACATTCACAGCTGGGTATTTCAACCAGCTGGAACAGCAGAAGATGTTGTTATATACAGTTCTGGAGTCGGAGTTAATAACAACAAGACGTCCTTTTATGTTCGGAAACTCTCAGATGGTTCTGTTGATCTTATTAGTAACTCGACTCAACTCAGCGATGCTGGTCTCTACAGTTGTTTGATTCGGGTAAATGTAACGGAAGAGGGCGCTATTGCGATAATACGACAGACAGCACAACTGATTGTCTTAGGTTAGTTATGCGTCTTACTGTAATTCCGCAATAGATTTTTCATGACTTGTGCGCTTCGCTTTCATTTGACAAGTCACACAGGTTAACTTTCTGGTAAGAAGAAAAGCAGCACGCCCTTAAGCTCGCTTGGGAGGGCGAGTGACCAACCTAAGACATGCTATAGATCATTTTGCTTATGAAATGATTAATTATAAATTTGACCTAACATCCTATATTAGAATTCTATGAGGTGTTTTTAGCACCACGTAACTACATAACATTACAAGAATATTATGTTTCACCACCTAGTGTCAGTACTGCTTTGTTCATATAGACCAGTTTCTCATCCTTGATAAGGTATACACACATTCTTTATTCGAAAATCCATGGCACTGAACTCTCACTTCAAAGGTTTGTGTGCCATTGAACTCTCATTTACATGCACTGCTAATCAAAATGTGTCACTATCAACATGATGGTGAAACATTAAATGAAAAAAACACGATATTCAAAGCTTATTATTAATACTTAATCTGATAGTCCGCGATTAGTATACATTTTTGGGGTCATACTTTCTAGATATTAAGGCCTACCCACAGGGTGAGAATTATCTGGGGGTTGGGGGTTCAGCTTCCTAGTATTTCTTAGAAGCCGCAGTAAAGACTTCATTGCACACCCGGGTGTCGTTTCCAACCCCTCAGTTGTACCAGTGTGATTATATTGTGCATATATTTCTGCAGTTTCTTTCACAATGCACCTTATGGGTTACTAATAAAGTAATGCTCTGGTTTATTGTGAGATTTGTGACCATGTGAATTGTATACTAATAAAATTGGTGATATCGTCACTTTACGGAGTTTAAGCTTTCATTTGTGAATTTTCTCAGTTTGCAAAATACCCCAGTCTTTTTTCTACAATTTTCACACTGCCTACCCATGAACATAATTAAACACCAGAATCATAATTGGTAGTTCAGATTATTAGATAATGTTTCATGACTTTAACAATAAATTTCCATGTTACTGAATAAATGTCTAGTGGCATAAATAGGCCCTATGCTACATTTGCAGCAATAGGCCTAAATTTAGAGGGAGATAATGCGCATTAAAATGGTAATCAGATCTATCTGTTCAATCTTTGGTAAAAGCTGTGATCTACTATATTGGCGTCATTGACTGTCCTCATATGTAACGTGTCCTAAAAAGTATTCTTTCAGTTAAGGAAAGTTAAGGATGATCCTTTAATTCTTTGATCTACAAACAACATTTTAACTCACTGAACACGTCAAAACCGCTTTTTTATATGCAAGTAATAGACATAGTTTCACAAGAATATAGCCATATAGAAGCATTTGATTTGGCGTGAATTACCTCCAGAGAAAGAGCCAATTTGCAAAACAACGTCCGAAGTCAAAGAGAATGAATGGATGGAGATACAGTGCACTGTGAGCTACAGACGTAACTGGGAGCCAATGATCGAATGGAGGCAAAACGATGAACACGAGTCAATCATCCGTGACAAAGTGGAGAGTGTCACAGTTTCAAATGTCAATGTTACATCAACGTTGAGACTGTTGGCGACAAACGGCGTCAGTTACACCTGCAAGGTTTACTTCAACGAAAACATTACAATCGACCACGATGCCAGTAAGACGACCGACACTTGCACGCGGACACCGCAATCGAAGAAATGTAAGACTTGAAAGCGTTGTATCTTGATTCATCCGCTTTAGCTTTCCTCTTACACCATTGCGAATCCTGTAGTTGTGTACTGCAATGAGCTCTTTGAATCTGCATTGCTGTTCAGATATAGTACGACCAAAAACCAAAACTGACCCACTTACAAATTATAATGCGTCTATTAAATACGCCTGCTTTGATCAATCATTTCTTAACATAAATAAATTTCCTAAAATGCAATTTTTAAACATGCATATAGTAAACTCTTGACTAAGTAGTCTCTCCGCAGAAATTTCTTTGAAGATGCTGTAGTTTAGTTCAATTAATTCAGTTACATGTATAATATAGTGTGTTTCAAATTTATTAAGTTAGGCCAACTTTTTGTCAATTCTATTGCGAATAAGTCCAAGGATTTAAGTCAGTTTCTAGAAACTGGAAATGTGTTAACATTTTTAATTCCAGACAAGCTAGCTTGTGGCGCAATCGATTCGCAGAAACTACAGTTAATTAAAATAAAATATTAAACACCGTTTGACTGCATAGTAAAATGTCAGTAGCCTTCATTGAGTATCTTACGCATTTAGGCATATTAGCCAAACAGCATTTAGGCAAACATAGCATTTAGGCTAACATAGCTTTTGATTCGGCGAAAAACGTTTAGGGTCGTGTTTTACATTCGTTTCAGCACGCTGTTTCTCTCTGACCTGCTTCTTGCAAAGAATAAGCTGTGTCAATGTTATCAGTTAATGAAATTATTTTGCTCCAAATTGTAAACACACAAGAAATTCATAACTGTTCAAAAGGAAATAGAGTGGCGTAACTCAATTAGGGTACTCAGATCATCATCTAGGCTAAACACTCGTGACATTTTGTAACAGCTCAAAAGCGAAAGAGAGTGGGATAACGCAATTAGGACATCCGGGTCATCATCTAGGATAAACAACATGATATACGGGGCTTTATATGCGTTGACTAGAATATTTTGGAACAATGTCGTCTCGCCTACTCGTTTGATAATCTGAACAGCAGCATCGTGTAACTGTGCTGCATTGAACAACAACTAATACACCACTTACATGTAGCATAAATAGTTCATTTATTTCCAATATTTCAGTCGTAGTTTAGCTGATATATCAGATTTCAATATTATCACTGTGTTATTGACGCTGATACTTTAAAAGCCTCGAATTCAACTGCTGCGACATCTCCAAATCTGAGAAAATCATATGCCTTGGTTTTTAAGCCATATTTGCTGCTGCATTCTCAGCGGTAAATCATTCGTTAAGTTCATTAGAAAGGTAATTTAAGGTAAGCAGAATAGAAAGAAAGTCAGCAATCAACATTCTTCTGAGTTACATGTCTTTTCACTTAATTTTAAATTCACAAGCCCAAATTGGAAACGTGAAACTAATGGTAGGCCTACTATTATTGACATAAACATTAATATTGTAATGGTTATTGCTATTGCTCTTACTAATGTTGTTGAGATTGCTGTTGCTACTGGTACTGTTGATGTTGTTGTTGACATTGTTGTTGATATTGTTGTTGATATTGTTGACATTGAAATTGTTGTTGATGCTGATACTTTAAAAGCCTCAAATTCAACGCCTGTGACGTCTCCGCATCTAAACAATTCAAATGTCCTGATTTATTTGGCCATATTCGTTGCTGCATTCGCAGCGGTCCTCGTCGTCTTGCTGGTGAAGAGGAAAGTCTACCAAAAAGACAAGAATAGTGTACAGAGTAAGTTAGCGCAACAGAAAGGTCTTTGCAGAACCGTTATTCTCGAAGCCAGGCATATAGCTAGGCATATCTTCACATAACTATTCTACTGTCTGGCTCAAAGCCCTAATCTTCTATAAGATTTAAGTAAATTATAGACATGAGCTTCATTATGCAATCCAGAAAGATCAGAACCCTTTTTCATCAATTTTATTAATTGAATTTGTAACACATTTTGGGAGTCGACTTCTGGTCAATGGGGGAAAAGGCGAACTAGATTTACTGTACCTTACTCTGTTGGCTGTCATTTCTCGGCTGGTAAAGACATGTTCTACCTACTAAGGCAGGCGATGAACTTGCTGTAAAACGTGATTTTATAGTGTAAATTAGGCGTCAGGTTTCATCGCAAACAACTTTTCTACGGTCGAGTTTGACCCATTCATGTGTTTGCGTGCGTTTCAAGTCCTTTGGCACTTTCCATTTTCTGAAGAAACTGGGTGTTTTTAAAATCATGCGGTAGCATATATGCTTTAGTGTGCACTTATTAGACGTTATAGAATATTTCAGTAAGATAGACCTATAAGCGATGCGACAGTCTTTCTAACCAAGCATGACTCTATATCTATGCTTTGACCATTTACTTTTTAAAAAATTAACGAAATAAAGATAGGCCTGCATATTCTTACGCTTCGAGCTATTTCAAATTATTTTTATTGGTTGTTGATTTCAAAACAGGCGACGAACCGCTAAATGAAAACGATTATTTTGAAGACGTGTGCCAATATGAAGAAGTTGCCGACTTTGGTAAGTGATACAGTCAGTTTGCACTGATAGAATTGTATTGACCTATGTTAAATATCAATAACTACTGTAACTGTTATTTTCAGCGACTTTATGACTCAAAGGTTTATATTATTTAAATCTGTTCTCATATTATAATTGCAATTGGAAACTTATAAAGCGCTACTTCATAAGGCGAACTCATAAGAGGCGTTCCGGCCAGATATACCAGAACTAGTAGGAAATGGTTCGGGCTTTAGCGGAAAAGAAAAGGAGCTAGAGAAGCTACCATCGGAGACCAGAAGGTAGGGCATTCCAAGAAGAATTTCAATTACCATGATTAAATTCTCGTAAATACATGTCATTATCTTTTCATGTTCATCAGTTAGAGCTATGCAATCATTTCAAAAAAAGAAATAGCCATAGCTACTTGTTATCTCGATATTTGATGAACAGAGGTTATCAATAGCTTTTCGGTTGAATACTCAGGCGTCTATACATCGTGTAAAATTCCTACTTGAAAATGAATGCAACCCGATCGAGTCTTTCCAATTTTATCCAGACTGCACTAGTGCAAACTATTGTTAATTGTTTTCCGTTACAATTCTAGGCCTATTTCATGAAAATGATTAAGCAGAATATTACCTTCTGATTTAGAGTCGTGCTGAAACCTATTGGTAATCTATTCATTAACCTAACCATTTGCCTTACTGTTAGATATCGTTTCAATAGTATTTTATTTTTATTTTGTGTAGTCCTTATAATAAGAAATTCAAAATTCAAAGCGAAATTTTTGTTTATGCTATGGTACAGCAGTGACTGGCGCAATGCAACCATCACAAAATCTGCAAGCCGGTCAAGGCTTTGGACAAACTCTTAACTTAAATGACGGTAGGATTAACCGCTGAGCCGCATTTCTAGATGAGTTCTTTAAGATTAGCATACTATATAAATAGTAGCTATCTAATAATTATTTATGAGTTAAGGTTCAACGATTAATACTGTATTGACTTCCCATGGGGTGTGAATAAAAATTATCATCACTGCTGCGTTGTCTGAGTTGGTTCTTAGAAAAAAGAATGAAATTCGAAACTTTTTATTATGATGCACATGGACGAGAGTTGTTATGAGTATGACCTTTCACTGAAGTTAAATTCGTATGGAATAAGAGACCAGTGGTCTTTATAATTTACATGTAATAACGCTTGAACTCATGAATAAGCATTTAATGTTACAAATTCACAGTCTATGATATCAGCATTATAATCCCGAGTCGTTTTAATGAAAAAGGAAATTGAGACAGCTCTTATTTCAAACCTCAGTGTCGTGGAAATTGAATGTAGAGGTCATTTAATTTTGCCTAATAGCCTACGTCTTTAGATGCTCCACGGCCAACTCGACCCGAATGAAGATCTCGTAAACATAACCACCAAATCAAATATTAAAAGTGTCAAGCTGTTCCAAGGCATCGGATTCCAGAAGGTCTAAATCCATTGTTGCTTGACCGCATGTAGGCCTAGCTGTAAAAGCTTAACTATATTATCGTGGCAGCCGGTGATAGGTTTCGCTTTATTGTTTCAGAGAAGCCACCTGCAACTAGGAAAAATCTGACAACAGTTCAGAGAAATGGAAAAGCAAGGGTAAGGAAAACATCTGTGGAAGCATTTCTTAATGATTGCATGAGAACTTTAATTTTTCATGTAGGGTCAAAGTAGTTTAAGTTATTATTCATTCAGAGAATTCATTCAAAGCTGACAGAACTGGTAGACCCTACAGATGATCATGAAGATAATTTGCGATTTTATAGAAATGCCGACGTCGATGACTAAACTCAAATATCAGTATTTCACAGTAACTTAGGTGATGTTCTTGGTTTGCAGTTTCTTGGTGAAGACGGAACTGAATATCTCGATTTGAACGGCGTAAAAGAGCAGGAACAGAGCACTCCATCCACTGAAAATCCTCCATACATTGCCTCTAACTACGCAATAATTGATCACAATTTCAAGGTTTCTGATTTGCAGCCGTAAAGCTAATAAAGCTGCATAATAATAAGCTGTGTATTATTATTTTGTTTATGCAAGAAAACTGAAATAACTAAATGCTATCTTTTTCAACAAATCACTATGCTTAAGACTGAAAAACAACATAGCAAGCAAAAACAATCAGAAACATTGCAATATTGTCTTGTATCGTATCGCAGAAAACTGCATGTCGATAACCAGCTTTCGTTCTTCTTACGGTTCTCGGTTTCCAATCATATGAATTTCATATGTTTTCTAATTCTGTTTTATTTAGTTAGATTTTACTTTTTGCTCATGGCCAGTCAATTTCAAATTAAGTTTTACATGAATTTGTACATATGTGACACACGCAGAATACCTATGTCTCCAGGACTACCTCTGACAGATGCAATGGTTTCGAGTTATTGTAACTAGCTTTTTGTCTGCATCAATGTGTCAAATATACTGAAACTTCAAAGAGTTCAAAACTCTTTGGCTAGAGCATAACAATTACGTCAAAATATGAACATATAACCCATGTGCTTATATCTTTGCGTTTGCTTCTTGTTCTGAAAAGGATTTCTATCACAGTTTGTAAATGATTGAACCCCGACTAACTGCAACACTTAAATCAGTTCTTTTTTCTCAGTTTTCATCAGTCAGTGTTCAACAAGATCATCTGATTGCCTTCTTTGGTCATACCTAATGCTAAAAATGTTCTTGGTGAACAAGCTTTTTCTTTGCAAGACCCAGATTTTGGAACTGTCTGTCTGTCTGTCTGTCTGTCTGTCTGTCTGTCTGTCTGTCTGTCTGTCTGTCTGTCTGTCTCTATTTGTTGGTTCGTTTATGTCATTTCGTTCTCCACTTTTATTGTATTTCCTTTGTTTCGCGCGCCTCTTTTGTGCATAATATGTCTGTTAGCCGCAGTGCGTTTGCAGGCGGTTCATTAAAGAATATACTTACTTTATTTACTTACTTAAGACTCACTTTTCAATAGCATCCTCTTTAGGTTGTCTGCTGTCTTAGTGAACTAATCTTAAGGATACTGGGCTGACTACGGTTTGGTTTTTGCTCGCAATCGGTTGACCTCTGGTGAATTAGAAACCGGCGCTACAGAAACTAACATCAAGAATCAACCGCTACAATGATGGGGACTATGCCTAGCCCCACCAAGATGATTCCAACTAAGGAGAAGGAACTAGCTTCATTTCCTCCATTTCTATCAGGCGCGCGCCTGGGGCCCCCAAATCTCGGAGGGCTCCCATCCGAGTTAAAATATTTTTTTCCAGTTATAAAAAATAACAATTTTCAATTTTGAATTATTTTAAATATAACCTGTTCTTTTTTTTAGTTTAGCATTGACATAAAAGTATATTGTTGTAATTTATAATTGTTTTCTTCATTTTGGCAAATATAAGTTCAGAATGGCCCCCTTAAATGTTTGCGCCTAGGGCCCCGTAAAATGTTTGCGCCTAGGGCCCCGTTTTCTGTAAACGCGCCTCTTGGCAGGCCTACCTGTCCGGAAGACAGATTGCTTCAACCGGAAATCACGACGAGTAGTCCGGTCATTAAACAGTTGAGGTTCAACAAAATTTGAACAAAAGGTTTCTCGATGGATTTCAGACCTTTGATACGTCTACATTACGAGAAAAAAAAGTTTACCAAAATATGACATGGGGAAATATATGAAAATGGGTCAAAACCAAGATGGCGTCCAATATGGCTGCCGGGAGTTAAAATTGTCTATATCTCTGGCACTATTCAACATAGAAAGGTGGCTTTGGTGTCAAACCGTAGGTTTTATTGCTCCGCGTTCAGTTAAAATAACTTTAATCACTTAATGTATCATTTTTCAAGATGGCGTCCAAGATGGCTGCCGGGAGCTAAAATTGTCTATATCTCAAGCACTACTCAACCTAGAAAGGTGGGTTTGGTGTCAAACCATAGGTTTTGTTGCTTAGAGTTCAGTTAAACTAACTTTAGTCAACTTATATATCATTTCAAAATGGCTTCCAAGATGGTTACCGGGAGCAAACTCTGTCTATATCTCAAGCACTATTCAACCTAGAAGAGTGGTTTTGGTGTCAAACCGAGGGGTTAATTGCTCAGCGTTCAGTTGAAATGACTTTAACCCTAATCATACCGGGTGAGGTCTTTTATGACCCCACCCGGTTGATTGCTGTTATAATATTTTTCAAAATGTTTTAGGAATTTGTCACATTTCTTTCCAACTTTAAAGAAAACATATCAGGAATTGGTAGCGCGACTGAATTATCAAAACATGTTGAAAGTCGCTAGGTCACTAGTAATTGCAGATCGAACAGGTTCCTAGTTGATGTATCTCCATGCTGTTTCTGAATGCATTCCGATATTTGCTGCAGCCGAGCATTACTTCTATGTTCAACAGATGGGTCAGCTTGAGATGAACCACCCGGATATTTTCAGAAAATTTCGAAAATTGTTTCATGTTATCCGTCGCAGTAACCAGTTTTGGGCTAGTCTCAGCTCAGATCTTGTCATTGGGCAGACGTTGATGTGGTCATCAAAGACCTATGGAGGTATGACACGTGGAAGTGGAATGTCTCAAGAGCAGATAGCCCAAGTCAACCCCTCATCAGTAGAGTACAGTATGGCAATGCAGGAGTTTACTAACCTGCCATACTTGACAGCGGAACAGCATAAGGAATTTACGGAGGCAAGGATGAAAAGGGACCTTATTGATTCGGAATAGATCAGTTCAAAACTCGTTGGATACTCATTGCTCACCTTTATCACCAGACCCTTCGTAGGCTTCGTTAAGGGACATTGTCAATGGCGTTGTGGCTCAGGAATTGGTAAATGTGCATGAATACAAGGAGGTGGGACGCATGATCATCGATTATATGGTCGGAAAGCCTGCATTCACATTGCCATTCAGAAGAAAGGATAAAGCCAGAACCCTTGGAGAAACGTCGGCTATTGCCCTCGCTCCGGACCGAACCAATGATTCCGATCTTCTATTCAAACGTTTCCTGGTAGTTGCCAAAATTAGAGAGATATATCATTGGAGGAGGTCATGAGTGACAAGCTCAATCCTTTCCCTCCTGCCCTCTTCGAAGCCAGAAACATCGTTAGAAAGGCCGATGAGCCACAACTATAGCTCGTGCTATTAGTGAACATGCAAGGGTTGGCACCCTTGATTCTGTCCCAGAGACAGAGAGACACGTCCTCGATGGAGGTTCGTTACTACATCGGATACCGCGGAAAAAAGGAAAGCTATGGTGCAATAGCACCGTCGTATTCCAACTTCACCGTACAGCAATATGGTGCAGGTACAACCGAATCTGCTACTAAACTTAATTGTCACAGAGCGTACTACCAGATCATTATATAGACGAGAAAAGCAGAGGGTACGAATGCCATGAACTGGGGTTGGAACCTCCAGGATAATCGGTTTGTCCCAGTTATGTCAACGATGAACGCCGCTCCAGAAATTCTCTTGTAGGTCATTCATTGCAACTGCTGCAATTCCTGCGAGACACTCCACTGCTCCTGTAAGCCTAGAAGAAATGGACTACCATGCACCTCTGCCTGTGGACCGTGCCAAGTTAAAAATATATGACAATCCACATTAAAAGATTCTTCCGGGGAAGTCGGACAATGACGATGAGTAGTGAGTGACTAATTGTACGTGTGAGCTATGTAACTATAAACTGTCTGACAATTGGATTTGTCAGTAAATAATATACTAAGTGATTAAAGTTATTTCAACAGAATCCTGAGCAATAAAATCTACGGTTTGGCACCAAAACCACCTTTCTAGGTTGAGTAGTGCTTGAGATATAGACAATTTTAGCTCCCGGCAGCCATCTTGGACGCCATCTTGAAAATTGACATATTAAGTGATTAAAGTTATTTTAACTGAACGCGAAGCAATAAAACCTACGGTTTGACACCAAAACCACCTTTATAGGTTGAATAGTGCCTGAGATATAGACAATTTTAGCTTCCGGCAGCCATCTTGGACGCCATCTTGAAATTAACCCTTTTCCAATGGTCAGAACAGAATAGACTTTTAGTATGTTAATTAGCATGCCAAATGGTAACAAAATCAACTGAGAAACCTTTTGTATCAATTTTTTAGGCTCGGTGGGTTTTTTCGTATTATTGACCCGACTAGTATGTAGATATGAAAATTTTTCTTATTTTCGTCAAACCTTGGTAGGACATTTTTAGTTTTTTGTAACATTTAAGTTGAAAATTACATTCCATAACATATATTTGTACATGCTGATATGAATTGACTCATCATAGATGGTTTTTAGCTTGACTGGTTCCATATATATGAAATTTTTTCCACACTGGTTAATTTTGACAGCGGCCATCTTGGATTTCACCCATTTTCATATATTTCCCCATGTCATATTTTGGTAAACTTTTTTTTCTCGTAATGTAGACGTATCAAAGTTGTGAAATCCATCGAGAAACCTTTTGTTCAAATTTTGTTGAACCTCCATTAAAAATTGTTGTTTAATGACTGGACTAGAGTTCAACTGATAGGACTCAAACTCTAACGAGGTTGAAGCACATAATTATACCGCTCATGCCAAGAGAGAAAGTCATTCACATTGATTCCTCGACTATTTATGTAGCCCCACATGTATCTCCTCTAGAGCACCTTTGCTACTAAAATGCATCCGAAATTTTTCATGGGATTTAATTTGGTTTCTATTGGCACATGTAACATAAATAAAATTGAGTGCAACAATTGTCCGTGGAACTTATAGAAATCATCTTATAAGGAAGAGCATTTTGTTTGCATCATTGAGATGGATCAATAAACAATAGCAGTTGGTCAATGGCAAAGATGCTCTCAGTAACTCTTAACGGCATTGCTGTCTTCTCAGATAAAAGGCAGAAACATATCTGTTTATCAATATTTACATAGTCGTCACAGTCAATGGCGTAAATAGTGACAATCATTACAACAATTTTTTGCTTTTTTTATCTAAGGACCCAGCCATTGAATCAGTTTGTAGCTGCATCGATGTTGTAATTCAGCCAACGTATTACTATAGCAACTCCATAGTCTGTACTCCACCGGCTCTTTGGAATGATCTCCCAAAAGATCTCCGCCAGTTTTGTTATTCTCCTATCTCGCTAGTTAAGTTAACCTCTCCTCCGCTTGCACTCTCCCGTTGCTTTCCACTCACGACTAAAACCGAACTTTTTAACCTATCCTATCCTGATTCTATTCCTGCGCCACCACACAACCACCATCATCACCGATTACCACCGTAGCGTCATGCTGTCTCCTCGGCTTGACCTCCTCAGATTCTGACTTGGCACGAACGGGCGAGGCTGCCTGGCTATTGCGGACTTGATTTGATTTGATATAGCACCAGTGAAAACGGGTCTTCCTGACGTGGCTTTTGTGTGGCGCTGTGAAATTTCGAAGCTTTACATTAATTTTTACATTTACATTTATAACTCTAGCAAGACATTGACTGATTCCTACGCCGTACAAACCACAACGACAATATTAATGCAAAAGTACCATTAGAAAAGAAAACAAGATGAGCGCGATAATTATTTAATTTTATCACAGACGCTGTAGTTTGATGTTAAATTAAAAAAAACTGCCATGCATAGCAAGCATAATTAAAGAGAAAAAACAACGACATAAAATGGGGCATAATATTTCACAGACACTTAACTAGTGTTATTGAATCAGGCTTATGTCGAACTTTCAGTCTCATCTCTCTACCTGTTTCACATTAGAATTGTAATCTGACATTTATAAAGCGCCTCTTCAGAAATAAACTCATCAGTGGCGCTCTTGATCCCAACGAGGGAAATCTTTGTCAAATAATACAGCCTTCAGGCTCTTGCGAACTGTCGAACGGACAAACTGAGGAGCTCGAGCTGCAGCTCTCGAGAAAGGCGATTGCAGCTGATGGGTCCAACATATGCAAAGCATACATTATATCATTAAAGCATTTAATGCATAACATAAATAGCCAGTTGGAACTAAAAATCTAAAAGGAACAGAGTATAGTTGAATACTGATTACACATTTGTAAACCGAATCCAATGGTAAAGCATAATTTAAGCAGATGTGATAAAAAAATATGTTGGAACATGAAAACCTAATATAACGTGAAAGCAAATTTTAAATGGTCGTGCATTTTATTCAAATTATTGCACTTAAATGTGAACGCCTAAGAAGAGTATCCATAGTCACTGGCGTAAACTTGTCCAAAATATTGGGGGGCATGGGTCTTGGCCAGAGGTGCAAAAAACAAGTTTTTTCAAGATGAAACTTTTTTTTGTCTTTTTTCGTTTTTTTTGTTTTTATGGTTTTTGTTTGGGTTGCTTTCAAGATTTTCGGATTTTGAATCATAAAAATCACGAAAATGGCATGAACAAGAGCTCCAACTCGGTTTTATTCAGCTGCGATTTCCGAAAATTAAAAATCATTAAATCAATGTTATTAAAATAACTTTCACAAAAAATAAGAAATTTATTTTAAAAAACAAATTTTGTGGTTTTCTTTTTCTTTTGCTTTTTGTTTAAAACCAAAAACCGAAAAACCTTTTTCAACTCTGGTCTGGACAGTCAGCAGAGGCGTTTTGTTTACATGTAAATTTGTTTCATATTGAAGATATTGAAGATAAAAATAAATCAGTGTTTATATACAAGACAAAATGAAACACAGGTCGTTGACAGATATCCGTCTAAAAAAGCGCAATACACGCAACAGATAGCGGGCAGACAAATGCAAAGCTGATACACGAAGATATACTATGTACAGAGCAAAAAATAGACATTTTAAAGAATAAACTGCAGGTCGCTCACAGAAAATGTGCTGTCATTGTAATTTTTATAGGCGTTTAGCTTTATTTAACAATAATAAATAAATAAAAATTGATGAGCGATAAAAAGAGGCTCCATCATAGTAGGCCTACGCAATGGCTGCCTCGCTTCCGACTCCGACTAAATCGTTAAATATAAATGTCCTCTGTTATGCGTAGGTTACAAAATGTAGGAGCTATTCTGTTTCAAATTGCGTATTTATGGATGCCTGCCTTCCAGTACCATGCCATGTAGAATTTTACTTGGATTAGGGCATGAATGCTGTTTGACTTTGAAGTAGGCCTAATCATCGATGAATGTCTTTTGCATTAGAGCTACAGCGCTATAGAAGTCCGTAAGTTAGAATAACAAACAATAGACGTGGTTGATTGCATTACTGGACGCAAAATTTTCTGACTTTCACCAGAAGACAAACACGATTTGATTATTCCACGACTTCTTCATACGGTTACCTGCTGATTTGATGTCGTTATTATGGATCCGATGAAGTCATTATTTGGTTGTACAGGCACGTCCTTAGGTAGTCTTAAATTTTCTGCCTCTTCTTCTTTTCCTCTTTTTCCTGAAAAAATAACAACAACATTGAGCTAATCTTACCTCTCTCTACTCGAGTATACACCTTTCATATATTAATATTAGATTTAAACCAATAACTATTTAATCATCTAACAGGTGCGAGTCGTATGCATAAAAATACTCGCGCCTTAAAATTAAGCGGCTAATCTAACTACACATGTTGTAATTAGTTAACAACACTAATACTCATCAAATTCTTTCACAGCAACACAAAGTCGGTTCTTCATATCCTATCGAATGCAATAAATTTATAGTTAGGGCATGCGGTCATTTGCTCGCGAACAGTGTATGTTCTCTTTATTATTATTAGGGGTCTAACAATACAGACCTACTTCCTGGAGTTGACATTTCTAGCATATCGCTCTTTTTCCGTATTGTTGCTTAAAGTTACAATGGTACTTTAATGTCATATATAGTTTCCCAGAGCTGTGTGTTCTACGATAAACCTCTGGAATGTGTGGAATGTATCGGCCCTCCCTTCCCTAAGGCCGACAGTATCAGACGGGCGACCGAAATTGGCCCGGCCGACGAACGTTCGCCACTCGGCAGATAGACATACAGACGCACAGCCACACGGACGGACGCTCAGATAGACAGCCAGACGGATTGATAGACAGATAAACAGCGAGTAGTAAGTCTGTCTCTGCTTCCTTCTCTCCCTCCTCCATCACTCCCTCATAGGAAAACGTTCATAAGCTTTGCTTCTACTCCTCCCCTCAACCTCACTGAAGCGAAATTGATGGGGAGGAGGATGAGCAAATCTTCAAATTGGCCCGGCAAAAGAATACTCGCACTCGGCAGATAGACGTACAGACGCACAGCTAGACGGACAGACGAGCGGACGCTCAGATAGACAGATAGACGGATTGATAAACAGACAGACAGACAGCGGTTAGTAAGTCTGTCTCTGCCTCCCTCACTCCCTCCCTCCCTCCCTCCCATCCCCTTAACTCTGTCACTCCCTCCCTCCATCCCTCAATCCATTCATTTTCCGTCATATGACGAACAGATACTCTAGTAGCTATATAATTTTTATTTCTCTTTGCGTATCCAAACCTTGCATTGCGGTATCTGAATAGAAAAAAGGAAAGATAAAATTGATAGATAGCGGGCACGTTCTAATTAAAGATAAAAGCAGTAAAACTAAGATTTTTGGAAGTGTGGCAAATCGAAGAAATATGTGTCGTTCTAGTTATCATTTACATATCGAGGGAAAAATCATAAGTGTAAGAATTGACAAGTATAATCGTGCTGCTGACAATGCAAACTTCGAGGCGAAAGAACTGCCAACAGCTGGCTTCATTGTCACAGGATTCTGGACATCAAATCATTCACAAGCATCGTTTAGAGTAGCCGCTACTGTGGCTGCCAAGTTACCTTCGCAAAGTTCCCTTAACAATTTAACGACGATACTGTAGTAAAATTGATTGGGAAATCAATGCAGCACGTCGTTAAAATGTTAAACAAACAATACGTCGAGTGAGACAGGATGAAGACAGTTCTAGTAAATCCACTTTCTCGTCGAGAATTAGATATTCCTTTGCATTTAGGTTAATATAGTTGACTGGCGATGAATCATTTTTAAAGTTCGTGATAGCGAGCAACTGATCTGGCGAGTAAGTGACCTAGCGAGCAACTGTTAGCGAACCGTTGTCTGGCGAGCAACTGTTCGCGAGCAGTTCTCCGTAAACTATTTAGTAGGCTGCAGATACAATTTAAGTATGATGCCTTTTCAACTGCTCATCATGCTCCTAAAAATTATATTGTTTCTGAGTAGTAGATTTTGGTTCAGCTTCTACGTAAATATTTATCTCCAGCCCTGATAAAATATCGGCCTCCCCGCAATCCCTCTGGCAAAATTTGGTACCAATAATGCAGGACTGTGTGTGTGACAACAGTTATAATAACTGAGTTTTTAACTGCTTTAAAGGCACGTCAAAGAGTGCTAAACCAATGAGTTACCTCATGGCATACATGATAGTAATGACAGACATGCTGTATATATTAATTATCTGCTACTGTTGGGGTAAATGAAGGCTGAATGAGTTGCAAAATGTCACAGCGGGTATTGCCAAAATGTAATGACATGGTTCTATTTGTGCTAAAGTTCAGTCGTACTGACATTATGCGAATCATTCGTCATTGCAAACCGATTTGATGCTATTTAGATTACACTTCGGTATATCTGCGTCTGCCCCTTGTATCAAATAAACATATTTGTACACTGCGTCTTCATATGTTTTTGTTGTGAGCAATACATAACGGACGTAGTAAATGAAAGTGAAAACGATTGATATCGTAAACATTTATCGCTTCAGAAGAGTCCCTATTTGTCGCGTGAGGAGATCGACGACAACGACGAGATGTCATCATCATCACGATGGAGGCGTCGTTGGCCGTCGAGATAGAATGATGACGGACGAAAGCCAGTCTCCACTTGGTCAACAATGAAGGCAGCGAGGCCGAGGTGTAATCGGACACCACACAGCCAAGGTGTAATAGGACACCTCGCGGCTATGGTGTAACCAGACACCGCCCGCGCTGCAGGCGAGCGACGACCCGCGTCTCGAGGAGCAATCTGATACTAATTGACGATAGCTTGACGTGGGGAGGGGGCTGACCGATGCACGCTGAAGTTCCTACTTAACGGAAGGAAAAGGAGAATACGGGACTTGTACTACTGACGAGCGTGACGTGAGAACAACGGTCGAGCGATCAACATCGAGAGGAGCGACCAGCGGCGGCGGCAGAGTATCAGTCCGTCAGATTCAGAGACTGACGCGAAAGAACGATCTGTAGTTAGGCTGTACGAAGCAACATTGAGATAGTCCGATTTAATATCTAAACGCTTTAATACTACGGGGAAGCTCCCGTAGAGTTATTGTATATATATTTGTTTCTTTAATTAAATTCATTTATTAATTAAACAAAGTTCGTCGTGAATCTTCTATAGAAAAGTTAGGCACGTTAAATAAAAGTGCAAGTAAAAGAACAAGCAGTCGAGGGTCGACATCAACACACGGCAAACAATCGACTGGAAACCTTCGATTGCGACATTGGCGCAGTCGACAGGGTTTTCAACTGAAGACGTCACGACGAAGAGCGGAACCGGAAACGGAAAGAGGAATCTCAACAGATCGGGACCAGCGGCGAATACAACCCTTCGCAACTGGAGAAATCGAGTGCCGGACTCCGAAGACGAAGGACTCGAAGCAATCGACAGCAACAGGCAAGGACGAGGAACAAGAGCGCCAACGGACGACCGACCATCGCTAGCAACGACGGACGGGAGTGGCAACGGAGGACAGCGGATCAGCCAAGATACCAAAAGACGGAGCTCGCTCGACGTATTCAGAGGGTAAGTCCTTACTGGTAGTCGTGGTAATCTGTGAGGTTGCGGTTGAGGTCTGGATGAGGATTGGTGTGCGAATAGCCGAGGCTTTTGCGTAGCTCCTTTTGCTCAGTTCTGTTCTTGTTGTATTTGTGGTAGAATTTTAGGACGTTGTTTTCTTTGATTTCTGACCAACGGTGACTCTCCTCTAACTTACTTATCTTTTTCTATTAGTGAGCGGACTGTTGGAAGATGGATAAGTTGTCGATAGGGAAAAGAGTGAGGGTGCTGAACATGCCCCGGAACAGACTAGTCGCATATCTGATAAAGATGGGACTAGGAGAGGAGGAATTGGGTTCCATGAGTATGGACCAGCTCCAAGAGGCTAGTGCTGAAATAATTGTGTCTGGACGGGAGACACCGCCAGAAGTAAGTGAGGAAATAAGCACGGGTAGCATAGAAAGCAGTATCGATTCGGCAGCACAAACGCAGTTATACGAATTAAAACGCTTAAAATACGAGAGAGAGGAAGCCGCAAGGCTGAGAGAGGAAGCGGAGAGAAGGGAGAGAAGAGAGGAAGAGAAAGAGAGGAGAAGAGAAGAGAAAGAGGAAGCGGAGAGACTCAGATGGCTTGAGGAGAAGCAGGCTGAGAAGTTCAAGCTGCTGGAGGAGAAGCAGAGGAAGGAAGTAAGTGAGGAAGTAAGCACAGGTAGCCCAGGTAGCAGTATGAGCGCGGCAGTGCAAATGCGGCGGGTCATGGCAGAACTAATAAAATATAAGAGAGAGGAAGCGGAGAGAACGGTGAGGAGAAGCAGAGAAAAGGAATGCAGGCAGATCGAAGAAGAGAGAAAGAGGATACTAGAGAGTCGCAGGTTGATCGAAGAAGAGAGAACGAGGACACTAGAAAAGCTGAGGCTCATTGAGGAGCAGCAGACTGAGAAGCTCAGGATGCTTGGGGAGGAGATCAGGCTGCTAGAGGAAAAGCAGGCTGAGAGATTAAGGTTTCAGGAGGAGAGACGGAGGAGAGAAGAGAAAGAGGAAGCAGAGAAATTAAGGCTTCAGGAGGAGAAACGGAGGAGAGAAGAAAAGGAGGAAACAGAGAGACTCAGAATGCTAGAGGAAAAGCAGGCTGAGAAGCTCAGGCTTCAGGAGGAGAAGCAGAGGAGAGAAGAGAAAGAGGAAGCAGAGAAATTAAGGCTTCAGGAGGAGAAACGGAGGAGAGAGAAAGAGGAAGCGGAAAGATTGAGGAGAGAAGAGACAGAGGAAGCAGAGAAATTAAGGCTTCAGGAGGAGAAGCGGAGGAGAGAAGAAAAGGAGGAGGCAGAGAAGAGAGAGAAGGAAGTCCGAGAGGAAAGGGACGCAGAGAGGAGACTCAGAGACGAAAGGGACTATAACTTAAGGCATTCGGTCGTAGGACGAATGATAACGTATAGTGAAAGCTTGCAAGGACTCTTACCGAGATCCCCAAGCGACCATGCGCAAATCTCTGATTTATTTGTGCATTGCGAAAGGTTGTTCGACTCTTGCGCTGTCCCGGACGACCTTCGAAGCAGATTACTCTTGACCTGTCTAGATAATCATGCCAAAACAGTGACAGCCAGAATTCTCATTGACTGGACCCAGAAATCGGTGCCTGCTAAGATACCCTGGCGAGCTGAACATCAAAAGGCGCTAGATAAATTCATGCACGATTTGAATAACGCTGTATGTTTGCAGACAATTGACTACGGCAGAGAGTTTGGTCTATCGACGGACGCTTCAGACAAAGCAGTCGGTTGCTGCTTATTCCAAATTCAAGACGATGAAACAGAACGGCCAATATGTTTCGCCAGTTCTAAATTAGATGCTACGCAAGCGCGTTGGTCCACTGTGGAACGCGAAGCGTATGCTGTAATTTTTGCGTTGAAGAAGTTTAGGAATTGGATTTGTATGTCAAGGACCACCCTCTATTCCGATCACCACCCCTTGACTTTCCTAACTGCTTCTACGCCCACAAGTGCTAAACTTACGAGAGGGGCTCTGGCCCTCCAGGACTTCGATAGTTCTTTTGAATATCGACCTGGGGCGCTGAATATTCCCGCTGATCTTTTGTCCAGACTATGATTGAGGAGAAGGCGGACTATCATGTAAGGCACCGCGACAACTGTAAATAATAATTACTAACTGTGCTGTTATTTTGTAATTTTCATGGGAACCACGAGGACATGGTCTGGAGGAAATCGGCGGAGGGAACGACATCATTCTCAGCCGGGAGGCGAACCAATGACTGGCTTTGTCCTCCCCGGGAAGGGAGGTGTCGCGTGAGGAGATCGACGACAACGACGAGATGTCATCATCATCACGATGGAGGCGTCGTTGGCCGTCGAGATAGAATGATGACGGACGAAAGCCAGTCTCCACTTGGTCAACAATGAAGGCAGCGAGGCCGAGGTGTAATCGGACACCACACAGCCAAGGTGTAATAGGACACCTCGCGGCTATGGTGTAACCAGACACCGCCCGCGCTGCAGGCGAGCGACGACCCGCGTCTCGAGGAGCAATCTGACACTAATTGACGATAGCTTGACGTGGGGAGGGGGCTGACCGATGCACGCTGAAGTTCCTACTTAACGGAAGGAAAAGGAGAATACGGGACTTGTACTACTGAAGAGCGTGACGTGAGAACAACGGTCGAGCGATCAACATCGAGAGGAGCGACCAGCGGCGGCGGCAGAGTATCAGTCCGTCAGATTCAGAGACTGACGCGAAAGAACGATCTGTAGTTAGGCTGTACGAAGCAACATTGAGATAGTCCGATTTAATATCTAAACGCTTTAATACTACGGGGAAGCTCCCGTAGAGTTATTGTATATATATTTGTTTCTTTAATTAAATTCATTTATTAATTAAACAAAGTTCGTCGTGAATCTTCTATAGAAAAGTTAGGCACGTTAAATAAAAGTGCAAGTAAAAGAACAAGCAGTCGAGGGTCGACATCAACACACGGCAAACACACGACAGGGCGACCTTCGATTGCGACACTATTATCTTCGTGTCTACACTCTAAAGTGAATAATGTACAGCACATGTCAATCTGCAAGCTGCTGATGGGAGACACCCATGAATGTTTTTCAGTTTGTTCTTGCCATGCCTACATTGTGTTTAGTGTAATCTTGCGCAATATGATGCTGCAAGCGATATATGGGCTTTTAGGCCTGCAACTTTGCGGCTTGTAATAGCAAACTTTCTCACTTAGGCCATTTCAGCCTGCGTAGGCTTAGAACCTTGAGTAATGTTTATGTTTGCTGGTCAATTTCATACACTATTTGACATGTAGGCCTATGTAGGCCACCAACTGCGCTTTGGCCGGATCTATGGAAGTCTAAGAAAATTGCATATATAAAACAATTACCAAGGCTTAACGGTTTTTTAGCAATCGTTAACCCTGGATAGGGCACAATTGTTTGTGCATGCAATTTTATTATACTTAGAACTATCCGGCCAATGGCGTAGCTGGTGACCTATATACGTGCAATAGAGTGTGCATATAAGATGAAATTCACCAGCAAACGGAAACATAAGTTTAGGAGACTCGTTGGGTACTTACTTCAGCTTACATGGCGTACGATATGTTGCTGTTGGCTGTATTGATAACCTCTTCTCAGATCAGTATGTTACTCTTATGTAAGGTATACTTAGTAGGATTTCACTGCATACTATAAGGTATTAAGTAATGTAGTGTATTGTGATGTGATATGGTGTAATTTAATGTACATGCATTACATCATACATCAATGCAATGATTTTAATTAGTATGTGTGTTGGTTATGTATGTTACCAATGCATGTTCTGAGGAGTTACGTTTGAAGGGGCACTAAACTATTTCGTATTTAAAATTGCAATTGCAAGCTGCCTGACATCACAGTTCCGAAAATGATCTCAAACTGAGCTCGTCTACACTTAGGCAACCAGTGCAGCTCGTCTCGCATTTAGTTAAATATGTGACAGATCCCGTACAGAAGATATAAAGACGTAAAGCAGGACTTGAGAATCGTAAGGTAAGGTAAAGCGAATATAGCGCAGAGACCCACTTAGAATTTGACTTTGTAGTTTGGTTTCGAAGAGACCATATCAGTTTCAACAGCAGGTAGACCCACGGACCGAACATGGGGCGGCAAGATGAAACGGATTGGTTAACCCAATGCAGCAATCAAGTAGGTAGAGTGTAGTAGACACTGATGATCTGGAATTAATCAGAGAAAGCATTACGGCCACCAGAGTAGCAACGCGATATTCAAAAGTCAGCCATACTTTGGGAGCTTGGCCACACAGAAGCCAGTAATGGAAATGGGTAGTTGCTAGATTCAAATAACTTACAATGATTTGAAAACTAGCGCGGACCGTCAGGATAGGCAGACTGACTGACTATGGGTTTACCTACAGGTAATTGAAGCAGCACAGATAGGTATGTCTGAGATAAGGTAACACGAATGTAGGGCGTAGAGAAATTGATCACAGGAGAACTAGGCAGACATACAAACATTGAAGTAGGATGCATCTAGACTATAAAAACTGATGTCGTGAAGCGCGGGGAGTTCTTGGCGTCTCACTCTGGCGAGAGGCGTACAAAGCTCAGAGCGTAGAAGACAAA
The DNA here is from genome assembly GCA_963556255.1 of Allolobophora icterica. Lineage (NCBI taxonomy): Eukaryota > Metazoa > Annelida > Clitellata > Crassiclitellata > Lumbricidae > Allolobophora > Allolobophora icterica. The sequence goes on from OY744605.1 coordinate 52,426,088, forward strand.
GACGGTTTAAAACATGGCTATGGTATGTAGACACGATATCCGTTCGTCTCAGCCAGATTAGATTATGGTTCGTCGTTACAGTGGTAATCGTCTTTAGGTCTCGCAAGCATTCTGTATAGTGCAGCTCGAACACTTTGTGCAAATTCTGAAGTGTATGTACGTTGAAAAGACAGTAAAGAAGAAAAGAACCTTTAAAAATCTGAAGAAACATTCGTCAACATATATAGAGGTCGGATGGTTGTGCCTTCATAACAGCCAGAGAACAATGCGGTAGATGAAAAAGGTCAACTACCTGACAGATATATTATCAAGCTTTAAAATCTGAACATTAATCGAGCTGCTGTATTTAAAACGGATTGGAGTTTCTTGAAAAAAGCAGGCCAGCATAATTGGCGTTATCACAGTCATCCTAATGCATATGAACACAAAGTTTAGGATAAAAGCGACTTTGTTAGCGAGTGGCGCATTGTGCGAATCTATCGCAGGTGATGAAAGCATGTTCGACATACTGTCCACATCGGCTCAGAGAAGCAGCTTAACTCCCAAATCAGGCACAGAAGTAGAGAAGGTAATCTTGAGAAAGTTAAGCTATAAGTTGTGAAAGTATACCTTTCGCAGCCGCCTGTGGTTACCAAGCGAGATGAGTTGAGTTTTCCAGGGTAAGAGGAGTTTGGATGATATCCATGCACAACGCGCATCAGATGTCACTAATATTTTCTCAGGTTAGGAGATTGTGAATGCAGATTGTACGTGGATATATATATATATATATATATATATATATATATGCCTGCGTTTCATCAGCATACCGGTGAACAGCAACTCCCAAAAGGAGGATGACGGCTTAGGTCTTCAATATAAATTATATTAAGCGAAGGACGTAGAATAGAACCCTGTGATAGCCTAACCCTTACGGTAGCCTAGAGAATCCGGTAGATCCGGTGGATCCACAAATCAGATCCTGAGTGCGGCCAGAGAGGATCACCGCACTTACATGAGTAACAGCAACGTCTGAGAATATCCTCATGATGGCCGTTAGAAAGATTAATCTTCATTTATATTACTCTGGTTCTCTGGTTGTGAAGTGCAACTTCATTTAAATTTACAGCCGCACAGTACACACACGATTTTGAAGTTCCGACCAATACTGCTGTACTACAAGGAAACCGTACAGAACTGAGATGCCGACCGAACTCCAGCTTTGATGTTCACAGCTGGGTGTTTCAACCAGCTGGAACCACCGAAGATGTTGTTATATACAGTTCTGGAATCGGGGCAAATAACAACAAGATGACGTCTTTTTCTGTTCGGAAACTCTCAGATGGTTCTGTTGATCTTATCATTAACTCGACTCAATTCAGCGATGCTGGTCTCTACACTTGTATGATACGTGTAAATGATACGGAAGAGGGCGCTATTCATATAATACGACAGACAACACAACTGATTGTTTTAGGTTAGTAATGCGTCTTACTGTAATTCCGCAATCCATACCACTTCATAGATTTGTGTGCCGTTGAACTCTCATTTAAATGCTTTGCTAAATCAAATGCAATGTGTTGTCTTTACCAACAGAAAAAGAGCCAACTTGCAAAACAACGTCCGAAGTCAAAGAAAATGAATGGCTAGAGATGCAGTGCACTGTGAACTACAGAGGCAACTGGGCGCCAGTGATCGAATGGAGGCAAAATGATGAACACGAGCCAATCATACGTGATAAAGTCGAGAGTGTCACAGTTTTAAATGTCACTGTTACATCAACGTTGAGACTGTTGGCGACAAGCGGCGTCAGTTACACCTGCAAGGTTTACTTCAACGACAACGTTACAATCGACCACGATGCCAGTAAGACGACCGACACTTGCACGTGGACATCGCAACTGCACAAATGTAAGACTTAAAAGCCATGTATCTTGATTTATCTGCTCTTTCTTTCTTCTTACACCATTGCGAATCCTGTAGGTATGTAGTACTATGCACCACAATGAGCTCTTTAACCCTGCACTGCCGTTCAGATATAGTACTACCTAGAAACAAGTATCAAAACACCCACTTAGAAATTAAATACGCCTTTTTGATCAATCATTTCTTAACATAAATAAATTTCATAAAAATGCATTTTTAAACATGCATATAGTATACACCTGACTATTTAGTCTCTGCACATAAATTTCTTTAAGTTGCTGAAGTTCCATTATTTCAGTTATTTGCATAGTAAAGTGAGTTTCAAATAAAGTTTCAAGTTTAATTAGTTACTATGTTGTCAATTCTTTTGCGAATTAGTCCAAGGATTCAAACCGATTCGTAGAAACTGAAGATGTCTTAACTTTTCATTCCAGCTAAGCTAACTTGTGACGCAATCGATTCGCAGAAACTACAGTTAAATTTAAATATCAAACACTATAGTTTATTGCATGATAAAAAAATGTCAGTAATCATCGTTGATTAGGCCCATATTACGCATCTAGGCCAACATAGCATTTAGGCAAACAGCTGATTCGGCGAAAGAGGTTAGGTATAGTTTTACATTCGCTTTAGCACGCTCTTTCTGACCCTTATCTTACACAGAATAAGCTGTGTCAATGTTATTAGTCAATGAAATTTTGCTCCAAATTGTAAACACACATGATATTTGCAACAGCTCAAAAGCAAATAGAGCGACATAACAATCAGGACACCCAGGTCATCACCTAGGCTAAACAGTTAGTAAACACGCATAACGTCTCAAAAGCAAAAGAGTGTTGCAAAACGCAATTAGGACACCTGCAGGTCATCATCTAGGCTAAGCACACAACATTCTGTAACAGCTCAAAAGCAAAAGAGAGTGGCATGACGAAATTAGGACATCCAGGTCATCATCTAGGCTAAACACACATGATATATGGGGCTTTATATGTATGGACGAGGGTTTCTTATCGATGACGTCTCGGCCTAGTCATTTCATAGTCTGAACAGTAACATCCTGTAAATGTGCTACATAGAATTACTGATAGAATTGGTCGATTAGCCTAAATCGTTCATGTATGTCCAATATTTTAGCCGTTATTTAGCTGATTTATTGTCATTGATTTTGGTGCAATGTAAATCGTTTCCTAAGTTCATGAGAAAGGGTTTTTGAGGAAGGCGAGGTAATGTAAGGTGATCAGAATAAAAAAGAAAGTCAGCAACAGACATTCTTCTGAGTTACGTGTCTTTTCAGTGAATTTTGAATTCACAAGCTCAAACATAATAGTGAGCAATGGTACTATCATTGATACTACATCAATATTAGTATTGTATTGGTTATTGTTATTGCTCTTACTACTGTCGTTGACGTTGCTGTTGACATTGATATTGTTGTTGATGCTGATACTTTAAAAGCCTCGACGTCTCCACAGCTGAAAAATTCAAATGTCCTGATTTATTTGGCCATATTCGTTGCTGCATTCGCAGCGGTCCTCGTCGTCTTGCTGGTGAAGAGGAAAGTCTACCAAAAAGACAAGAATAGTGTACAGAGTAAGTTAGCGCAACAGAAAGGTCTTTGCAGACCGTTATTCTCAAAGCCAGGCATATAGCTAGGCACATCTTCACATGGCTATTCTACTCTCTGTCTCAAAGCCATAGTCTTCAAAAGATTTGAGGAAATTATAAAAAAATTGGCTTCATTGTGCAACCCAGAAAGATCAGAAACGTCTTCCATAAATTTTTTAAAATTGAATTTTTAACGCATTTCCGAGGTCGACTTCTGGTCTTTTGGAGAAACAGGCAAATAAGATTAACTGTACCTTACCCTGTTGGCTGTCATTTTCAGGCTGGTAAAGACATCTTCTACCTACTAAGACAGGCGATGAACTTGCTGTAGGACTTGATTTAATAGTGTAAAGTAGGCGTCAGGTTTAATCGCAAATAACTTTTCTACGGTCGATTTAGATCCATTCCTGCGTTTGCGTGCGTTTTCAGCCTTTGGTGTTTTCCATTTTCTGAAGAAACTGGGTGTTTGTTAAAATCATGCGGTATATGCTTTAGTGTGCCCCTATTAGACATTACAGAATATTTCAGTAAGATAGTCTACCAAATACCGATGCAGCAGTCTTTCTGACCAAGCATGACTCTGCATTTATGCTTTATTTTGCTTTTTTTTTTATAAAACTCACGAAATAAAGCCTGCATATCCTTACGGTTCGAGCTATTTTATAGTGTATTGTTTGGTGATTATTAAAACAGGCGACGAACCGCTCAATGAAAACGAATATTTTGAAGACATGTGCCAATATGAAGAAATTGCCGACTGTGGTAAGTGATACAGTCAGTTTGCACTGATAGAATTGTATTGACCTCTGTTAAAAATCAATAACTATTGTAACTGTTATTTTCAGCGACATAATGACTTAATGGTTTATATTATTTAAATCGGTTCTCATAATTATTGTAATTGCAATTGGAAACTTATAAAGCGCCACATCATACGGCGAACTCCCGGCCAGATATCTCAGAACTAGTAGGAAATAGTACGGGCTTTAGCGGAAAAGAAAAGGAGATAGAGAGAGAAAAATTCATCGGAGACCAGCAGGTAGGGCATTCCAAGAAGAATTTCAATTACCATGATTAAATTCCTGTAAATTCTTGTCATTCTCTTATTCATATTCATCAATTGTGCACACATTTCAAGAAAAGAAATAGCCATAATTATTTGTTTTCTTAATATTTGACGAAGAGAGGTTATTAATAGCTTTTCGGTTGAATACTCAAGCGTCTATATATATATATATATATATATATATATATATATATATATATATATATATATATATATATATATATATATATATATATATATATATATATATATATATATATATATATATATATATATATATATATATATATATATATATATATATATATATATATATATCGTGTAAAATTCCAACTTTAAAATGAATGAAACCCGATCGAGTCTTTCCAATTTTATCCAGGCTGCACTTGTGCAAACTATTGTTCATTCTTTACCGTAACCACACAATAGGCATGTGATCACAAACTATGCAGAGACCTGTGTAATATTCCACTTCATGAAAATGCTTAAGCAGAAGAATATTACCTTCTGATTTATATTCGTGCTGAAACCTATTATTTTGTACTCCATTCATTAACCTAACCATTTTAAATATTTGCCTTACTGTTAGATATCGTTTTTAATAGTATTTTATTTCTAATTTGTGTAGTTCTTATAATTATAATAAGAAATTCAAAATTCAAAGCGAAATTTTTGTTTATGCTATGGTACAGCAGTGACTGGCGCAATGCAACCATCACAAAATCTGCAAGCCGGTCAAGGCTTTGGACAAACTCTTAACTTAAATGACGGTAGGATTAACCGCTGAGCCGCATTTCTAGATGAGCTCTTTAGGATAAGCATACTATGTAAATAATAGCTATCTAATAATTATTTCTGAGTTAGGTTCAACGATAAATACTGTATTGACTTCTCATAGGGTGTGAATATCATTACTGCTGCGTTGTTGCGTTGTTGAGTTGGCTCTTAGAAAAAAGAATGAAATTCGATGCATTTTAATTATGATGCATATGACGAGAGTTGTTATGAGTATGACCTTTCACTGTAGTCAAATTAGTATGGAATAAGAGGTTGTTGTCTTTATAATTCACAAGTGATGACGCTTGAACTCATGAATGATCATTTAATGTTACAAATTCGCAGTGTGGATGAGTCATCAGCATTATAATCCCGACTCATTTTAATAAAAATGAAATTGAGACAGTTCTTACTTCAAACCTCTGCAGCGTTGTGGAAATTGAATGTAGATGTCATTTAATTTTGTCTAATACGTCTTTGGATGCTCTACGACCCACTCGACCCGAATGAAGATCTCGTAAACATAACTACCCAGTAAATTATTAAAAGAATCAAGTTATTCCAAGGCGTCGGATTACAGACGGTCTAAATCCATTTTTCCTTGACCGCATGTAGCTGTAAACGCTTAGCGGAATTATCGTGGCAACCGGTAATAGTTTCATTTTATTGTTTCAGAGAGGCCACCTGCAACTAAGAAAAATCTGACAAGAGTTCAGAACAATGGAAGAACAATGGTAAAGAAAACATAATTTGAAGCATTTCTTAACGTTTGCATGAGAACTTTAATTTTTTCATGTAGGGTCAAAGTAGTTTAAGTTATAATTCATTCAGATAATTCATTCAAAGCTGACAGAACGGGCAAAGGTGATCATGGAGATAATTTGTGCTTTTATAGAAATGTCGACGTCGTTGATTAAACTAAGATAGCAGTATTTCACAATAATTTAAGTAATGTTCTTGGTTTGCAGCTTCTTGGTGAAGACGGAACTGAATATCTCGATTTGAACGGCGTGAAAGAGCAGGAACTGAACACTCCATCCACTGAAAATCCTCCATACATTGCCTCTAACTACGCAATAATTGATCACAATTTCAAGGTTTCTGATTTACAGCCTTAAAGCTAATAAAGCTGTATAATAATATATATTATTATGTTTATGCAAGAAAACTGAAATGACTAAATACTATCTTTTTCAACAAATCACTATGCTTAAGACTGAAAAAGAACATAGAAAGCAAAAACAATCAGAAACATTGCAATATTGTCTTGTATCGTATCGCAGGTCCGCAAAGGTTCACCAGTCACTCTGGTACAGAGTAAAGCAGGGAGGCGACCTGACCGACGACTCTGATGAGCGTAGACTCGGATCCGACCTGGGCTGGTGAACCAAAGTCCTCCGTGCCCACCTTCTCGTGGTGCGGACCGTTAGTACCCTTCCTAGGAAGTACTCTTCCTAGGAGGGGGAACGAACGGGCATGGCAGGCAAAACCAGGGGAAGGCAATGGCAAACCACCCCTGTTAATCATGCCAAGAAAATCGTCATGCCACACACCAAACCACGCCGATGGTCGCGGATGGAGGGACTCCCAGGCCGGAGCGCTGAGGTGGGACTCCCAGGCCAAAGCGCGACTCAAGGGCTACTGGGAGAAGTAGCAAGACGGCAACGGAGACTGTGTGGCATGACGATCGCTAGGGCTCCTAGAGCCGACGGCACAAAGAGAAAGAGAGATCGTATCGCAGAAAACTGCATGTCAATAAGCAGCTTTCGTTCTTCTTACGGTTCTCGGTTTCCAATCATATGAATTTCATATGTTTTCTAATTCTGTTTTATTTAGTTAGATTTTATTTTTGCTGATGACCAATCTTTGTCAGAATTAAGTTTGTAATGAATTTGTACCTATGTGACATACGCAAAATACCCATGTCTCCAAGACTATCTCTGACAGATGCATTGGTTTCGAGTTATTGTTACTAGTTTTTTGTCTGCATCAGTGTATCAAATATACTGAAACTCCAAAGAGTTCAGAACTCTTTGGCTAGGGCATAACTATTACGTCAAAAATATGAACATATAACCCCTGTGCTTATATCTGTACATTTGATTCTTGTTCAGAAAAGGATTTCTATCACAGTTTGTAAATGATTGAACCCTGACTAACTGCAATACTTAAATCAGTTTTTTCTCAGTTTCATCAGTCAGTGTTCAGCAAGATCATCTTTGGTCATACCTAATGAGCACTACAAATGTTCTTGGTGAACGAGCTCTTTGTTTGATAGACCAAGATTTTGGAACTCTCCGTCTGTCTGTCTCTCTGTCTGTCTATTTCGTTCTCAACTAAAGACTTACGTTTTGAATAGTATCCTCCTTAGGTTGTCTGCTGTCTTAGTGAACTAATCTTAAGGATACTGGGCTGACTACGGTTTGGTTTTTGCTCGCAATCGGTTGACCTCTGGTGAATTAGAAACCAGCGCTACAGAAGCTATAATCAAGAATCAACCGCTACTATGATGGGGACTATTTCTAGCCCCACCAAGATGATTCCAGCTAAGGAACAGGAACTATCCCATTTATGATAGACATGGTAGAAATCTCCGTGACCGTATAGTGCATGTATGACGAGACTAAGTCGTCTTATTATGTAACGTCTACGAGATTCGCCCGAAGAGTCATTACGTTACTTGACTAAGGACACTAGCTACAAGAAGAAGGGAACTTCTCGATCAGTAAACAAAAGTAATTTATTGGAGGAAATGAATTTCAGCTATAGATAATTGAAAATATGATAATCTATATAAATAAAGACAAGACTCTGTCTGTCTGTCTGTCTGTCTGTATGTCTGTCTGTCTGTCTGTCTGTCTGTCTGTCTGTCTGTCTGTCTGTCTGTCTGTCTGTCTGTCTGTCTGTCTGTCTGTCTGTCTGTCTGTCACAGCGATCTTTGACCGGGATGCATTTCTACAGCTTTGGACCTTTTCACTCCAAACCTTCACTAATGTCTCGGGGTGGGCATTACACACCCAGTGTGAGGCTTCGCGTCCCCCGTTTTCACCGCTACCATGGTGTCCCGGGCCAAAAACCTACCCGGGCAATGCATTTTTAGCTGGTAACAAACTTACACTCAACCACTCGCCAGATGGCGCCGCCGGGTTAAACAGCTACAGTACGGATTCGCTAGAGGGATTGAAACTTTCACTGAACTAAAACCTTCGAAACCCGGGCAACGCCGGGTAAACCAGCTAGTAAAATATAAATGCTAAGCCTATTATGTACATACCACAATGAAGTAAACTTCTCATGCTGAAATTCAGAGGAAACAATCGCCAGCCACGCAGTGATTCGAGCATGGTTCGCAGCTCGAATGCCGCAAATGCCGAATCCCAACTTTATATGGACTTCCCCCGCGTGGGTGTGGTCACGTGGTCCATCGAGGCTTCCAGACAATGGAGCAAAAGATAGAACAGCAATATGGCAGAATCGACCGAAAAGGATCCCTACCCCGATACCATGGGCCAGGCAGACACATATCTGATTCTCAATATTTACGTAGTAGTCACGGTCAATGGCTGCGTAAATAGTGACAATTATTACAACATATTTGTTTTTTTTTATCTAAAGTCAATTTGTAGCTGCATCGATGTTGTAATTCAACCAACGTATTGCTATAGCAACTCCTTAGTCTATGCTGCACCGGCACTTTGGAATTATCTCCCAAAATATCTACGCCAGTTTTCTCATTCCTCTACCTCGATATTTAATTTAAACCTCTCATTCGTTTGCACCGTCCTACGCTGCGTTCCACTCATGACTGAAAACCAAACTTTTCAAACTATCCTATCCCGATTCTATTCCTGTGCAACCACACGACCACCATCATCATCGATCCTGATCTGGCACCGGAACGGTCAAGACAGCCTGTCTATTGCGGACTTGATTTGATGTAGCACGGGTGAATAAGTTGGTCTCCCTGATGAGGCTTTTGTTTGGCGCTGTGAAGTTTCTAAGCTTTACATTTACATTTACACTTATAATTCTAACAAGACTGGCTGATGCCTACGCCGTACAAACCACAACGAAAATATTAATGCAAAAGTATCATTATAAAAGACAACAATTTGAGCGCGATAATTATTTAATTTTATCACAGAAGCTGTAAGTTAATGTTAAACTCGAAAACCTGCAATGGATGACAAACACATGGTATAAAGTGTAAACAAGTTTACAAGGTCGTTTTGATCAAATGTATCCATCTCCCTTCCATTAGAAGGGTCGTATAGGTATGACGACCCTTGCTAATTATAGATATGTGAGCACCCAATAAAATTTACTCAAAGCAAAACTTAGTCGTGGAATAGTTGACAAGCAGTATTAGGCCTAATTATTGCAGTTCAGAGAGAACCGCCGCGCTACTCTGGTGGCATGGATAAACTTTAAAATAATATAAAATTAGACTAATAACATGCAGCTCTGAAAAGTATAATGACAATCATCAACATCATCGTCAATTTCAGCAAAAAGTGAAGAAACAGCAACAGCTGCAACATAGACCTAAATGTGGCATAAAATTCCACAAACACGTAAATAGTGTTATTGAATTAGGCTTATGTCGGGCTTTCAATCTTATCTCTCTACCGATTTCACTTTGTAATTGCAATCTGACATTTTAAAAGCGTCACTTTAAGAATAAACTAATCAATGGCGCTCCTGACCCGAACGAGTGAAAGCATTGTCAATAAGAATACAGACTTCAGACGCTTGCGTAGCTGTGGACAAGCTGTGAACAAACTGAGGAGCTCGAGCCGCAGCTCGAGAGAAAGGCGATTACAGCTGATAGGTCCAATATAGGCAAAGCATACATTTTATCATTGAAGCATCTGATGCATAATATAAATAGCCAATTGAAGCTACAAATCTGAAAGGAGCAGAGTGTAATTAAATCACAGGTGTTCATCTGTGTAAACCGAACCCAATGGTAAAGCATAATTTAAGCAGATGTGTTAAAAATATATATGTTGGTACATGAAAACCTAGTCTAACGAGAAAGCAAATTGTAAGTGACTGTGCATTTATTCGAATCATTGCACTGAAATGTGAAAGCCTAACAAGAGTATATATAGTAGTTCAAGTGATTTAATCGATTGTTCAATCTTCAGTAGTAATTGAAGAAAATAAAATGTTCAGTATCTGAACTTTAGTAAAAGCTACAGTCTGTTAAATCTCGACAAGCACGGTTAGATGAATGAAATCTGAAATAAGTTGTCTTCTGCTTAAAAATATGAATTGGTTTCTATATTGTTTTGATTGTGTTCTACTTTTGGCAAAGTCTTTCAGTAGCACATCGTAAGCGCTGTGTTGTAGGCCTATATGTATGGAAGAAAGTATATATGTTTGACAATTGTTTGAGTGACCTGTATGCATGTAGGTATATTTGTATGTACGCATGCATACACCACGGCAGGCATATACTGTAGGTAGGCCTACTGTTGTAAGAATGAATGGACGGGCGGATGGATTGATAGATGGATGGATCTATGTATAGTTGTATACGTGTGTATGTATGCAGGTAGGCATATTACATTAAATTTTATCTACATAATGCTCATACGAATATCGAAGACAGCTTATGACAATAATTTACAGAATCATACACAACAATTCAAATGCATTGTAGCACAATTTTATGCACGTTGCAGCGGCATTGAAGGCAGCTGAAATTGGCAAGCATAAGGTGCAAGTAATTATTAAATGCATCATGTTGGTTTAACGTCACAGAAACATCTACGTGAAACACCGTTTCTAAACTAATTGGTGTATTAATATTTGATCTAAAAAGAAACACATTTATTTCAGATGAATTAGTGAAGCTATAAGGGTACATCCGACAGAATTACATTTATGCGAGTTCACAGCTTTTTTATAGTTCCCACGGCATAAACACAATGGCGATATCATTGATGGAATAGCCTAACCATAAACTTAGCTCACAACGTTCTGGGCTAATAACTTAGCCGAGCATTTGCTCGCTCTGTGTTTACATAGGCCTAAAGCCGAAATGAAAACAGGTCGTTGACGGATATCCACTCAAAAAGACGCAATATGTGCAACAAATATTGAGGAGACAAATACAAGGACTGATGCTATGTACAAAGCAAAAATAAAAATTTAAAAAATAAACTGCAGGTCACTCTCAGGAAATGTGATGTAAATGTAATTTTGTAGGCGTTCAGCTTCAGTTAATAATACTAAATAAATAAAAATTGATGAACGATAAAGAGGCTACTATCATCGTGTACGCATTGTCTGCCTCTCTTTCGACTCCGACTAAATTGTAAACGAAAAATGTCCTCTGTTATGCGTAAGTTAAAGGATGTATTAATGATATGTTGTTCTGTTCCAATTTGCTTTCCAGTCGCCAGTTAGGCCTACTTGGCTAAAGGCCTGAATTTTGTTTGACTTCGAAGTGATCATTGATAAATATCATTCATTAGTATTACGGCTCAATAGAAGCTCATAAATTAGAATAAACAAACGATAAACGTGATTGATGGCAAAAAAATTACTGGGCGTAAAATTTTCCGACTTTCAATATAGAAGACATATCTTCTTCCCTTCTTCTGGTTCTCTACCTTCAGGCAGGTTCAAACGTACGACATCTACGATTCGGTTATTCCACGGCTTCTTCATACGGTAACCTGCTGCTTTGGCATAGGCCTGATTATTATGGATCTGATGAAGTCCTTAGGCCTATTTAGTTGCACAGGTAGGCCCCGACGTCTGCTGTTCTACCTTAAGTGGTTCTAAATTTTCTGTCTCTGCTTTCTCTCCTCTTTCTAAAACAAAAAACATTTGAGCTGAATCTTATCTGTCTAACTCGAGTCTAAACGGTTCATACATGTATATTTATATTAGATTTAAATCAATAGGGCCTAACTATTTCGTCGTCTATGCTGCGCGAGTCGTATGCATAAAAATAGTCGCGCAGTAAACGGCGTAATCTAACTACACAAAGTTGTAATCGTTTACAACATTAATTCTGATCAAATTCTTTCACAGCGACATAAAGTCAGTTTTCTATCCTATCGAATGCAATAAATTTATATTAGTGCTTGCGGTCAAGTGCTTGCGAACAGCTGCTCGCTAGATTAATTACTTGCTAGGTTAATTACTCGCCAAGTCAGTTGCTCGCTATGATAATTAATTGCTCGTCAGGTGAAATACTCGCCAGCTACGGTATACGCTATGTTGGTGTACTTATGTATGTGTTGCAATTTAAGATTTTTGATTGAGCTATAAGGTTATATTTAATTATCACTGAATAGAAAGTGCATGTGCTCTTTGTCATTATTTTGGGCCTAATATAGACCTACTTCCTGCATTAGACAGTTCCCTAGCATATCGCTCGTTTTTTTACAGTTCTGTTACTTAAAATTGCATCTGGTTCTTTAAAAGCTATATGATTTCTGTTTCTCTTAGTGTATCTAATCCTGGCATTGCGGTATATGCAGTGGTGTAGTGGGGCGGGAACGCGGGGGAACGCCGTTTCCGCAATTTTTTCCAGGGAGGGAACGCGATCCCTCACTATTTTGCAGCATTTCTGCTGAAATAAATGAACAAAGAAGACTTCAAGACTCACAGTTTCAACTGCTTACTTACTGGAGCCTTTCGCAGTTTCGCAGATATATTTATATATGTGTTGGCTTTATACTAAATAACAAATTCCTATGTATAAATTTACATAATTACATTTATTAATTTTTTTGTTATTTTTTTACATTCAACAGTTTCAAAAATAGCAGCGCTCACACTATGCAAAATTCTTGCAAGATTGCACTTTTTGCTACAGTTGCTACTTCAATTTCCAGGCGTTCCCCCACTTCATTATTTAGGACTACACCACTGGGTATATGAATAGTGTGAAAGGAAAGCTACAAATTTTTGATAGCAGTCACGCTTTTATAAAAGATAAAAACAGTAAAACTAAGATTTTTGGAAGTGTGATAAATCGAAAAAAGTTAAGTGTCGTTCTCATTTACATATCGAGGGAGATCATTTGTGTAAGAATTGACGAGTATAATCATACTGCTAGCATTGCGAGTCTCGAGGCAAAAAGAGCTGCCAACAGCTGACTTATTTATCACAGGGTTCTGGAGATCAAATCAACATCACAAACATGCGGCTGCCAAGTTGTCTTCACGAAGTTCCCTTAAACGAACACTAGTACGTCGAGCAAGATAGGATGAAAACAGTTCTACCAAATCCACTGTCTCGTCGAGTATTGGATATCCATTTGCATTTAATAAAGTTGACTGGCGATATATCATTTTTAAAGTTCGTAATAGCGAGCAACTGACCTAACGAGCAAGTGAGCTAGCGAGCAAGTGAGCTAGCGAGCAAGTGTTGGCGATCAAATGTTCGCGAGCAGTTGTCCGTAAATCATTTAGTAGGCTGCATAAAGAATTTAAGTATAATGCCTTTACAACTGCTCATCATGCTCAAATATTGGTTCAGACATACAGTAGATATTTCCTACTGAGTGGGAGGCCCTGGAGGGCATAGTCCGGAGGCTGGTGCGTCATAGCTATAGTAGCTACTTACCTTCATCATCCTCATTTGAGGCACTCTGTAAGAATTCTGACGTTAGTCACTTTACTAATATTTTGTCCAATCCATGCCATGTTTTACATCCAATGCTGCCACCTACTGAGCACACTGGCTACTGTTTGCGCCCACGGTCTCATAACCGAGAGCTACCTAAGTATGACAACTTGTCTCGCAAATGCTTCCTTGCTAGGATGCTATACAAATAGTCTTTTTTGTATCTTTTATGTATCCATTCATAATAACTTTTCTCTTAATTGGTTACTTTGTTTAATTGTTATATGTGATACGCCAGTCTGCCAAAATTCCGAATCCGTAAGCTTCGATCTATTCTGATCTGTGAAGTCCGGCTAGTCGCCAATTTACTCAAGTCTCTCATTTTTCAGAATATATAATAATCTCTGCTCTGCTCTCAGCCATCCTCGGTTCGAGGTTCGGCCGCATCATGCACAATGTTCCTCCAACGCCTCCTGTCCTCCGTCAGTCTGAATAATTCTCCCATTGCCAATCCCGTCCATTCTTTTATGTTGCCCAGCCAGTTTGTTCTCGGTCTTCCTCTTTTGGCAGTGTGCCCTGTATGATGTCTTTCTCCATGCATGCTCCTTCTCTTCTCATGACGTGTCCAAAATATATCATTTTCCTTTCCTTCATCGTCCTCAGTAAATTCCTCTCTACTCCTGCTGCTTCCAATACCCATTCATTTGACCGCATTTCCGTCCAAGATATATTCATGATCAATCTCAGACACTTCATCTCGAATGCCTCTATTCTTCTTGCCTCCTCCTTCCTCAATGTCCAGCTCTCGCATCCATATATGGCCACAGGCCAAACCAGTGTCTTCCACAACTTTAGCTTCGTTTTATTTGTTAGATCATGACTCCTCCATATCCTTTTGAGGTTCGTAGCTACTGCATAACCCTTTGCTAAACGTGTTCTGTTCTCTGTACCGCAACCGCTGTTTTCATCAATCGTTGAACCCAAATACGTAAATCTGTCCACCTGTTCTAGTTCCTCCCGATTAATCCTGATTGTACATTTGGTTTCTGTTGTTGTCATAACTTTCGTCTTTCCTATATTAATCTGCATACCATATTTCTTTCCTGTCTTGTCTAGTTTCTCTATCAGCAACTGTAATTCACTCTCCGAGTTTGTCAGTAATACAATGTCATCGGCGTACTGTAAGTTTGTCAACCGCCTACCCCCTATCTGTATATAATAATACTAGCTGGTTTACCCGGCGTTGCCCGGGGTTATAAGTTTCAATCCATGTAGCGAACAAGCAAAAAATTTTGGTATAAGTTTCAATCCCTGTAGCGAATAAGCAACAAAACTTAATGTGAAGTGAAATCCCTACGGCTGCGCCATCTGGCGAATGTTTAGAAATGCGTGCCGAAGTTTCAATCCCTATAGCGAATAAGCAACAAATTTAGGTATAAGTTTCAATCTCTGTAGCGAATAAGCAACAAAACTTATGTGAAGTGAAATCCCTACGGCTTTGCCATCTGGCGAATGTTTAGAAATGCGTGCCGGTGACAGACAATTGGCGGTGAAACACACAGAATCTTCTCGGGCGGCGCCATCTGGCGAATGAAAATAGGTCGACTCGAATTTGTTTGCACCAGGTAAAAAGTGGGGTTTGGGAGAGGTTTTGGCCCGGGAGACCATGGAAGCGGTGAAAACGGGGGACGCGAAGCCTCACACTGGGTGTGTAATGCCCACCCCGAGACAGTAGTGAAGGTTTGGAGTGAAAAGGTCCAAAGCTGTAGAAATGCATCGCGGTCAAAGATCGCTGTGACAGACAGACAGACAGACAGACAGACAGACAGACAGAGTCTTCTCTTTATTTATATAGATATGCACTGCTCTTCCTATCTGTCAAGGAAAGAACCAATTAAAAATCTAGCTCCTGGGTCGGGCCTCATCAGTGGGCTAAGCGATGTTTTTGCCAGTTGTGGAACCCAGTCAAGCGCTTCGCTCGGCTGCTCGAGCAGATCTTCAAGTTCCTCCTTCCATAAATCAGCACGAGAAGAAAACGCATAGGTTCCTTCCACTGGAATAAACTTCATGTGACAATACGTCCTTAGTCCTTCTAACTTGGCTCAAGTACCATCTGTATCTGGGCTTTTTCAGAGCGCATTTTTGTAGTACGCACCTATACACCTACGCATACATGTATGGGCAGCTCGTGAGGCATTTTTGTAGTACGCACCTATACACCTACGCATACATGTATGGGCAGCTCGTGAGGCAAGTGCCAGGACGTAATCGCCCTAACCGATTGAAACCTTATCAATTAAAATTTTTACAATCTTTACCTTTTGGTTTCTTGTGTCGTCTCAGAAGCAAGAAGACAACGAGAGAGACGACACCCGCTAGAACCAGAACCATTACCAGTACCACAACCACGACGATAGTTGATGATCCATGTGCTAAACAGTATCAAATAATGCAGCTATTTAATAAGCATATCTGCTGCAAAATGTAATGTAATGTCACTTACTGACATACCTTACAATTACATAATGTAGTTATGCTTAGATTTAGTTGTCACGTAATGAACTGATGTAATTATATTTTATGTAGCTTAAACTTGATTATGAACTGTATGCTTTCTAAGTTTGTTTTACCCGATTCGATATGAGCAGATTCCCTTTCGAAATTGACCTCCACCGGTTCGACTCTGCAGTTTACATCAGCCATCTGACACTCAGCTTCGCATCTGTATAAGCCTGGCTCAGCGATGAATATCCTCTGTTCTGTTGATACGGTTTCGTTGTCTTGGTCGCCTCGAACCCACTTATACTTACATGCTCGGCTGCTGTTGACTGCACAAGTTACATAGCCAGCAGCCTTAATGGTCAACTGGCGTTTCTCAGCTCGAGCATCTTAAACACAAACGCATATGAATTTAAATACAACAGCTTAAAACACCTTTCCATCCTCGTTTATCGATGGTATTTCCACAAAGTAGCATAGATCTGCGAGGTTGATAGATTCAAAAATATGGAAGGTTTTTAATTTTTAATCTGAACACTGTTAGTCATAGAACTCTGTCCATAGTAGTAGTAATATCGACAGTATTGTATTTTATTGTATGTAAACATTTATGAAGCGCCTCTAGTAGGGAAAACCGTTCAGAGGCGTTCCCAGTGCGCACGGCCACAAGAATTAAAAATAAGTTAAGGAAAGCAAAGGAAGACGAGAGTTACTTATTAAAATTTGAGAGCGAGTTGAAGGAGACGGTGTATTCCAGAGAGAGAGAGAGAGAGAGAGAGAGAGAGAGAGAGAGAGAGAGAGAGAGAGAGAGAGAGAGAGAGAGAGACAGACAGACAGACAGACAGACAGACAGACAGACAGACAGACAGACAGAGACAGAGACAGAGACAGAGACAGAGAGAGAGAGAGAGAGAGAGAGAGAGAGAGAGAGAGAGAGAGAGAGAGAGAGACCAATTGAGGCAATAGATCTGGACTGCGCCATAGCTGTTCTAGTATGAGGAAATAAAAGAACCAATCTGTTTGAGGAGCGAAGTGGATAATGCGAGGAGACAGAAAGAGGCCGTTGAATTGCATAAATTAAATATTTAGGAGCGAGAACCCGTTGTGCTTTGGATACCAGAATAAGGATTTTAAACTTAATACGTGCAGAGAGAGGAAGCCAGTGCAGTTCCACAAGCATGAAGGACGAAATGCGCGAGTAGCGTGGCAGACGCGCGATTAATTTCGCAGCTGCAGTTAGGACTGACTGCAAAGGCATGAGACGGACCTTAGGAAGACCGATAAGAAGCGAATGACAGTAGTCGATTCTGCAGCAAATGAAAGCATGGACATGCGTGGTGAAAACAGAAAATGAGGCAGATCGTGAAACAGCCCCGAGACACCTTACGTGGAAGTGGGAAACACGTGTGAGGTTAGAGATGTAATAGTAGTATTATTCAATTTACATACATGGTGCGTTGGTCTGGAATCTGGAAGACGAAATGTTGGAGATGGACGTGCGGCAGGTGTCGTAATCACTTATCGTTTGAGGATCGGCTCTGAATACTAAAACGTATTTTACATTCCCCAAATCTCTCTGCACATTCATTGTGATGACGTCAGACATATTGTCACATTTGAATTCTGGGACGGCGTTGCCGGTGTATGACACCTGACACGTGACGCGCATGTCTTCCTGCTTTATTACACCGCAAGTGTTTTCTCCCATATGCTCGCAATAGCAGACTGGAGGAGAACCTGAAGACAATATAAAGTCAAATTCAAGCATGTGATAGTTAAAGACGAAACTTTGGTCATATCTTACTGTGGTCAATTGATTCATATAATTATGCAGACCAAGGTGTTGATTGACGGTTGGAAGTGTAAGTTGAGAGGTGAAAAAGATCCGTATGTGTGGTAAAATGGGGGCAAGACGATGAGGTAATATAAAGTAGATTTTGGTAATAGCTTATTTGTGAACTACAATTATTTGTTTAACCCAGTGCCGGCCTTAGGATATTTTGGGCCCCGTGCAGAGTATCATGTACCCCCAACAGAAGTCGAATTGTTTTTCATTGCTAGACATTCATTTTAGTAGATTGTTAACAAGTACAGCCAGTGATGGGCAACAGTTAACTAAAAAGTTGCTAACTTTTAGTTAAAGTAAAAAAAATTAGTTCAGGATGAAGTTTAATTAGAAAAAAAGTTTAGTTAAAACCATAGTTTAACCAATAGTTTTAGTTGCTAACTAAAAAGTTTAACTAACAAAATCAGCAACTACGCAACTATTTTCGTCAATGAACACTGTCAACAACTCAACGCGACGTTTACTTGCTTATTAACACTGGTGTTGCCTCAGCATAGAATACAGTAAGTAGTAAGGCGCAGTGTAAATAACGACATTGGTCTTTCTCTTTATATTCTATAAATGAGTTGACTGTAGCAAAGATTTGAATTAAAGGCTAAATCAGTAAAAAAATGAATAGTTTATTAGTCACAGTAAAACTGAAAGAAGACAAAAGCATGGATAAGAACTTCAGTGCAAAATGTCCATTTTGTGTGAATAAAAGGATCTCTAAAAATATTACATTTACAACCAACTTTCTGAAACACATCAAGGTCTGACGAAACACTTGATCACCTTCTTTTCTTACGATCCAGACACAAATTTGTCAGTGGTCTTGCTGTTGCTGATCATTATCGTCATGAGTAACTGGTTTGATTACTCAATTGAGTCAAGTGAACTGCATTGCATTGCATGATGCATCATCTTTTGCATTAGCAACTGTCTGAATTATTTTCTGGTAGAACTGTAGTAGGATATTACATAGTGCACATTACCTAGTTTGAAAGTGAAATTGTCATTGGCGTTCTGCATTATTACTGTTGACTTAACCTCTGCTATTGTGAAAATGTTTGTCATAAAAAGTTGTAAAAAAGTTGGAAAAAGTTTAACTAACTAGGCCTATTTTTAGTTTAGTTAACTTATTTCCAAAATCAGTTGCCAACTTTAGTTAAACTATTACATTTTAGTTGAAAAATAGTTTAAGTTTAAGTAAAAAATTAGTTTAGTGCTCATCAGTGAGTACAACAAGTCTAATTTAACTATACACGAGAATTCTGGGATATAGAGGAAGTTGACTTTATATCATTGACAAAAGAGAATTTTAATCGAAATCATAGTATTATTATTAGGGTGTCTTGTTCATGTTAATTTTCTGTGACTTTTTCGGGCCCCCATAAATTGCGGGCCCCGTGCGACTGCACGGTTCGCACGCCCCCAAGGCCGGCACTGGTTTAACCTGTTCGAATTATTTTATCCATATAAATTCTGGCTGTCATTAATAGTGCGTGAGCTAATATTATTGCACATAAGATGCAGAAAAAAGGAATGTAGAGTGGACAAGGTTCGTAAAACGAGACGGAAAGACTTTGACATGAATAACTGACAAAGGTCAACTGATTGAAGAGTGTTTGGGAGTGCCTGAGGAGCCTGGATTAGAAATGATTCCCGGTGGGAATTGAAAGTTGAGAGGTGAAGAAAGAAGTTCAAAAGAGCTAAGTTCGAGAGAAAGACTAAACTAAACTGACGGTGAAACGGGCAACATCCAGAGACCCGACGGAATTAACACGTGCATCTTCAGACTGGTAGAACACGCAGTCTGACAGAAGCGAATCGCGGACTCAAGTCTAACTTGTGCTGTAAGTAGTCTCTGTAAATACTTTCTTGCACATATTTTCTTACTATAGACTACGAAAAGCCTAATGTAGCTTACATTTCGTTATTTGGGATGAGCCACCAGCTACAGTAGATCCTAGTGGGCCTAATCAGAAATTAAGCCAGATGAACTGTGAGCACTGCTTTCCACCCAGAAAATAGGCCTAATAATAACAGATTCTGTCCGCCGTCTTATCCTCCATTCAGTCTGTTTTCTATTGCATCACTTCATCTCGCTCCCGTTCTTTGTCTATTGCCTTCTATCTTATTAAGTCTTTCGTCATATAATGGTCTGCTTTCTTTCTTCTTTCTGCAGCCATTTCTCGCCAAGTAGGCCTACATAAGTGTATTTTCTAAACGACCTGCTAATTTGCACGACTGTCTGAGTTTTGCACCAGAATCTCACTGGACTCAAGCAATTCGGATTAGAAAGTATTCTTAGAATATAATTTTATGGTAACTTTTATTGCTGTGCTACAAAGGCATATCTGAAGGAGAATGATTGTAAGCAGTCAACGTCAGCAGTCAGTACATTTTTGCCTATAGCCTTGCCTTTGTATGTAAATGTGCCTATTTCAAACTTACCCAAAACGACGAGTTCCGCTTCACGTCTTTCTCCTTGGCCCTCCCTGTCGATGCATCTGTACTTTCCTGAATCTTCGAGCTGGACTGCAGTTATCTCCAAGTCATATTGACCAATCGCTTCATCTTTGATAATCTTGAACCGACTGTCATAGGGCGACGCAACGCCACCCCCAAAGTACACGAATTCTTTTCTACTGGCCCCACATCGCACGTGTTCCCAGTTAACTAGGTAAGGTTCAGATGTAGAGCATAAAAGGCGAACCTTTTGGTTGATTAACGCCTCAGTAGTCTGAGGCCAAGAAGTGAGGCTTCCTTTTGCTACAATAGAGTAGAATTGGGCACATACAGGGTACGAAGATTAAAGGATCATTCGTGTTGTAGCATACATGTGTCATCATTAGCTATGCTTTATTGTATCATTCTCCTATAGTAAACAGTACAGACATCTTTGTTGTGGCGCTATATAAATATACATTGCATTACCTTCGGCTAAATATTATGTACTTCGTGACATTATTGACAACTTGACTTACCTTACTGCAACTTATAAAATTTTCGTGTTTCAGATTTTGGAAACATGTGAACAATAATATTACAGGTGCAATTAACCCACAAAGTAACATCGGTAATTCAAAATGAAAACTAAGTATGGCTAAATAAAAATAAAGCTAAATTATTAAGGCTTAGTGCAAAAAATGAAAGCTACCTCGACCTCTAAAGGCTCAGTGTCCTATGGTGATACAGTCACCATATTGTGGTTTCCCTTTCTAGTATAGAGAACGAATTAAGTTCGCCCGCTGTCTAACCCGTCGCCTTGGGACTCTACTTGTTGCCTTTGCCCTGCATATGTTCAAAACGCTTGGAATTGGCGACGCTAAGAAAAGAAAAACTTGCCACGCATATCGACAATTATAAGGAATTCAGCCCATTTCGCATGAATATATATCAGCAGGATTCTACCATGGTGGTTCACCAGGTCTGTCGCGGTTTTCCTTGGAAACAGGCGCTTCAGGGTTCATTTGGGTGACATGGTGAGCTCGTGGAGAACGCAAAAGAATGGTCTCCCCCAGGGATCGGTACTGTCGCCGTGCCTTTTCAACGTGTATATAAATGATTTACCAACTACGCAATCTCGCAAGTTCGCATATGCTGATGACATCGCCCTAGCGGCTCAGGAGTCCTCACTGGAAGAAACGGAAGAGGTGCTAAATGCAGATCTGGAACTTATGTCGGAATACTTCAGGACGTGGCGATTAATTCCGAGCACTACAAAGACAGTTTCTTCTACCTTCCATCTCTATAACGCACAGGCGAACAAAGAGTTGAACATTGTTCTAAATGGGCAAAGGATAAGACACGAGACAAACCCGGTCTACCTGGGAGTCACTTTGGACAGGGCTCTCACATTCCATGAGCACCTTAAAAAGACGGCCGCTAAAGTTGGAACCCGAAACAACTTAATAAGCAAGCTGGTGGGCACGAACTGGGGAGCCAAGACCCCAACTCTTCGGTGCTCGGCCTTGGCTTTATGTTACTCGGTCGCTGAGTACTGTGCCCCAGTATGGGGTCGATCTCACCACACTCATCTCGTCGACGTAAAGTTGAACGCAACTATGCGGATCATCTCGGGTACGTTGCGCCCCGCGCCGCTCGCCTGGCTGCCAGTGTTGAGCAACATTCCTCCTCCGCACCTGAGAAGAATGGAGGCGACAACGAAGATGCTACGGAAGGTCCAGGCAAACAAGAATCTTCCGCTGCATACAGACATTACGTGCCATCTAAAATTACGGCTCCCTTCACGCCGACCTATATGGTGGAATCAACCTGATGAGGACTTTACAGCTAATACGGCCTGGTGTGCCGAGTGTCTGGCAGCTGAAGTTGTCAACCGCTCGCTCGTGGTCTGTATGGCCTCCGGGAAATGATCTCCCGCGGGGTCAGTGGGTCACACTGAACCGCTTCAGAACAGGTCAAGGTCGTTGTGCTGCCAATATGGTACGTTGGGGTCAGGCCATCGACCCCCTTTGTAGCTGTGGGGAAATTCAGACAATGGCGCACATCGTAAATGACTGTGTAACAACGCGTTTTCCGGGCGGGATGCCCGCCCTACATGAGGCCGATGAGGCTGCTGTTGAGTGGCTATGCGCAAACTGCAAAAGCTAAATAAAAATAGCAGAGTGTATGATGTGTTGCACAAAAGCGATTGTTTGTTGCATTGTAGACTTGCTAACAGTGGTTTTGCCAGAATTATAAATAGGGTCTACTGTCAGATAAAACTCATTATTTGACAACGGTGGTGGTCTAAGAACCTTGGAGTTATGATTAGTATCACAGGCCCTACTATTATGGCCAAATCGCACATTCTTTTACATTTAATCGAGAAACCAGTTTTATGATAGGATTTTGATGTTATTTTGCACGCACAGAGATTCGAATCACAAACGCAGTGGCGAAAGGCCGACGCACAGGGGCGCCGCCAGCGTGACGCACTGGACGCACGTGCGTCCACCCACCAAATCAAATCCATACAAGGATTAGGCATCGCGTCGATATTTTTGACAATTTCACCGTGTAATTTTGGTTTACCGCATACAGTATATATAAATACTATCATATGATATCATGTACATGTGTTATACTGTATGAGTCATAGTCACTCTAAGTCTTTTCAGTGTATGACTACTAGTGGCAGACAAGGGATGGGTGTGGACAGGAGGAGAAGGGAGGGGTGTGCGTCCAATTTGTTAAAGCCTGGCGGCGCCCCTGCCAACGCATGTTTGCATGTCCTAACGCCAACACAATGTAAGGATATACATGTATCGTCATCATCACAATCATCATCGTCAATGGCAAGCCCCTCTCAGGAGCGTAGCCGTTTCCACAGTTCTCCGCCAACCACTACGATTCTGCGCACGACTCCAGGCAGTATTCAGTCCAAAGCCCAGCGGCCGCAGGTCAGCGTCAACCGTCCGGGTCCATGTATGTCTCGGTCGTCCAACCGGTCTTTTTTATATGTTTTTATATTTTTATAAAAACATGTATGCATTTTCTCATTGTGCATTTATCTGTCAGATAAATCAGAAATTCAAAGTGCGAAATTAGGTTTTGCATAATATCTGTCCAATGTTTCGACATCTGTTAAATTTTGCATATTACGCATTTTTGAAGTCTGGATAAATATAATCAAGACTCATCATGCATGTACAAATATAATATGTTTATACTATAATTATGTACATGCTCTACGTTTATTACTGTATGCCTACACATAGGCCAGTCGTCGGCTTAGTTTATTTTTAGATCCAGTATTCAATATCACTTGTATGCTTACAAGATTAAGTAAACCTGAACTTACATGGTTTCGTAAAACAACCGATTAAACAAACTAATAGTATCACACTATACTGATAGGATCCTGGTATCATTATTATAGCATTTCGTTCATTTTTACAGTGCTTAAACTGTACTTTCTAAATGGCTTGCTAAACTACGCACACGCGATAACAGACAAAAATTTGCGGTGCTTTCCTGGAATAGACCTACTTTTAACGGTGCTTTCCCGCCTTTCGCTGAATAGATGTCTATATATATTCACAAGCTCACTGACAAACCGCAATAAGTTACATTGACACAATTGAGTACATGACGGCACAATTATCAAGCTCTGAATTAACCCACGTTTGGCAGCCTGTAAGGCGCCCGCTCATTTTACTTCTGCCCTCTAGGGAGTGGAAGGATGAGTCGACCTAGAGAGGACTTAGGAGTATCGAACCGGAAATTTCAAGATCTAATGCTCTTCAGGCCAAAGCAGGGTGGGAATTGTCGGGGAGATTGGGTGATTCAACCCTAGTCTTTCATAGGACCCCACAGTTGAGTCTTCACTGCACGCCTCAGGGGATCGTCTCCAACCCCTCAGTTGTTTAGTGTGATTCAGCATTATTTGACTCTGAGTCTCTGACAAAGAGAAAACACTTTCATGGTGAATCATGTATGCATTTTTTAAATTTCTCAACAAAGGAATTGATTTTGATTCGAGTATAACTTGCAAAACTGCCAGCGTTGAAGTCAGCTGCTTTCAAATTTCGTTGACATCGGTTTGTAAAATACGGATAAAATGTTCAACCCCCCTTCCACCGTCTTTTTTCTACAATTCCCACACTGAACCAGAGTGTTAGCATTCGTCTATCCCCTTCCTTGATATTGTGTCTTGAGCCATATCAGGGAGACACATGGACTCTCATGCCATGCAGATGATCAACATAAAGCATAGTTATGCGTGGCTTAGTGACCGATTGGTTTGATTGCCCGCCGTACAACGCGGAGGGTACGAGTTCAAGTGTCCAATGAGACGCTTTCTTCAGTGCTATCGATTGATACTTTACATTAGACGATGATATTTAGTGAATAGAGAAATAATAAAGCTCTGCCTGGCTGAGCCGCTTTGTAAAAGCAATGATTAAGCAACAAAACATTTTAATAATTCCTGCGTATTAAACACTTTCCATCTGATTTTCGATGCTCAGCATCGATGCGTTATGTGATTTTAACTATTGAATTAGTAAAGATAGGTTTCCGACGCTCTAGTAGTCTTTACATTTCATTTGTCCGGGGGCCAAACCTTTGACGATTACTGTACGTTACTTTACCATATTGCATGTCTAAATTGTGGATTTTTCCGATTTTGCCTTAAGACCTTCGAGTTTATGGTTACTTTCCTGTTTTTTTTCAGTAAGCCTAGGTTTGTTGATGTGGACCGGTGAGCCACAGTTGCCTATAGAAGTCCTGAGTGTCAGGTTTAAAGGCCTCTCAGGCCTTATGCAACTTTCAGGCGCGAGGCTTATTGTAGAAGTCAAAGCTCAACATCCTGCTTGATTGATTATACACGCTCTTCAACGGGCGCAAAGTTTGCTTAGCTAGTATGCGTAATGTGGTGGGATGCATCAGGCTATTTTAGCCGTTATGCTACCTAGAGCAAAGTGTGCAATCGCTTGTAGGCTCATCTTGTATCAGCATTCTATGCAATACATTTTACTGCTGTAGGCTTTTGAACAAAATAGTAAAGCTTAAAGTCCAGAGAATATATAGATGTTGGAATTAGGTCGGATGCATAAATTTAACTAAAACTAACTTAGTGGGCATCACCAGCGTTGGCGATAATTTTATGTGGCCCAATATAGATTAACTAATACACAATTGAGTTAAAATGTGGTGTCTTTTTTTAACAATTTCATTTTAGATTTTAAGCCTGTAAAATGACACGTAGTTTATACACTTACAATTTCAGTAATATCTGGAAAATGACTTAGTGACGCTGGTGTACCGTAGTCAAAAGACCAGTATAAATACCATAAACCAACCGAGGTGTTTTGTTTTAGGTGGTGTTATCTTATAGTGTAAAGGTTCTTGTGAGTTATCAAACTATGTTTCAAGTTTGCTCTGAACTAGTTCAAAGCCCCCCCCAAGTCCTACCTGCACCTCACCGCGGTGGGGGGGGGGGTGAACAGCTGAGTAGGGGATTGCCCGGTGGGGCTATGCCATCAGTGGTGAAAGCCCAGGGTGAAAGCCCTGGACTGAAGGACCACCTTGGGCGACTCGCGAGGTGGACAGGCTCACCGGGAACCCCGAAAAGAGCTGGCCAACGCAGGAGGCAGGTGTTGGAAGGACACCTGAGGGCGCATGAGGCCACAAAACTGGCCCACCGGCTTCCTTACCCTGCCAGAAGAGGATTGGTCACCATCTGGGAAAAAGACCAAGAAACCTTAACATGACTATGTACCTAAACAGACGAGACCATCGTCATCCCAGTGCTGCTATACGGCTCAGAATGCTGGTGTTTACGAAAAGAGGACGAGAGACGATTGTTGGTTGCAGAAATGAACTGGCTGAGAAGAATAAAAGGAAGAAGCAGAAGAGATAGGATTAGAAATGATATGAGGTGACTAGAAGAGAGTTGGGACAGAAAGAAACAGTCATCGACAAAATCAGGAAGAAAAGACTGTCGTGGCTGGGACATGTGATGAGAATGGACAGCAGCAGACTGCCAGCTGCGGCACTGCACGGATACGTGGAGGGAGACAGAAGTCGAGGAAGACAGCAAAAAACATAGATGGATAACATACGAGAGGATCTAGAGAAAATAAACATGAATATGAGAGAGGCAATAGAAAAAATCAGGAACAGAGAAACCTGGAGAACTCAAGTTGAGGACTCATCGTCGGCCCCGGCCTGACGGAAGAGAAACAAAGGAGAAGTTCAAATACTGTAAGTTTGTAATTTCATGAACAGGCTATTTCATGCTGTGTAAGCCACACTAGTGACCGCTGTTACCAGACATTACTTTTGAGCGAATTTATAGGTCACACTATTTATGTAGTAGAAAACAATTATGACTACAAAAATTAGCGCCAATAGGCCTATTTCCCAAACGAAAACAGATTATCAGTTTTGAAAGTCTTGAATATGAAGTTTTTGCAATAATTTCAAACAAGAACGCAGACAGATTGTAATAGCAAGTGTTATTATAATGTAGGCCTAACTAGGCTACATTTGGTCTTCATCAACTGTTCTAATCATCTACTGAATATGACTACACATCTTGCCTACTTTAGATCCTTTCACTTTCCCGTTTTACGACCATTGTGAAATTGTTCTTAGTCCGGTTACAGTGCAGTCATAATGTATTTGTGAGGTGATAAAGAGACTAACAAGATACCAAGTTTCATAGTCAGCAGAACTACTTTGCAAGAGATATGTGTTTAGAACTAAATGTTTTGTGTATTTACTTGTTAACTGTTTTGGAAATAATATGCTCGCAATTTGGTAAGTTTGGGTGTTACCACGATTTAGAAACCGATACAGTGTAATTATTTGCTATGTGGCAAATCGCATAATTAGTCTGTAAGGTACTATAAACTATCCTGGGAGGTTGGGATCTATCATTTTAGGGTGTATTTTGCATTTTTTGAGTAGGAAATTTGCAGTTCCATCTATGCTCTTATGTCACACAACTGAAGTCGAGTTAAAATATCGTGAACAAAACGTGCGTCTCTACTATAGATCTACACTTTTAATTCCTCTTTTGAACACCCATGTTCTGGAATACTCAAAGGTTTCTATAGATATCTTTAAGTCTATTCGTTGCCATCCTATAACTGTTTTGAAAAATATGAAAAACGATCTGAATGACAATTTCTTTGGTTGTATATACATTCAGCAAAATCAGAGATTGTGTCTTCACCGCTGAATGCGGCCGCTGTAAGCGGAAAACCAGTGGATATGAACTGCAGTGTAAATCCAGATTCACATACGATCGTCTACTGCAGTTGGGAATTTTCACGTCCTAGATCCATTGAAGAAATAACTATCTATACACCTGCACTGGGAATCAATAAATCTGTTTCATCTTTTGAGATGAGACACCAGTCGAACAGCTCGTGTGACCTTGCTGCGAAGAAAGTCCAACTGAGGGACGCCGGTCTTTATATCTGCAATATTCGAATTAAGAATACAATCAACGGCTCCATGACTTTTATGCGACACAGCGCACATCTGGTTGTGTTAGGTTAGTCATTATGATAATTACAGTTTCGTTTAGTCTAAGGCTCTAAGCTATTAACATAAAGCTGACAAACTTACTCAAACTTCGACTGGAGCTTTCCTTTCCAACTCACATTGATAACCACACCCTTGACCTCATCATCAACTCCTCAACTTCACTCCTATCACCTAGATTGTTTCACTGTTCTCAACATCATAGATCATTACGTAATCATTGCTGATCTGGAAATTAGCCTTTCCCAGGTCTCCTCCATCCTCCCATTGTTTCCCTCGCATTGGATCAACTGATTATAAGGTCTTCATGCTAGATATCCTAAACCCCAACTGGTTGGGAGTCTAGGATATCTAGCACCTTTGATCCACATTTCTCCTTCTCCAACCTTCCCTCTTCCCTCGATGACCTCCTTTCTTGCTATAATTTCACACTTTCCAGTCTCCTCGATACTCATGTGCCGTTCATTACCAAGCACAGTACACACACCAGTAACCATAGATTCACTTCATATCTTCAGGCAGACGCCTTGAACACACCAACAAGCGCACCATCGATCCCATAGCCAAGGTAGAAGCCCTTAATACTCTCAAAACTGTCATCAAGCTCCCTACCCTC
Organism: Allolobophora icterica; assembly: GCA_963556255.1. Classification (NCBI taxonomy): domain Eukaryota; kingdom Metazoa; phylum Annelida; class Clitellata; order Crassiclitellata; family Lumbricidae; genus Allolobophora; species Allolobophora icterica. The sequence goes on from OY744605.1 coordinate 52,454,981, forward strand.
TCCCTCTACATGTCGTCAATACCATTCGCTCATATTTCTCTGATGAAATTTCATCCCTTCGCTCCACCTTGCAATTCCTATTCGATTTACATTCCCTATCTGCGTATTCCTCAAGCACCGAACCAGTGCCTCACATCAATCACACTCACCCTGCCTCTCAATTTTCTCTTCTAATTCTTCTTCCAGTCTCTGAATCAGAAGTGTCACGTCTTCTAAATTCTCTCCCGAACAAACGATGTGAACTATATTCCATTCCTACCTACCGTCTTAAAAGATTGTGCCTTTTACCTCGTTACTGTTATCACCAAATAATTGACCTCTCATTCTCTCTACTTGTCACTTCTCACCGCCTTAAAACACTCTTGTCACTCCCCTCCTCAAAAAGCTAACCTTGACAAAGAAAACCTCTCAAACTATCGTCGCATCTCCAATCTTTCCTTTTATCTAAATTAACCGAGCGCATTGTCCTTGCCCGGCTGAACGACTACCTGTCTCATAACTCATTCCTCAACCACACCAATCTGGCTTCACTAAACACCATTACACAGAAATTCTGCTTGTCTCGCTGTATAATAAACTGGTTCTGCTGTAAGTCATAACAAGTCTCCTGTCTCAGTCTCCTCGACGTCTCTGCTGCTTTTAACATCATATGTCACGACCTACTTCTCCTTCGGCTGTCCCCTTGATTTAGAGTCTCTGACATTGCTCTATACTCTGGTTTCAGTCTTACTTGTCTTCCTGCTCCTTCTCTATCGAAATCATTAGCAACTATTCACAACCCCTCCCACTCTTTTGTTGCGTTCCCCAAGGCTCCGTCCTAGGGCCACTTCTCTTTATCCTTAATACTAAGCCTCTGAACCATCTCATAAAATCCTCTTCTATTGGCCACCATCTTTGCGCAGACGACACCCAACTCTTCATGAACCTCTCTTTCTCGACCTCCATTGATCAACTACTCAATTTGGTCAGTCTAATCTGTAAATGGATGTCCTCCAACCTCTTCTGCCTCAACCCTGCCAAACCATGATTTATTATCCTTTGCCTACCAAGTCATGTAAAGAAAATCCCCGACTATTCCATACACCTATCAACCAACTCTTCATCTCTCACTTCATCTCCGACTCGCTTGGCGACACCTTTGATCAACATTTCTCTTTCTCTAATCACATCTCAAGCCTCTTTCGCACCTGCTTCAAGCATATTGGTGACCGCTGCATTTGACCCATACTTGACTTTAAAACTGCTTCAACCATAGCTACATTCGTTGTCCACTCCAAGTTTGATTACTGCAATTCCCTTTTTCTCAACCTCGAATCACCCATATTAAGCGTTTACAACTCATCAAAAATTCACTCATCTGAGATGTCACCAGGGCACTCAAGCTTCACCATAATAACTCTCGTTCTTAAATCACTCGACTGGTTGAAAATCTCTCAGCGCATCCACTTCAAAGTCCTATCGCTAACCTGCAACTCATTACAATACTCCCAACCAAAGTAGGCAACCTTCGTGAACTCTTCTACCATCCAGCCACCCCGCTCTAAACAATCCTCCTCCTATCCCACTCTCTCCCGTCCCCCAATCACTACTCATTTCAAGTACTCAAACAAATCCATATACCACACTGTGCCTCCGCATATTCTCAGTTTCTCCACCAATACCGCAATCACCCACGGTCATCTGCCTCAGGCCCCTCTACTCATCATCCTACAGGCTTTCTACTCTAAATCAAAGTCTCACCCCTTCAAGAATTCCTTCCCTAATCCATCCGATTCTCCGCCTTCCAAGCTTTCTCGTCCTCGACGAAACCCGCTTTAGCAGCTTCACTAACTCCACTATATCGTGTCTGGCAACCGGACTTGGACCTCCACTGGACATCGATCTCTAGACAACCCCTCTGATACGAAGCAGCGTTCGTGAATAAGCTTGTGCCCTATGCATAGCCTTAGCGTAGCGCTTTAGAAATGTGTAATTTACGATTACGATCTCTTTTTAGAGTCGAACCCGCAGTGTAGCAGAAGTCGTGAAGTCGTGAAACGCTGGTGCAGCGTGACCTACCGCGGCAACTGGTCACCTGTGGTTGAATGGAGAAGAAATGATGGACAAACAATTCCCGGAGCAATAAGTTATGATACAAATGGAAGCATCAGCAACAGGCTGGATGACAAAGGAGATACAGCGCACATCTGTGTGATTCACTTTTCCAATTATTCCGGAAACATTTCCATGACTGCAGGAAATACGCCTAGCTACAATTCCACCTGTCCAAGTAAGAATTCATTTCTTAATGAGTTCACAGACGTTTGCTTTCAGTTACTAAATAAAACTGTTGATCGTTTTGTTGCCCAGTTTTTGGGAGTCTTCTTTGACGATACCCCTTCATTACAGAAATTTTCTGACCACTGAAATGAATGAGCAATTGCAATATTACAGCTTTGAGGGCCTAAAACATCGTATGTATGCCTACATGCGTGTATGTATGCATGCATCTATATGTTAATGCATGTATGCATATATGTATGCATGAATCTGAAAATTTATGTAACGCATTCGAAGGAACATCACGTGGCTACCTAGCAGTCATTATAAGAATCCACTCATGGTTCTCATAGACACAAATATCAGTATGAAATCAGAGAGGTACAACGTCAGCGGTTGCAAGGCGTTTGGATCGTACCTCACCTCATATAGTTTACATGCAACTCTTGCCACAGTTTGCACCATTCAAGGGTGGCTATAATGTGCCTTTAATTTGTGAGGGATGGAAACGGAATGGTAGAAAACATGATCCAATAAGGGAGGTAAGATTGAGCCACATCCTAGCCAGCCCTCACCATTTGGATTCCCAAGTTGTCCCAACGTTGGGCCAACGTTATTCAACGACAGGAATGAAGCTGCCTCAAGATTGAGACAGAGGAACATCTGATCAATTGAAATACACAAGAGTGGTGCAAATTTACTTCTTACAACTCATGCACTTAACAAACAAAGACGTGATTGATTTTTGAAATAATGCTAAAGTTCTATTCTATTCAATAACGATTATTTTTTTATACGATTATTTTTTTATTGTATTAAGAATTAAATGAACTTTGGGTTTTCAATCTTATGTGCAGAGATCCTTTTGCATTTTCGTCAATCGCAGTGTCATTCGCAGGTTCATTTACGTATCTATGAAAACAAGTATGGCAAAATTAAAGTATCCTATAAAATAATTCTACACGTGACTATCTAATATATCTGAACAAGTGCATTTTAAGACATTTCAAAGTGGTTGTTGAACGAGGACAAATGTAGCAGTAGGTATATGAATATGAATACTCTCCATGTTTTCTATGATTACCAGATCTTCCAGATGCATCCACAACATGCACTCACAATCCAGGGTCGGCATCAGAGAAAATTTCAACGGAGGGAATTACAGCTGGTCTGATGTCCTGTGTTCCAGTCGTACTTACCGGGGTTCTCATTTGGGTGTCAGTCCTCAGATGCAAGAAGAATCGCATGGGTAAGCCGTTAAAAACGGATACGGAAAAGTACCGTTTTGGCAGGCAGCCAAGTGAAACAATCATGAGGCTATTAAAACAGCAAAGAAATGATGGTCGTCAATGCGTCCAGGATTCAAACTCTAGGCCCTAATGAGTCAGTATTACTTGAATATCCATTAATTATTCATAAATTAGGAGAGAGATTCGGGTAATTCAGTTGCTTTATTATGTCTTTTCTTAATGGCTGATAGTTTGACTGAATCGCATACACGATGATAACAATTCAAAGAGCAACAACCCTTCATTGTGCATTAAAGTTGAAAGGCACATACATTGTCAAGCTGCTGGCGTGCTTACCACCGGATTGAAGAGTCTCGTAGAAGAGTTTACAACCGGGATAGCATTGCTCAGCATCACCAGCAAGGTTTAATTGTAATTATACCAACAACAACAACTTACAGAGCTATCAATTTATAATTTCCATCGACCACCTCTAAACATTCGTGCATCAATTATTCTTTCTTTACATTCATCTGTCCATTTCATTCCATCATTCGCTCCATCATTTCATTCCATTAAACCCTGTCGAAATTCTGTGTATTTCTGTATTTCAGAGAAATCAAAGAAACCTTCAGTATTGCCCGTATCCGTTGAACCTTTTGCACCCGTGATACCTGTTGCACCCGCGGCACCTGTTGTACCACTTCAGTCCAGAGCACCAGTTTCAAGTATGGTAGGCTTACGTGTTGCATCTAGGACGCAACCTGTTCATATAGCACCTGAGCAGATACATCTGGGTGCACCTTCTCCTCTTCCTGCTGCTCAAAACCCGATGCCGCAGAATGGAGACAGTCAGGTCAGAAGGAATCACGAGGCTATTAAAATAACGAAGATGTTGTATCGTATCGTATCGTATCGTATCGTATCGTATCTAGTAATTTATAAGGCGCCTCTCGCAGTATAAACTATTCAGAGGCGCCTTCAGTGCGTGAGCCCCGTGGAAACAGAAACGTCTTGAGCAAGCGAGTAGATGCTGGGGAGATTCCCATCATGAGTTTAGTTCGAAGTCGAGATGGAAGACCGTTCCATGGCAGGCAGAGGGACCTGTTACAGTAAAAAGCTCGACGTTGGGCCAGAGTGGTCCTAGTACGAGGGACAAAGAAATCAAGACGGCCAGTAGAGCGCAAAGGACGAGCAGCAGTTGCAGAGAGAGGTTGCGCATAAGGTCAGAGAGGTATTTAGGGGCAAGCCGTAGCTCCGAGGATCTTATACTGGATACAATGTAAGCAATGATGGTCGCCAAAATTAATCGCCAATGCGTTCAACATTCAACCTAGGCCCTAATGAAGTCAACACTTTCTTGAACATCCATTAAATATACATAGGCTACTACATTATGAGATACATTCGGGTTATTCGGTTGCTTTATTATGTCTCTGCTTATAATGGTGTATTACTCTGCATGCTTTAATTACTTACGAATTAACAAATTTATTCGTTCCTGAAATATTACTAAGTGAAAACTAGTATAAAGCTAGTGTTCCCTTGTCTCCTACACTTGGTGAGTTTAATAATTGCAAAGAGACATAATTGAAATAATAAGGAGAGTGATCATTTCACGTTGCTGTCATTATACATGCAACACATGCAACTATCACTCGGTAGGTGATTGGTTAGAGCGCTCGGCTTGTAAGGCGAGGTATATGGGTTCGAGCCTTCCTTTAAACGATTACTGTACAGATACCTTGAGCAAGTCCTATTCTCTCAATTACTTCACACCTCAGATTCAGATTGACCTTACATTGACCTTACATGCGTAATAAATTCAATCTATCAATAATACTATTAATAACAATGATAATAACGACAGAAAAGCACTTAATTGATGATGATAGCGATAAGTTCTACTCTGCGATATTGTTACTGAGTAATAAATCTGTAATGGCTGAGTAACATATGATTAATATTAGTTATTTCCTACACTGAAGTTCTCTGTCACTTTCTGTATTGCTTGTTAATAGGCGGCATTAATTAGGCAGGACTATGGCCTCATCTGGGTCTGTCACTTGTACCCACATAGCGTGTTTACTTTATGTTACCTAGTTTATTAATTGCTTCTGAAGTCATTATCGATTAAGTCGACGATCGGTCAATAAAAGAAGGTGAATCAATTTAACCTATTACATAGTTATACGGTTAGGCCTAGATATAGTTGACTATCAGTTATACGATTGATAGCATTAGATTAATGCATCCTGCTTTACAATAACGGAGCTATACAAGTCTATATTTTATACTTGGTACAAATAATTTTGAAATTCTACATATGCGAAGAACAGTGGCGTACGGAGCTGAAATGCCGCCCGGCGAGGGCCCAAAATGCCGCCCTTGGTCACTTAATTTTCGATTTGCTATTTTCTCTAAGATATTACATGACGATCGTGTTACATATACACAATTTTATTTGATACAGTTTATAACCTTTTTCTTTACAACCTTTTCTGGATTTGTCACTTTCACTGTATTTTGTAATTATCCTTTCTAGCTATATATACACTGAAATCTATTTTATTAGATGATTAAACATTTTATTGCATGAAATCGATTTTATTAGATAATTAAACATTTTATTGCATGAAATCTATTTTATTAGATAATAAAACATTTCAGGGCATGTTTTGAGGAAAGTTTATCACTGCACATGGCGAGCGGCGCCTGAGCGCATAAAAATCATAAATAATTATTAATTACAATTCATTTCCCGCACAAACAGTGGTTAACAGCCTTTCATCATTGCACATTTAAAACAATTCCTGAAACATTTTATTGCTCGACTTGCGACTGTCACTGACTCGAGCGTATACAGTACAGTGTACATACATGTATAGGGCCTACATATTAGGCCCTATACATGTATGTACAGTTACGCTGTACCATAATTACCATTATTATCATTAGGCTAGGCATATGCTATTAACGTCATCTTGCGAGCTTTTTGTGCGCAGTAGAAGTTTAGGTTTTAATTACAATCCAATTAAACAATTAAACATTGTATTTTATTTACCGGATAATAGTATAATATGTTCATAGTTAGTAAACATTGTAAAACAACTGCAGTCTGCAGCATTATTTCATAAACGCAAAAGGAAAATGTTAATAGCGAGTTGGCCTAACCGAAATTCGAAAATAACTGAATAGGCCTACTATCAGAATACTACTAAACTCTGTTGAGAAGATAAGTGGTAATTTCAAAACCAGACCAATTTTAAGATTAATTTTTAAAAGAGGGCCAAGCTAAGTGGTGAAAGGCTGTGGTAGTGATATTGATAGTTTGTGATTTAATTTTATTCTAAGACATTAATTCGTTTAGCTACCTATAGCCTACATATAGCGTATAGGGCCTATATAATAATTATGAAGGGCAGCATAGCAAAAATATGCTTTAAAGTAGACTGTTTAGTAGCTAAATGCGATTCCGCCTCCTTTTCTGCAATTCTTTTTGGTGTTTAACGTATACCTCTAAGAGTGATGCCGCCCCTAACGATCAACGGAAGCCAAGCCGACTTGACCAAAGTGACGGGTGCTTTCTTTCCTTCCTTTTCTTTCTTTCTCCACTAATTTTTCATTTTTTTTATCCAAAATTCACTTTTTATATTTTTCTTCAGCCCTATTTTGCCGCCCCTGCAAAAGTGCCGCCCGGGGCGACTCACCCCCTCTGCCCCCCCCCCTTCGGTACGCCACTGGCGAGAAATGCAAGATATAAAACCACATGTGAACTGCGAAGTATAAGACTACACGATATTTTTTATTTTTGCAGTGCTTAGGTGCACATGGGACTTCACCAAATCTGAACGGCGACTCAATAAATCCAGAACAGCGAGGAGCTACTGTTCGTCCTCCTCTGTACGAAAGAGTTGAATACGCGTCCATTGACCATACAGTTCTGCTTCTACCTCCACCGCTACCTCCAAGATGAAGCTTAGAGAAACATACACAAGTGAATGACTGGGTGTGATTACATATAGGCCTAGAGTATGCATGTATGTATATGTGCATGTGATACCATGTAATAATAGTATGAGTGATGCACGTATGTAAGTATTTAAATATGTATTTATGTATATATAATATACATACGTTGATTGGGGTCAGGTAACTTGCTCTCTTTGATGTTAGTGCGGCCTTTGACGCTGTCGACCATGGCGAGCGCTTCATAAAGTCATTTGGCATCATGGTCAGGCGCGGATTTAGAGGGGGGCGGAGCCGGCGTACGCCCCCCCCCCCTAAACCTGCAGCAAATGTTCTCAAACTAAACTGACCTAAAACTAATATATAACTGCAATTTGGGAATAGGATGTTTGAAGTAGCTGGACCGGCAGAGTGGAGCTCTCTTACCGGAGCTCTCTTACCTACTTACCTGAGTTGCTAGCAGACGTTGCTAGCAGACGTTGCCCACGTGACCAATGACTTTTGCCGTGACGTCATTCACAAAGTTCATGTACAGACAAAATTTACGTAAATAGAAATTGGTCAATTAAAAAATATGTCGAGTGGTCCGCCGTCAAAACGGCTTAAACAAGCAGTTTTATCATTCGCGAATAAGCCGACTGCCGTATTATGTATCCAAATATTACCACAATAATTCACATTTTGCTGCTCACTTCTGTCACGGCTTGCAGTGTTGAACGAGCAAATTCTAGTCTGCGATCTGTGAAGTCGTGTTTCCGAAGTACAATGAACGAGGACAGATTTAATGCGCTCATTTTATTGTTTGTCCACAATTACATCAAGTTAGACATTGATGACATTATCAATGCCTACGCCAGAAAGCATCCAAGGAGAATGACACTGCTTAATCCACTGGCATGTGACACTTAATTATTTTCTTTTTGGATCAAGGGTTGCATGATCAAAACCGATAACTGATTTATAATCGTTTCACTGTTAACCTTCAGTGGAGACCAGTTGTTTTATATGAGAAACAATATACTTTTTTAAAGTTCCATAACATTTTCTATAAAAAGGATCATTATAGTTTTGCGTGATCTAATTTTATATATATATATATATATATATTTACGGGATTGGATTGGTAGTATTTACGCCCCCCCTAACCAGAAATCCTGGATCCGCCCCTGATGGTCATCCTCTACAGTGGTTGGGTTCGTTCCTTTCTGACCAAACCCTGTCAGTGGTTCTTTTTTCTATCCGCTCAATCTGATTCCCGGTCTGCAATGTGTGTGTGTAACAAGTAAACCACTCAAACAGAAAAGACCTTGGCCAGTCAAATGTGCAGCTGTTGGCTTGTCCCTACGTGGATAAATTCAGTGTCAGATGAATTCAGAAGAGGCTTATTACTACCCATCCTAGATTGCATTCTTTCAGAGCGTTTTGAAAAGTCATTTGGCATTGTGGGTTGTCATATGAAGTGGTTGTGCTTAGTGGTTTCTCAGACCGTGACCAGTCAGAGATGTTTGGTTCTACCCACTAAACATAGTCACCTGTCTCATTTGAGTTGCCACGGGGTTCCACACCGAGCCCTCTAAAATTCACATTGACACGGGTAAAAACGGTTATGCCGTTACCCACGATGCTCTTACCCGTACCCAACCCCACGTATGTATGTATGTATGTATGCATGTGAATGTGTATGTATGTATGTATGTATGTATGTATGTATGTATGTATGTATGTATGTATGTATGTATGTATGTATGTATGTATGTATGTATGTATGTATGTATGTATGTATGTATGTATGTATGTATGTATGTATGTATGTATGTATGTATGTATGTATGCATGTATGTAATTATAAGTGTGCTAATGAATATTCATGTTAAATAGATTGCATCTATTTCCAAACATTGATGTACCCAAACGTTTTATCATAAATGCAAAGCAGGCAACGTTTATCATGATAATTATGCAAACTATGCTTATTATTATATGTAAAGACATCAGTTGAGGATTAACACGAAACTCTTAACTTTTAAATATTAAAAGTTTTAACTTAAACACTGCTTGAAATGAATAACCAAAGCCAGTATTAAAAGTGCAGAATTGTTTATAACTTTTTGTACTCCATTAATTCTTCTAAAACAAACTAGGAAAACTGTAATGCTAAAGGATTAAATTCCTAAAAGCGTGAATAAGACATACTGCATTGGATATAACTTGCTTTCTAGTTTGCTATGGCGTATAATCTTAGAAATTACGGAACATTTGATGGTCTGTAAATTTCTCTATAATAAACTCGCATAAATATGTAGCCTAATCTTGGTAGAAGTTGCTCAGGGCGTCGAATAAGGGAATATCAGAGTGTCTGTAAGTTGATTTATATTGTTTCTTAGGGTAGCCTAGGAAAATTGTGGAACACTTTCGAAAACCCATTTTATTCTTCAGTAATAAGAAAGTACAAAAGTGATCCTGGAGGTGTAAGCTATAAGTGAATCGCTCAGAAATATTTAGTAAAAGAACACAGAAGCGTCTATAAGTGGCTTTCCAGTTTCCTCTGACGAAGTTCTGCCCTGTCATCGAGAAAGCTCTCACGGGCGATTGGAGAAACTGTTTGCTTTTGTCGAGTGAACTGTTCCTCTAGCAACGAACGGCTGGGTCCTTTTCGTAGCAGTGGTTTGACGTCATCGGTGTTGTCATCGCTGTCGCTTTCCTCTGCGTCTTTTTCGGGCTCAGCGCTGGAAAATCAATAGTTCATTTGTAGTCTTTCTAATGAATCATTGGCGAAAAGAAAAAAAATTTATTTTGTTTATTTCGGCAGAGACTGTTGCTCGGCCTGTAAAAGGTAGCTCTTAATTTAGATGTTTATTTAACAAATTCTAATCCTGGCAGCCACGTTTTTAAGCCCACATTGGGCTGATCATTGCTGATCGCTAGTTGCACTATCGGCATAAGGCGGGCCCGCTCTGGGCCCAATGCACTTGATAATCTAGAAAGTGAGTAACTCTTAGGTATACAGAATTGGATAGCATCTTCTCTGCATGGGCGTCCGCGGGAATTTTTTAAGGGGCGCAAAATTTTGTAGGAGGGGCAAAAAACTTTGAGAGGGGTGCAAAATGACGCTTTTGCATAGAAAAAAGTTGCATGGAAACAACAAATTTTAAATAAATTATGATCAAGGACTTTACCTATATAATTAAGTGTTTCTTCACTTTGAAAATCCTGTTGCGACTGTTGTAATAATCATAATAATCAAAAGATTTTATTTTATAAAATATTTGCAAAATCCAGGGTGGCGTAAATGCGCCCTCTTGCGCCCCTCCGGACGCCCATGTATCTCTGGTCTGCTCAGTTGCAATGTATTAGCCATGGCCACAACTCATATAATTAAAACTGACCAAAAAATGATGAAAAGATAACTGTTTCTACATGTACAAATCTGTTGCGCCTGTTAAGAATCTTTCAAAGGCGCTGGACATTGTTGTTATGGCAACGGACAGCATAGCAGACTTACGCTTGTGGAGATTGAGAGTCGTCATAATCGAGTCTGTGGATGTAAATAGCATCTCCTCTTCCAATCAGGAACCGTCCAGCCTCGCAGAACAGTCTAACCTGGCCATCGACGTCACCAGGGCAACGCAGCACCTCGATCAGGCACAGCTTCCTATCGAGTCGAATGATCCGGTTGTTCTCGCTGTCGACCACCAGGACTCTACCGCTTTTGTCGATCGCCAGATGGCGTGGATTGCTTAGTCGGACCAGTCGCAGTCCAGTCTCTTCACAAGGTGCGTCGCTTTCGTCACGTTTGTTCCCGAAGCTTCTGAGTATCTCCCCCTTCGCCGACACCTCACAGACCCTGTGCTCCTTGTCATACTTTTCGCCATGGCTGACTATGAAAGTCCCCTTCGAAGTCCTGACGGCGTGCTGGGGTTCTGCGATGTCACCCTTGATTTGAAATGTTCGAAACGTAGTACCGTCGGCCCTGTAGATCCTCAGCGTATTCGGCCTTTGAACCATCAGAACCCGACCTCCAGATATGACGGCTAGAGTGTAGGGTTCGCCCACCTTTGCTACCCAGGCGCTAATTTTCGTATCCCTATTAGCTATGACCGCTCCTACCTCCACCTTCCAGACACAGCCGTGACCTGAGTCGCTGATGTAGAGGCAGGAGTTCTTCAAACAGACGGCAACGTCGCGAGGGTCCTGGAGGCCTTCGAGGGTTATCTTCCCCAAGAACCTGTATGGACTGGTCGCCTGGTTGACGATTATTTGCTTCTGACCACGATGAACGATGTATAGACTGTCTTTGAGAATGGCCACTCCTGCGATCAAAGGGCTGTCCGTCGCTATCTTCCACAAGAAACGGATTGTGGGACCTGCGTGCAGTTTCAGAAATTAGCATTCGCTTCAAATAAGCTGACGAAGACAATAGTGCAATTGCGAATTAATAACATTATTTAAACTAAACATGGTCAAATTCATTACAATTTCAGTTCAAGTAGGCCTACACTATAGTACTATTAGCGTCATCCGAAGCACCAAATATGACCCCTCAATTATTTTAGATTATCATTAGCATCAACATCATCTTCGTCCTACTCCCCATAATGATCATCCCACCACCAGCTCCATTCTTTTTTACTTGAATTGAGACTTATTTCAGAGGATTTAAAAACTTCCAAGACTTACATAAAGGTCTGAAACGGCTATATCTCGTTCCATAGTTACTTGCTTTCAATTATTAGTGGCATGACTCTAAGACAACAAATTAAAAAATTATATAAGAATAGGAATAAGACTTACATGGATCGTTTGATGAGAGCAACAAACGATAAGCACAGGCAAAGGCGATTCCAATGGAGCTGACAACGATTACACCAACGACAACGCACACGATTATGATGATCACCTTCTTCGATATGTGCATTGGACGAGGTCGCACGTCCTTAACCTGCATCTCTTCTCATACAGATAAAGCAACGCAGTTGAGTAGAAGCTTAAATACTTAATATCAAACAATCCAAATAGGCTGTGTTGAAGCTAGCAAAAAAATATGCCAGAAAAGACTATGAAGAAGAAAAGCAGTTCATTTAGCTAATCCCTCGCGGCAGCAATGGCATTTTAAGAGTTACTAACGTTTTGTTTACTCTCATTAATTTATTTCAAAGAGAGTGGTCAGTCCTATCTCTCAATGTCTCGCCTGTTCTTCCCACTAAAAGTGTGAAGTCAGTGTACTGTGTACTCACTCAAAGCTTAGCTTTCAAGGGACGCGGCATAAGCAGAACCCTCAAATTCAACGAACTAGAGAATTCCAAATCCTGCAACACGATTACTGTAAAGAACATCGTACGCGTTCCTGGCAATTCCTCTAGAGTCATTTAGGACAAAATTTTATCTTCTTCCGGCTGAGGTCTTCCAAGACTTCATTATGGTAATACAATGCACAAGATATCAAAGGACGCGTTAAGATTAGGTCAGATCAGATGACCTCGAATAGATACCCTGACTCTTCTTGAGCTTGACCTAGCGCTGAAAGCGACCTTGCACACTCGGTTCCTTTGGATTTGACCTGATTAAGGGCCGGTTTAAATCCTACACTGGTGTCTGTGGCGCAGTTGACATTGCGATTTGCGCTGTACGCTAATCATTATATAATTTTTTAACTTTCCGCTATTTAAATTTACATAGTAATTATGTGTTAATAAATGTATTATTGTCAGGTGTTACTAATTCACATACGACTAAGATGTTATCTTTCATGTGCACCAACCTTCTTCTTCTTCTTCGTCTGGTTCGAACCTTATCCAAAGAGGTTGCACAGTGCACACAGTTCCGCCTATAGGACACTTGGCATAACATTCATAGGTACCCGGTCTACGGACCTCAATTCTCTGTCCTGGTAGTTCTGTGTTTAAGCTGCTCAATCTCCAGCTGTAGCTACATGGCTCGCTACTATTCGCATAGCATTTGAAGGATTCTCTGCTGGCAATCCTGAATCTTCTTGATGTTTCAAATACATCTGAAATTGAATAGCATGTTGACTGAACCTAAAGCTAGTAGTCTGTGTTAAGAAAGTGAGTAATATTGACTAAAAGGTTAAGTTAATACAAATAAACAATTGTTAAATATTCGAATAAAGAAAAGAAATTTCAAAAATATAAAAAAATTCGTTAAGAAAGATAACTAAATGCGGCCCACAGCGAAAGCTTTATCCGATATTTATACAACGTAATGCTGTGTGATGCTTAGACCAATGGCAACTCAAGCTTCTTTGTGCCGCACAAAATTATACACAACTAACCTTACCTCGTTTACCTTCACTCGGATTATAATTTTGCCGGTAGAACAAAGCTCTGGTAGGCCTACAGTTCTTTAGACAGACAGACAGAAAGAAAGAGAAAAACAGACAGGAAGAAAGACAGAGAGACAAAGAGACAGACATACAGACAGACAGACATACAGACAGAAAGACATACAGGCAGACAGACACAGAGACAGACATATAGACAGATAGATAGACAGAGAGACAGGCAGACGTACAGATAGACATACAGACATACATGCAGATAGACATACAGACAGACATAAAGACATACACGCAGAGAGACAGAGAGACAGACAAAGAGACAGACATGCAGACAGACAGACACAACGACAGACATAAACAGAGAGATACAGAGACAGACAGACAGACAGACACAGAGACAAACAGATACAGATACAGACAGACACAGACAGACAGAAAGAGACACAAAGGCAGACAGACAGAGACACAGAGACAGACAGACAGAGACACAGAGACAGACTGACAGACACAGAGACATACAGAGCCAGAAATAGACAGACAGAGACAGGCATACACAGAGACAGACAGACAGACACAGGGACAGACATACAAGACACACACAGACAGAACACATGTAGCAAAATCAAGGCTCTTTAGACCAACAATCCTTAAGGTTATAGTTCGCGAACCAGCGCCAATCTGTGAGACTCAGCTAACCGTCGACAATAAAACAGTCATTCAAATTTTCAATTATTATAAAAATTCGTGTAAAATATGAGATGGTGCTTCGGAAATAAAGCTAAATTACGCCGTCACGGTGTCAAACAGCGGTCTAGTTTAGTTTAGCAACAAAACCTTTGAATTCCTCAAAACTTTTCTTATGGATCGCTCAAGCTCTCGATTCTACGTTTCCGACATTAATGGTCCGTGAACAAAAGTATTCAGAAAGTTTAGGAACAACTGCTGTAGAAAGTAAAACTCACATGCGACATTGGCCTTTACGGGATTTGTTGGAATACGAGAGAAAGAGGTTCGACACAGTAACAGCTTTTTGTCCATCTTGAAGCTTGTTTTGGCCACGAAGCTATACGTGACCCGATCACCGGATACAGTGTTCGACACGGCGCCCCAACTCTCGAGCTTTCCCATCTCCAGGTTGCTGCACTCGATGGATGGAGGAATGCTGCCAGAAAATCCCACGGTGCATGTCAACCGGAAGTCTTCTTTCTCGATTCCGCAGTCGTTTTCACCAATGATGTCACGGACCTGACAAGTAGGTCTTGAGTCTGAAGTATACAAGTTTAGTATTGCTTTAAGCGTAATGCAAGGCCATTGACTAGATAAAACGATAAGAAGCCGGAAAGAGAATTTGGAATTCTATAATTATAGTTAAATTCGTAACGAGGGGAACTCTTTCTGACAACAATTCAATCGATTTAGAGGATGAGAAAGCAATGGCTCAATGGGATAGATACTGGAATGGAACAATACCAAAAAAATTTAAATTAAAAAAATTGCGAAGGAGGAAAGAATCAGTTAACATAAAACTCAAGTTAAAATTGTATGATAGCACCGTGTATGTATCTCCAGACAAACGATACATGAATCAATGATTTTATACGTTATAAATTTAAGTATTCGCGACTGCGTTGCTTTCTAATCAAAACTTAAAAAATTCAGGGAAATTGACCAAACAGTTGACTTAATATGTTTGTTTCACTGATGAAATACCAATAAGTAGTTCGTGATCAGTGAACAAGCATTTCATTGTCGCTTAGCACTGGGATTATAAATATTTTACAGTGTTTCCAAGGTGCTTTTCAGCTTGCAGTCAACACTATTATTGCATAAATCAAGTCTCCAGATTGTAACTTCCTTAATCTGCAGAAGACAGTTTGTCAAAAAAACATTACCTAGGACAATCAACTCCGTTTTGCTTTTCTGACTGTCTCCAGCTGCTTGCATGCATGTGTATGTTCCAGAGTCTGTCCTCTGTACGGAGGAAACAATGAGGATGTAATCTTCAGTCACGTCATCCTGCTCCACCTTGAACCGTGTGTCGTATGGTTTAACCACATTTTCGCTTACATAGACGTCGTTCTCCGCCTGTGATCTGACAGGTGTGTGTTTCCAGACGATGGTCTCTTTATCGGGTGTGGAGCAACTCAGTCTCACTTCTTCTCCAACAACAGCTTCCTGATTGTTGGACGCAATAGACAATTCTCCATTTCCTGGAAATGACATTGTTATAAAAGTTTGAACTCGTGACCATGAAAATGCTTTCTATTTTTTAGCATAAACATGACCATGGGCGGCGATCCCGGGTTCGAGGGGGACAGGACCCCCACGTTTAGCAGTGGGGGACACACTACAGTGTAGTGACTACACAGTTGTCCCCCAAATTTTGAAGAAACACCGAAAAAGGTGGAAACATTTTTCATCTCTTTTTGACCAGATCAGTTCAAAAGTGTCTTTTGTTCCCTCCCCCTCACCTGTTAAACAAGATCGCAGGCAGTGAACATGACACACAGTGGACATTGGACAAGAATGCGTTTATTTGGTTTTAAAGACGTGCGAGAGCCTGCCAATCAAGACCCGACGCCGACGGTGACAAGCCTCGAAAGTGGATTAACTTTAATACTTGTTGAAATATAACAACGTTTAAGCAATATGACATTTCAGTAAGTTTTTAACAGGAGGCTGATATAAACGTCGAGGTGGAAACACACATCGTGTTGCTTAGGCTGTTTAAGAAATTTAATCTTTGCAAAATTTGGCGCTCTGGAAAATATCAAATATTTGGCTACTTGTGAGCAAAAGCCTTGTAAATAAAGTTAAAAAATAGCATTTAAAAAAGTTTGGTTTACTTGCTCCTCAGGGCCCTCACTTTGGACCTAAGTTGAAAACGTCCAGTATCAGTATCGAATTTACAAAAACTGACTTAGACTAAATGCCGTACCTGTCGTTTATCTAATCTAATCTAATCTAATCTAATTACTTCTATAGCTCCGTTGTCGAAATTGTAATTAAGACTCTTAATTCGCTGGAGAAGTCAGATGGCATTCCAGTTTCTTTCTCCCCCACCCCACCTCTCCATCTGCGCAAGCGAGTAGATCTAACTGGGTTACTAACTATTTTCTGTCTGCAGGACTTCTACACCAGTGTTTAATCTAGTCCCCTGTTCTGGGGGGGAAACAAGGTTTCTCGGGGGGAATTTCCCCCCAAAAGGTCTCTGCCTTACAATATTGCTGAACTCTGGGGGGAACTTCAATCCTGGGGGGAATTCCCCCCCCCCCCAAAAGACGTCTACATTAAACACTGCTTCTACACCTCTAACCAACCCTAATGAATGGTCGACTCTGCTATGGCTTATAGACGTAGAAGATAAAGGTTCTTATATCTTGTTTTAGAAACTATAAACCTACATAATGAAAAACACCTTAACTGTGGGTTCGCCTATGTTTTGTGATCCGATACATAAAATCCATCTCGCAAGTATAGCAGTTGAAATTAACTGTATTAACTGATGACAGAAAGGCTAATGATGAGCAGAGATTGGTCAATAAATTTACTGCCATAATCGTAAAGACACAGCTAATAAATATCTTACCGTGGGAAATCAAGAATAAGACGAATAGAAGGCACGCAGAAGCATCCATGTGAGATATTATAAATCAATAATTAGCACACGTAGATCTAAATCAAATTAACGTTTAAACACAAGGTTTCAGGTATTAAACTGCTAAGCATTCGATTGATTGATTACACTGTAACCTCTTGAATTCATAGAACTTTGATCAACGCCTTATCTAAAGTGGCTTTTATCCGTCGAGCGTGTACAAGTTAGCGAACACCTACGAACGATAAGCCGATTATAGTATGCTCTATTGTTGCACATTTCTAGCTCAATTTTAAAATAGCCAGTTTATCTTATGCTGCATTAAGTACCACGCCTTTGAGTTAGATTACTCAGTAACTACATTTTCTTTGAAATACTAATCAAAACTTCCGCATTCTGAAGGCCTTTTGGACTTGAAGGTTTAATTAATGTTGGAAGTAATGATGTCCCTCCAGGAAAGCATGTCACTATAGGTGAGATTAATGGCATAGCATTGCAAGCAAGTTGTCAGACAGGCCTAAGTGCTTGGTGACACTATACAATAAATCGTGAACTTACGAGGAAATGTTAAGCTTATCCCACTCACCACACTCTTGAACCTGACTCTTGAACCTCACGACGTTGTAGCTGTGCTGTGTATCGGAAGCTCCTACACATTCCCTGTTCGGTCAATGGGAATATGGCGTTCGTTAGCAGATGCTTGGGACTTACTTACAGAGGTTAAATTAAGCCATGTTCATTCATTCATTCTGGATATTTATATAGCGCGTCTTCAAGAGACCTACTAAGAGGCGTTCAAATGAGTAACCGGATCTCGGATCAACCGGATCTGAGATCCAGCACCTTAGATTTGAGATCTGCCACCTGAACTATGAGATTCGCCAATTAAAAGAGGTAATTCTTCACCTGAATGTGTTCTTGTTACAATGATCGGCCATATTCATCATGTTTCACACATTCTGTGTTTTATCCAAATGGCAAAGACAGAGTATCGGTAATAGATTCATAAGCCAGGCTTAGGTTTTAGATTTGTAAAAACTCTGCAGTTCCTTCACCTCTGGAATCTGGATGAGCAATTTAACCATTGCTTACTTACTTTCAAGGCCACTGCGAACGGTTCCGTATTATTAAGGCCTTTTGGGATTGATGGTTTAGTGTTTGAAGTAATGATGTCCCTCTTTCAGTAAAGCAAATTATTGCGTGGGGTTAATGGCATGTTGTTGCTTGGAAGTTGATAGATGACGTTCTACAATAAATCGCCGACCTATAGGAGGAACTGCTTTGCAGTTTGATTCTTAGACCATTACTGAATACTGAGTACTTTCGATATTTATTTACTTTTGTCATAGGCCTATAACATTAACTTTACCACTTCAATTACATGTCATGACGTTAATTGACTATAGTACACGTCATTTATAACAGGAGCGTTACCTGGACAGCATTCTTAGAGGAAACGAAAGCTACTTGCTCATGTACTAAGCAAACCTTGAATCTGTATCAGCAAGGGACACGACAACACGTGCATTGTTAGGCCTACTAGGCCTATGCCTAACAGCGTACAATAGAGCTAATATGTCTACATGCAAGAGAGCTACTTCTACCACTTTCCAGGTTTAAATTTTGTAATGACAGCGTGGTCCATTGAACATTAGCAGAGCAACCGCTGAAATGTTGCTTTTCAGAAGATCATTTCTTTCTCAATTATAGTTGCCATATATTACACGAATCCCGAACTCGTTGCTGCATCGATTGTCAGGTGTAAAAATGCGCTCACCTGCTTTAATTTTCCATGGTTTGAGTTTCGCCTGGATCGGCTCTGAGCTGGTGCTCAGCATTTGGCTCTTGGGTAGTGTTTCAGAAATTGCGCCTTCACGATTCCGATACAATTAACTTTTCACGCTTTAAATAAGTCGCTGGATTAAAAAGCTAATGCTAAAATCTGAATTTCTCGAGATTTGTTTCTTCCTGTAATCACGCGATGGCTGAAAAACCTTACCTTCTCACTCGCCAGATGTCCGACTTGATGCATATAGGCAGCGTTCAGCCAAGTCGTCTCCACCCAAACATTCAACTTTTCCTTCAACAGGTGGCGTAGGGCCTATAAATTTTTAACCGAAGATGAAAACATTTTTCATATTAGTTTTTAAAAGGTAGGGTTAGAAGCTTAACTTTTACCATGAAGAACCACTCAAACGTGTTATTGTTTGTTATTCTATATATAGCGTAAATGTTAAGAACAACCATCAGTCGGCAGGAAGAATCATTGATGTGCTAACTAAGCACATGTAGGAGGGTGAAACAAAATGACATGAATCGAACCCGGCATCAGACGACTGCTCATCCAATTAGCTAACGTATCAAACAATATAGAAAATATTTATAAAAGCATCACCTTTGTTTACAAATTGCTCTCAACCCAGTCACCATGACAACTACACTGCGTCATTCCCTCTCTGTCTCTCTCCATCTGCGTGTGACAGTGAAAGTACCTATTGGATTGAGCGCTGGTCTTGTAGTGCGGAGTGTACGGGTTCGAGCCTCCTCAGAGACGAGACGATGGCTGTGTACGAATCTCGTGCAAGTTGTTTACGTACGATTTCTTCGGTGACGAAGAAGCAGTAGAATTTGGTATGGGCTTCGACTGGGGTCAGAGGTCATTGTGTGTTAGCAATAGTTGATCTCGACTCTGGTAAATGCTTGTCTCCAGCCATAACTTGTATTTGTATGTCTGCCATCATGTTGAATCGGGTACACGTCACTGAAGTTGTCAGCATCGCTATAGGCCCTATTTGAAGAGTGTGATAACTCTGACTTTTACTCTCGGACCTCCACTGGACAGCGATCTCTGGACAACCCTTCTGACACGACGCAGCGCTCGAGAATAACCTGATGCTTGAGCTTAGCTTTATAGAATAGCACTTTAGAAGTTTGGAGTTTACGATTATACGATTACTCTTTAGTCTTGTCGCTACCGGTTATCTACTCCTAGCATTCTAATGCGGCGTAGCCTCGAATAAGAATCTAAAGACCTAGATCGAAATCAACGGTGTAGTGGATATAGCCTAGAGTAGGGGGTCAAAAGATTCCTTGTCCAAGATCACATCCAGTT
This sequence comes from Allolobophora icterica, assembly GCA_963556255.1. NCBI lineage: Eukaryota > Metazoa > Annelida > Clitellata > Crassiclitellata > Lumbricidae > Allolobophora > Allolobophora icterica. The sequence continues at coordinate 52,475,443 of OY744605.1, forward strand.
CACACAATGGACCATTCAGATCAGATGGACCAAAGAAATTACTGCCTATGGTCATCCCAGAGTCGGACATAGCCTACTGTTAGATCCTTGAGCAGGAATGGATGAATCTAAAAAACAATCGATATGGGACCAGGACATTTACTGCGCAACCGATCCTATGTCAAATTCTGCTGCCGGGCAGCAGAGGCACTGGAGTCAGTCAGCTCAGCAGGCTCGATTCCACAAACTTGGCGTAGAGTTTGGAAAGTTTGTGTAGAAATTGTCGAGTACAGATTGCTGTCACGCGCTTATATTGTCTAGCCATTAGCTTCGTATCTCTGCCTTCCTTCGCTGCAAGACAGCTTTCTATAGTTACATTTTGTGTCTGTTGTTAACAGCCATAATCTTTGAGAGCATAGACTTTTTCTGATTTTCTTTCGCGTATCTGAGAGCCGTATATTAATCAGCTCCGATATATTTTCTGTTGTCTAGATGGCGCCACTATCTTTATAGACGAAGCACTGATCGATAGCATTAAGTGTGTCTAAAGGACCTGGTCGGGCTCTCAAGATAGGCCTATGTAAATGACTGCCATAAAAAGAGGGTAGAGCACTTACACATTTTGACGACGCTCAATCCATAATTGGCTCAGTTTAATTTTTTATATACTCGACTTTGAACATTACAAAATCAGCTAGCCACAAATCGTTAAAATAGTATCATACAATAGGCCTAATAAATCTTGGATTGTGAAATTCTGTACAGAATGAAGCATTACTACTACTCAGTTTTTAGGATTTGGATTATTTTCTGTCAGCTGATGCTGTTTCACATACTGTGCATTCAACCACCGTTCAGTCAAACAATGGTCTTGCAACTCTCTTAATCCTGCTAGGTTTTGGTTGTGACTAAACCCCACAACGTCAGGCAATGCACCATTTACAGGAAAGTTATCTAGTTCTGAATGTTCCTGCAAATCCGTCGATTTGTGTCACTGCACTTCTCTTTCTACGTGTACACCCTTTCCTATGCTCTCTTCCTTCAACACACCGCCCTGACTGTGGCTTGTGTTTGGTAAGTCAATAGCTGATGACTTGCCAGATCCAGTTCCATTTAGAGACCAGCGCAATCGAAGTTGTTAATAAATGATAATAATCTGCACTTTCGACTCTGTCCTCTGGCCTGTGCCTTCCACTTCTCTGTCCTCTGGCCTTTGCCTTCCACCTCTCTGTCCTCTGGCCTGTGCCTTCCACCTCTCTGTCCTCTGGCCTTTGCCTTCCACCTCTCTGTCCTCTGGCCTTTGCCTTCCACCTCTCTGTCCTCTGGCCTGTGCCTTCCACCTCTCTGTCCTCTGGCCTTTGCCTTCCACCTCTCTGTCCTCTGGCCTGTGCCTTCCACCTCTCTGTCCTCTGGCCTTTGCCTTCCACCTCTCTGTCCTCTGGTCTGTGCCTTCCACCTCTCTGTCCTCTGGCCTGTGGCTTCCACCTCTCTGTATAACCTGTTTGTAAGCTACAGTGCGTTTGCAGGTGGTCTAATAAAGGACATACTTACTTACTTACTTACTTACTTACTTCTGTACTCTACACGTTCATGGCTGTGGATCTCAGCCCCTTTTACCATCACCCAAATAATTCTGGCTTGTTTATAACACGATACAAACAGCTGTCTGGCTTTAAGCTAAGCCAGTTGGAAGAGAGCATATTTATGCCTTTTCTAGCCATACTACTGATTACTGTTAGCAAACGTTCTTTAGAAAGTTTAGACCGACATGACCTCTTGGTCCCTCGGACCCGGACTTCTATGGCTCAACACCGTGCCTACGCATCTGTTGGCCCGTCCATCTGGAATGATCTTCCTTCCATGACTCGATCTCAGATCCTAACTGGGGCATTTCTGCTTCTCGCTGTCTTAAGACTTCTTTTCTCACGGAGCTCCTCGAACTGGGAGCGTCTCTGATTAGGTTGTACTGCGAGAGGCGCTTTAAAAATTCGTAAATACAATACAATACAACTAAATAAGTTAAAAACTAACGACAAGAGAACATGATCGACAGTTGACATTGTTGTCTTCTCAGTTACAATATATAGTTAGTAACGATGACTACAAAATTAAACACTTTAGTTTCGACCAGTGCGGTTATCCTTTGAACTACTTCCTTTGTAGTACTTTACAGATAAGAACAATAAGTCATAATTTAGGTTAGATTGAGATGACCATATGTTGTGGAGCTGTTCACAGGTGGTAGGATGCTTTAAAGTGGATCTTAAATGGATTCGCTAAGAGCTGTCTACTGATTGACTCAAGTGTTTACTTATCGTTAAAGTTCCGATGAAAGCCGACTGCTAAGTACATCTCGAACAATGGCGGTGAGCCAATCATTGGTTCATTGGCAGACTAGAAAGCCAAACACACGCCACAACTTGCTCCTGGTAAATGTTTAGTTGCCATGTCAACTCTGCGCCTACTATTTTTTTAGCCTGAAGCGCTGCAGAATCGCAGACAAACTCTGACACTTCTTGATACCCTTCCCCTTGGTTTTCAGTCTCGTGTGTCTCATCCAATCTCATCCAACTGTCATTTCCGGTTGAGTATTTTAATATGCCAAACTCTCTGACAGTATTTTTCAAAGCAATACCACAGGCGTGGTTCAGTGTTGATCAAATCACGTTTTGGAAATTCAATGCACCATCACCACTCAAAATATATAGGGACAGTAGTTTCTAGCAATCACCAGACTATGATAACCAGTTGTCACTTCCACAATCTATTCAAATAACTTCTGCAGTGCAGAGTTCGGACTCGTTAGGACTACTTCAAGCGTCATCCAAGACGAACATCAACACAGTGGAATGACATTATTCATAGATATAAATTGTGTTCACAAATGATAAGAGTCTCCGGTTCTGGCAGATTAATTTAACATTTCATCGGGGATTAACCATCTGCATATTTACATAAGAATAAGTCAAATAATTCGAACGTAGAAATTGCTCACTTGACATAACTCGAATCTAGTTGTCATTGTCTCGTTATTACTAATTGTTATTAATTAGTAACTCCTATCGCTCCATGCAGTGTCTAAACTTTAAAGCACGCGGCAACAACCGATGATGCGTCAAAACCAAGCCGTAATTAAGTCGATATCCATAAGAATAGACCTAAGTAAGTAAGTAAGTAAGTATATCCTTTATTAATCCAACTGCTGACCGCACTTTCACCTATAAAGATCAGTTCGCCATGACAGAGAAACAGCCTACTGTCGATGTGAAAAGGTAAGTCTTTAGGCGAGAACGCAATGACGTAAGCGACTGAGCAGAACTAACAGATGCAGGAAGAGCTGTCTAACATCTAGGTCCAGCAACAGAAAAAGCAATGCCCTGTTGACACTATCCAGAGCAATTACATCCTCTTCAGCTTTAATTAGCTGCAGATTGTTTCACTCCACCTCACTCAATTCGCAAAATTGCACTACTCATTTTACACGATCCCATACCAATTAAATGCAACCTAATCCACCCCAATCCACCCCGTTCCACTGCATCCCAATCTCCTCCTAATCCAGCCCAATCCACCCCGTTCCACTGCATCCCAATCTCCTTATTCCAGTCATTCAAAGTACGTCGCAAAAACGACTCCAACAGCGAACATGTCCTGAATGGTCATCTTGACGCTGGCCATTCCGTCGTTGGCCGTATCCCACAATCCTCTGCTAGCCACGTGACTGCCCTGACCGTTGACCTTTCCGATCACGACGTAGGCAACGACCTTGTAGCGGGTGTAGTGAAGTTCTTTGATGCGTGATTTAATTTCCTCCGTCATCAGACAGGCCAGCTTGGCGCAACGCTTTGGTTCATAGGTTTCGCCGTCTGCGAGGAAGAACCTAAGAACATCGGATATGATCTTCTTCACTTTATCCTCGCTGAACCTCTCCTCGCTCTTCGGTCCGAGAGCGTAGCTGTTTTCCATGCGTACTCGTGGTCCCTGCACGGCGGTACTGCTCTTGTTACTGCCCAGAAGGTTGTCCTGCCGCCTGGTACGCCATTTAGCCATGCGACGCTTGATGTTCATCAGCGTACCAATGCTCGGTACTGCACGATGACCGGAAGTAGACATCTCGTCCTTGATGCCGGCTAACGTTCGGACCTCGGTGACGCTGATGCCGCGCGTCATATCCGGTTTGAGATTAACTTCTGCCATCTGGTGGTTGGTTGCCAGTGGCTGCTAGCAGTGACGAAGGCCTTGAAAATGAACCAGAGATGTTACTTACGGAAAATTCACCTATACAGATCATTTAAAATATATGAATCGATCACGATTAGACACGCCCTGAAAAACAGTCTTAAAATCTCCTATGCAGGCGCGATTTAAGTTAGGTTGAGACTAGAATTGATTTCTGTCCAAAAAAAATCACAAGTTTAGCATTTGAATTACATGCACACATCGACAATGTAAAACCACTGTAAAACCACTTAGGGAATTAGCAAACATGCATCTTTCGAGTTTCTACAGATCTCGCCGCAAGGTATCTACCACATTGACATTTATCATAAAAGGCACTATATAAGTGTCTTAATACATTCATACGTATATAAATGCATACATACTTATATATGAACATAAAGCATACAGTTTGTAATGTGTTAGTTGTAAGTATCCATTTCTATAGCGCCCTTTCGGAAAACTTATCCCGACCGGACAATACAATACAGCGATGGAACAGAGTGGGCTTTAACCGTTGGCCAAATGGAGGCGTGGAAAAAGGAAAAGACGCTGAATTCGTAGGCTGCATGGAAGCCTGTTCCTGAAAGAGGATCCAAATACGTTGAACTTAATCTATGCAAGATGCATTAAGACAATATGGAACAAAGCAACAACCATATCACACTGTTTTGCAGGGTGATGAGATCTGCCGCCAGGTAAGGATGACGCTGAAACACATAGCTGCCCAAAGGTAAGATGTAGCACAACCGGTCAGGAATTTTCGCATCAGCAAAAGATCCTAAGCTCGATGTATGTATCCTCGCATGGATCCTCGAATGGACAACCATTGCAGCTCATCTCGCAAGTAGTTAGATATATATTATCAAACTTCGGAATCCTACCAATTAGCCGAGTCGCAGCGTTTAAAATGGGTTGAAGTTAATTTTGCTAGAAAGAGACAGGCCCGCATAAGTGGCGTTACGGTAGTCAACCCTAGTGCATATCAATGCAGGGTAGACGTATAGGCCTATTAAGCAGAGGGCGAGTAGCGTAAAGTGCGGATATGACGCAGATGATAAAGCATGTTCATTGTTCAATACATTGCTTTCACCTGCTCAGAGAAGTTCAGGGCCAAATCCAGCGCACAAATGTAGAGAAAATGGGCCAAATGGAAAGCACAGCTACAAGTTATGCAAGTGTATCTTTTGGAGCTGCCGACGGTTATCAAACCAGGTCAGTTGAGTTTCCGGGATTAAGTCGGAGTCGGTTCGATGACATCTGAGCGCAAGGTGCTTCAGATGTTTCAACCATTTCTCACCTAAGAAGGTTGCCTCTGCATCTAGACCATGAATATGCATGCATAAGTATCATTAGCATAGGCCTATACTGCAGGCAAGTAGCAACTCCCAGGGAAGATAAACGTGATATAAAGCAAAAGACCTATAGCCATGTGTCAGCAAAAAAGAGACCGGGGACCATGTTGACGTGGTAGAACCGAAAACCACCGTCTGATTGCGGTGTGAAAGGTACGGACGCAATCAAAGCAGAGATTACCCGAGCTACCGCACGACTTATGAATGGTTTATCAAGGTGCTGGTGCTCTAAGGCAGTGTGATTCTCGTTAACGTTAACGATAACGAAAATGTTCGTTAACGAACAAAAAATGATTTCGTTAACGATAACTATAACTATAACTAAAAAATATCATTAACTATAACTATAACTATAACGAAAATAACACTAACGAAAATTCATTGCTATTTTCGTTAATACGATAAAAAAGTGCAATATCAACTATTGTTGTTATAGTTAACAGCCGTTAACGAAAGCAAAATGATAGGCTACCTATGTTCGCCTTAGATGTCGGTGAATATGAAGCGCTGTGTAGGCTATTCATGAAGCTGAATGGACCCATTCGTCACAGCTCTAAGCAAATTATTGTGTAACGCGTCTTCATAATTCAGTGTGATTTTCATTAACGATAACGGTAACGAAAATGTTTTCGTTAACGAAAGCAAAATGATTTCGTTAACGATAACTATAACTGTAACTAAAAAATAATATTAACTATAACTGTAACTATAACTAAAATGAAAAACCATTAACTATAACTGTAACTGTAACTAAAATAAAATCTGTAAGGAGAATCACACTGCTCTAAGGGAATGCCATGGTCGACGGGGTAAAAGGCCCCAACACTCAAACGAGCAAGGAGGGCTACCTGATCCCGATCAACGGCCCCAAACAGATAAGCAATAAAGCGGGTTAGCACAGACTCTTGAAACTAAGATCGTTGTTTACGTATACCCAGACATGTCAACTGATCGACACAATTTCCTCAACCATCGTCAATACGAAAGATTTAGAAATTGGACCATAAATGACCGGGTCATCAGCATCCAGCCTTCAGAGTTTGACTCTAGGCAAAGCAAGTGCCCGCTTCTAATAGGCGGAAAGGATTCCCTCAGTCCAATGGTGCTGAAACACAATATAAGAATCGGCAAAAAATCATCCACAAAATCCTCAGCTAAGAATGACGGCAGTCGGTCGAATTCGCACAACTTCGATGGCGGCGCAATCAGCGTTTGACGAAGCTGTTTTGGGGGCCTGGGGGAAGGTTGGCCCCTTCAGAAGAACAGCGGACTTAGTTAATCTTCGAACGCAAAAACTCCTAGTATTCAGCTGTAGGCCTACATGAATTTTCAGTAGGTCAGTTCATCGGAGTCGAACGCTCGAGAAGGTTGGACATCGAAGGTCACGGCAGCTTCCTTCAAACCAATGAGGAAGTGGCCTTTCCATGATCTTAACATACATACATACACGCTTACTTACATACATACATACATACATACATACATACATACATACATACTTACATATATACACGCTTACATACCATCATACATACATACATACATGCATGCATGCATGCATACATACATACATACATACATACATACATACATACATACATACATACATACATACATACATACATACATACATACATACATACATTAATACATGGACACGCACGCTGCTTATAACCGTAGATCACACTCTGATTGGCTCTGTGTACAAGGCTCATATATAATTCACCAGCTGAAATACTTACAGCGCCTTTACACTTTAAATCGATCGAACGATAGACTCGAGGGAACAAAACGCGTGAACTTCGAAATAAGTTCACAGGTATTTATTCCCGCTGGTCGTCGCTCACATCACGCTATTGGTCGACAGTACACCGAGCACCTGCTCCCCTCTAGAGTCAGCTGTCAATGCAGTCTTGATTTATTTAATTCACTCGGCATGTACTGCAGCTTAAACCACTTTGCATAACAGGTGCACACCTGTAGGTAATTATCGATTTCATTGGCGGCCGATAGTTAGGTCTACTTCGAGTTTAGTTTCGCTGATAGGCAGTGAATCAATTGGTCGTTGGTGGTATGGTTGGGGTGAGGGGCTTCAGCTTTCGTGACTTAACAGAGACAGAGGTCAAGCAGTGGGATTGAGGCCGACTGGTGGAACTTTGGTGAGATAAAGAATGGTAGTAGGCATGGTGGTGCAAGAACGGAAAGAGTTATACTAAAAGAGAGAAAGAGGAAAAGAGATGAGAAGGGAACTGAGATCGCGACAGACACATGTAGAGAGACAGACGGCGAGAAGCAGAAGAAGGAAAAGAAGGGTTTATTGAGTGAGGCAGGTATACTGAGGAAGAGAGAATGTGAGTTACGGATGGAACAGTGAAGTATGAAACGTTGTTTAGAGCTAGAGCTAGAGAAAGAGAGAGAAAGAGAGAGGGGGGAGAGAGAGACAGACAGAGAGAGACAGACAGACAGACAGACAGAGACAGACAGACAGACAGAGAGAGAGAGAACAACGAAGGACAGCAATAAGCGAACAGAAATGCATGCAAACAGACAAGCAGAGGCATGCGGATACAGACAAGCAAAAAAGGAAAGAGAGACAGAAAGACAGGCAGAATACAGAAACCTAGAGAAACAGACAGAGTCAGACAAAAAGAGACATAATTAGAGAAAACCTGAAAGAAACGGAGAAAGTGAAACAAGCACATAGGCAGACACGTACAGACAAAGACGTTCTGATACACAATTAAAGCTACAAATTAACTGCAGCGGTTCTCAACCTGTGGTCCGCGGACCACTGGTGGTCCGCGGCCATCTTCTTGGTGGTCCGCGAGCAAGGCCTACAATTTACACTTTTTTTTTACAAGAAAAAGCATGCAAACAGACAAATTTTGTCAATTAAAATTTTTTCTTTAAATATTTATAAAAGTTTTTAGTAAATAATAAGTAAAATACTTAATCTTATCTTAATCTTATCAAATTTCTTACTTTACACTACAATTTTATATAAATTTTTAATTTTATAGGGCCGCATATGTGAACCAGTGACACAATTTTTAGTGGTGGTCCGCGACCGAGACACAAAATTTATTAGTGGTCCTTGAGTCTCCAAAGGTTGAGAACCGCTGGTATACTGTATACATTAACTCACAATCTATTCGTGTTGCTCAGGATGTTATATAGGCCTATAGGCCTATGCACCAAATCCATTTTAAATACGTACTCCGCTTATATAATATGCCTCTATATTCACAGCAACAATGATATTCCGTTACCTAAAGCAAACTAAAACCAAGACAACATCGAATTCATACAAAGTCGGAGTTTTCTTATTAATATTCTTGACCAGCTAAGCAAGCACCACAAACCATTCATCTAGTGTGAGCGCCTCTGAATGGTTTATACCGCGAGAAGCGCTTTATAATTGCCCATATATATGTGGCGGTGCGACCCCTAGCGGCGGCGGTCGTCAAGCGCCGGGATGAGGACTGCCGGTCATGCATTTCCTGAGGGTTCGAACCCTTGTGTTCAGGACCATAATAGGTGGGTGGCAAGCTAGACAGGCGCTTACTACGTCTAGGCATAGTGACATTAGGCGGTTCTTCTAAAGGCAATGACGTCATCATTTCTATTTCATCACCAGGGCATGACCTGTGGGTGTCCGTGGTTTCCGAGTAGGAAACAAACATAGGATTTCTCCTATACTCAGGGTCTATGGTGTCCCCACCCTCTTCTTCTACTTCTTCATCTTCTACTTCTTCATCTCCCTTGTCGTCTACCTCCTCTTCTTCCTCTACTTCCTCATCTTTTGGGACTAACTTCACTTCTGGTGGTGGGGAACTATGGTGATCAGGCGACTGGGCCTTGAGACTGTGGATCGCCTCTTCTTCGTCTTCTACTTCTTCACTTAAGGTCTGTTTAAACCAACTATCGGCTGCTAACTGTGGGAAACGTTGGAGCAGACTGTGTCTAAACTCAGTTCTATCCAACAAAGAAGCAAGAAAAGAATCTGGTTGATTGGCCATGTGATCAATATTTCAATAAAACAGAAAGTGTCAATTTGACTTAAAATTACAAATGTCAGTATAGTTCAGAATTCAAACAAAGAATTTCTTCTCACTGTCCAGAGAACTTCTATACAACCAGTATCAAGTTCAATTAACTATTTAAACTTATTCTACTATGCAGCAAATCCTATCTACATCTATATCAAGGCGACATATTTAAACTTATTCTACTATGCAGCAAATCCTATCTACATCTATATCAAGGCAACATACAGATACACAAGGCTACCAGCGTGGCAGACTTAACATCGAACACAAGGGTCAAAGGTCAAAACTTAACAAAGATCAAATCCTATGAGCTCTAATCTCCTTATGGCAACACTTTATCTAGGCGGAAAGCTATCACAAATAGCGGACGATTCTTGTGCTCCGAAACAGGATTTTACATCGATATTCAACCTAAATCTTATAAAACATCAAGTGACTCAAAATGGCGACTCTTACTTCTAATGGGCAAGATACGTGGTACGGGACAGGGGCCTCATTTACACATTTCAACTTGGCAATTATCTCAATAATCTACGGCCAAAAGATATGACATATTGTAGTAAGGATACCAAACCGACATTTGATCAACCTAAGACTACGAATATTCGATTATCTTAAGATAAGAACTTAAATCGAAAACAGACATCAATTTCCAGTTCTACACACGGCAGTCACAAAACCATCTTCTGCGCAGATCTTCCTCTCACGTCAGCGGTCTAAAAATAGCTATGAACTAAAAATAGCCATTACGTAATGTCTTTTCATATAGCGCATATATACAACTGGAAAGCGTGTGCATGCAGAACCGTTGTAACGACAGAATCGTTACATTATCTTCCCCTCTGGACAAAATTTGGGAACCAGTGACCAAATTTTGGTTACCATCTGAGTGATCTCTCCTTATCAAAGACATCAATTGCAACCAAAACTTCAACAAGTTACTTTGACTACAATTAGGAAATCAGCTTATCATCAAACAATAAAACAACTTAGTACAAACTAATAACTGCTTCAATTCACAAAGCCAGAAAAAGCTAACAAGGCAAGACTTGTACAAAGATGATAGACTATACTTATCATTTACCCAAGATCTTCTCTAAATCTAACGGGACATCTAATATCTCTTCTAGGCCTTGACATGGGTTGGTCAACACTGTCACTTTCATTTACCAGGGTCCCCACATCTACCTCTTCCGGGACATTACTTTGGACAGCATCCCAATCCTTAGGAATCTCCCCATGGTACCTCTTAAGTTTATAAATATAAACCAACTTAGGTTGAGCCCTCTTCGATTTCTGAATCTGGAATAGCACCGGACTAATCTGGGACATGACTCTATAAGGCCCAACATAAAATTTCGACCACTTCTCCTTTATTCCAACTCTTTTCCTTGGATAATGGTACATCACCCAATCACCAATCTTAAACTCTACAGGCTTAACCCTTAAGTTATACCTGGCGGCTCGGGCCGTGACAAGACGCTGTGTAAATTCTCTTACATGTGTATATGCAATCTTAATTTGCTTTTCTTTTGCAGCAACAAAATCATCAATCGACAAAGCAACAAAATCATTTGCATAACAATTTCCCAAAACTAAATCAAGTGGCAAAACATTTTCTCTTCCAAGGAAAAGACGACAGGGACTATAACCGGTGGATTCGTGCTCAGTAGCGCGATAAGCGGACATGACGAGGGGAAGATGCTGATCCCAGTCACGCTGAGTTTGCGACACAACCTTTCCCCACGAGTCATTCGCGACATATCGACGTCTACAGCACGAGTTAAGGCTCAGGAGAAGGCTTGCGAGTAGGAAAAACAACAAAGGCAACGCAAGGGAAAGTTTCTGCTTAACAACAGACGCGGTTGCGGTTGGCGTATCATTCAGGCTCTGTGTTCGCAGGGAGCGTAACCTTTCTTTGACTTCTTCAGGTACATCTTCATTGACTTCCGTCCACAAAGTGCGAGCACTGACTCCTCGTTCACGTCCAACGTCTCACGAAAGACTTCAGTGACGGCTGCACAACCTGAAGGCATCTGTTCTGTTACACTTTGACTCATTACAATGACATCCTCGACCATGCATTGAACACCTTTCTTAATGCAAATGTCCTTCTTCGTCGGATTCAGGACACGGACTGCGAGATCTATGGCACGATCTGGCAATAGCGTTCCAGCCACAACCAATCCTGAGTTTAAAACCTGCGGTTGAGTTGCCCATGACGATGAGTCTTTCTGGAGATTTGGCAATATGGCATAGGCAGCAACGTTCATCTCTGACAAGGCAGGGATTTTCACATCGACGGCGGTGGCAATTCTTCGACATTTCCCAGTGCGTGGTTGACTTGATAATGGAAACACATAGTCTTGAATTTTTATCCAACGGTCAGCGAAGTTCCACTGCGCACCATACTTCTCAAGCCATCCAAGTCCAAGAATCATCTCTGACAATGGTTCGCTTACGAGACAAGGGACAATGAATTGGAATTCTGCTGCTTGGCAACGAAGCTGGACTTCTCCAAGGATTTTTATCTCAGTCCCGTTAGCTGCACGAAGAAGTTGCTGTGATCCAGTGACTTCTCTTTTATCAACCATTGACGCCGGAACAAGAGAGAGTTCACTTCCGGTGTCTACTAAAGCAAGAATGGATCTCCCGTTGACTTTGAGCGGTAGGTAGGCCGTTATACTACCGGCGACATGACGGACATTGGACGGTTCTTGATCGGAACGGTTGACTTCAGGCTCGACTTCCGGTCTTCTCTGTTGACGTTCTGGACAGTTACGGGCGTAGTGACCTTCTTGACCACACTCATAACACTGACCTGTCACACGGCGGAAGTTCCTGTTACCTGACCTCGGTCCACTTGACTGTTCTGGTTGCGTTCCAGCTGACCAACCAGACGGTGCAGTTGTTTTCACAAAGGTTTGGTCCAATAAACGTGGTATTTGTGGTTTCTGTGACAACGCTAGAGCCTTCTCTAGCTGCTCTATACGTCGACGTTGTGGTTCCATTTCTTCACGTAGCATGCGACGGAACATTTCTGAGGAAGGTTCTGTTTCTCTTACAGCTTTCACTCTATTTGGCCGACGTTCCTGCTGATCATGCAGGTCTTCTTCCGCCTGACGATATCCATCCAAACGAACAGCCAGTTTGAATGTTTGGTCAAGGGTTGTAACTTCTCGTTCTCGGATCTTCAAAGCAAGTCGTTTGTCTTTCAGGGCATCCAAGAAAGCCCTGACAGCAATGGTTTCAGAATGAACTGACGTTGGTCCAGGATAAGCCAAGGTCAGCAAACGTCTAATGTCCTGAACCAAAGAACTCAGGTCCTCTCCATCTCGTTGTCTTCGCGTTCCAAGTTGTGCCTGGTACAAAGCAGCCTGATCTGCACTCCCGTACCTGGAACGAAGTTTCTGCACCAAGTCTTTCCACGTCAACACCGATTCAGAATCAAAGTCCCAAAGAATCTGGTTCGCAGGCTCAGACAATGAACACGATAACTGGTTCAAACGTTCATCATCGTCCCAGGAGTTATTCTTTGCACATATCTCGAACTTCCTTAAAAAGGCATCAATGGAACTGGTTCCGTTGTAACAACCTAATTTAATCCACTGTTTCGCTTTTGCAGGTGGTTGGGCAGTTGGAGTGATCTTTTCTTTGGTCTCTGTACTGACTGACGTGGTAGGCGGGGTAGGCGGATCATTGGAGTGAGGAAGTTCTGGTTCCTTCCTTGAATTGGTAGATGTACCTGCTCTGTTCACAGCAGGAGACGTTGGCACTGTAGACTGCACATCTTTCACCGTCGTCATCGTCTTCTTCTCTTTCTCAGGTTGACGATCTGTAGACAAAGGATGCTCTCTTTTCAATTCTCTTGTGGAAGTTTCATCGTGTAGTCGCTGGGGAGATTTCTCTGATTCGCCTCGTCGTTCATAGGATTTCATTAATGTCTGTACCTTCTGTACTAGATTGTCTATCTCTCTCAGTAAGTCGACAGGTTCTGTAGTATTTCTCTCCTGATACGATTCAGCAACCGGAAGACAGTCTGACATACCGGCACGCTGACCTTGGGATGACGGTAGCAACGGCTGACGGCGGCCATCATCTCTCTGATGCGGTGGATATTCGTTCTGCAGCCATGCCATCTCATCGACATGACGGGAGGGCAATTCATACCTGGCGCTGACGAAGTCACGTGCCTCTGGAGTCGTAAACACAGGACATGGTTCACCTGGTAGATAATGACTGTGGCAGCATACTGTCGAAGCTTGGCGTTGACGGACACCGTGACTCAGCAATGGTGGGGCTGGCAGTCCTTGTTTCGGCTTGGTGGATACGACGACTGGATGCGGAAACGTGGTGAATGAAGGCATTGTAGCGTCGTGATCATACTGGAAATGTGGAGTATAGCTTGGCAATGGTGGATTCTGAGGCATTCTTCGTTTCATGGTAGCAAACGTAGCTGGCGGATAGGGAGTAGCGACGGACGACGACGGTATAACACGGTGGGCGTGGTCATAACGTGGAACGTAGCGCTGGAATGAAGAACTTGGATTGAGGCGTTTTGAGTCGACGGGCAGGACTGAAGAACGTGGAGCGACGGTGGAAGAGGACGGCCTGACACGTTGGTAGGACGTCGTAGATGGCATCTGTGGGTCAGACCAGGCGTATGTGGGTTCTGCAGTGAGAGGCATGACGCTTGACGTTGACTTTTCTTTAGGTTTCACGGCACGACGGATGACAGGGTGTGGCGAGAATGGGTCGACGATGGGAAAGGTTGTGTCTCGACGGTCGACGACCTCAGCGTGAGCGGGATGCGCATCTGGAGCACTGAACACGAAGGGTGAGTGAATGACCCGATCCTTGGCTGTAGCAAATCTTGACTTCGAATCTGAAACTAGACAAACTGGATTAGTTTCTTCATCATCAACAATAGGACTAAACGAATCTCTAATCCTCACACATGGACTAAGATCAATGGCATAAGGTTGTTCAACCTCTATTGCGTCAATGTCTAACAATACAGTACGGGGCTCAGCATCTAAAAGCTGACCATCCTCAAAGGCAATCAAACCTCTAGTTCCACGATCATAATCATCTCTACCCTGATCATCTACATATTCTGATCTATCACTTTGCAACAACCTAAGCTGTAAATGACCATCAGTTTCAATTACACTAGGCATGTCCATGTTAACACGGTCCTGTGTGCCTGTGAACTGAAAATGGGCTGGAAAAAGTGATTCATCTGGGGAGGAAGGTTGGAATGGACTTAAAGAACGTCCTGACATAACCGGAAGTGCAACCGGAAGGACCCCACTTCTGGTACCAAATGTGGCGGTGCGACCCCTAGCGGCGGCGGTCGTCAAGCGCCGGGATGAGGACTGCCGGTCATGCATTTCCTGAGGGTTCGAACCCTTGTGTTCAGGACCATAATAGGTGGGTGGCAAGCTAGACAGGCGCTTACTACGTCTAGGCATAGTGACATTAGGCGGTTCTTCTAAAGGCAATGACGTCATCATTTCTATTTCATCACCAGGGCATGACCTGTGGGTGTCCGTGGTTTCCGAGTAGGAAACAAACATAGGATTTCTCCTATACTCAGGGTCTATGGTGTCCCCACCCTCTTCTTCTACTTCTTCATCTTCTACTTCTTCATCTCCCTTGTCGTCTACCTCCTCTTCTTCCTCTACTTCCTCATCTTTTGGGACTAACTTCACTTCTGGTGGTGGGGAACTATGGTGATCAGGCGACTGGGCCTTGAGACTGTGGATCGCCTCTTCTTCGTCTTCTACTTCTTCACTTAAGGTCTGTTTAAACCAACTATCGGCTGCTAACTGTGGGAAACGTTGGAGCAGACTGTGTCTAAACTCAGTTCTATCCAACAAAGAAGCAAGAAAAGAATCTGGTTGATTGGCCATGTGATCAATATTTCAATAAAACAGAAAGTGTCAATTTGACTTAAAATTACAAATGTCAGTATAGTTCAGAATTCAAACAAAGAATTTCTTCTCACTGTCCAGAGAACTTCTATACAACCAGTATCAAGTTCAATTAACTATTTAAACTTATTCTACTATGCAGCAAATCCTATCTACATCTATATCAAGGCGACATATTTAAACTTATTCTACTATGCAGCAAATCCTATCTACATCTATATCAAGGCAACATACAGATACACAAGGCTACCAGCGTGGCAGACTTAACATCGAACACAAGGGTCAAAGGTCAAAACTTAACAAAGATCAAATCCTATGAGCTCTAATCTCCTTATGGCAACACTTTATCTAGGCGGAAAGCTATCACAAATAGCGGACGATTCTTGTGCTCCGAAACAGGATTTTACATCGATATTCAACCTAAATCTTATAAAACATCAAGTGACTCAAAATGGCGACTCTTACTTCTAATGGGCAAGATACGTGGTACGGGACAGGGGCCTCATTTACACATTTCAACTTGGCAATTATCTCAATAATCTACGGCCAAAAGATATGACATATTGTAGTAAGGATACCAAACCGACATTTGATCAACCTAAGACTACGAATATTCGATTATCTTAAGATAAGAACTTAAATCGAAAACAGACATCAATTTCCAGTTCTACACACGGCAGTCACAAAACCATCTTCTGCGCAGATCTTCCTCTCACGTCAGCGGTCTAAAAATAGCTATGAACTAAAAATAGCCATTACGTAATGTCTTTTCATATAGCGCATATATACAACTGGAAAGCGTGTGCATGCAGAACCGTTGTAACGACAGAATCGTTACATATATATACGATACGATCGCTAGTGTGATTCTAGTTAACGATAACGGCGACGAAAATATTGGTTAACGAAAATAAAATGATATCGCTAACGATAACTATTACTGTAACTAAAAATTTTCACGAACTAGGCCTATAACTATAACAGTAACAAAAGTAACCAGTGGCGTGCAGAGGTTCTTTGATGCCCGGGGCCAACCCCTTCATTGGATGCCCCTAAATTGTTCTTTCCCTAATTCATTCCCCCTCCCCTCCCACTGCACTGTGCTGCACCCTCTCCCTTTCCCCCAGGAAATTTTTGAGAATTGCACATTGCCGTATGGTACTTTTAGCCTATTTTGACGATCGGAAACCGAATTGTAGACTTTGTATTTTACAAACGCCAACCGTTGGATGCCCCCCCCCCGGCTGGATGCCCGGGGCCGTCGCACCCTCGGCACCCCCCTCTGCACGCCACTGAAAGTAACACTAATAAAAATTCATTGTTATTTTCGTTAAAAATTTAAATGTGCAATATCGATAAAAATCAGAATGTTACATTGCGCTACAACTATGTTTGCCCCTAATTTACCTTGTTGATCGAAAGGGAGCAAGTTTGCCAAAGACTGGCTCCACTAGCGCAAGACATCGTGTTTGCCCCGGCGTCTGAAGCGTGTTGTAAATGAGTGTTCAGTGTACGCCTATGTGGGGAGCTATGTACATAGCGGAAAACGAAATCAGATGTCGGTGAATTTGAGGCGTCGTGTAGGGCCTATTGATGAAGCTGAATGCACCCATTCTTCGAAGCCTTTCGAAGCTCTAAGCAAATTGTGTGACGCGTCTTAATATGCACAGCTGCGCGTCTGTAAGCAATTTCGCTTAGCCTTATTGTAACTAAGTAGGTTAAATGAAAATCGAGTAACCATAGACCTAACTATAGCTATTACTAAAATATAATACTGACTATGACTGTAACTATAACCAAAATGAAAAACCATTAACTATAGGCCCAACTGTAACTAAAATGAAACCTCTAATGAGAATCACTCTGCATTTATCAAGCTTTGCATTACAATATGTAAGTTTACTCACGTACAAGTATTATGTTCAGTATCGACGCTGCAGTATATGCGCCCCTACACGCAGAAACCGAAGAAGGAAAACACGTTTGATCTTTACCCTGCACGCGGATGTTATTTACATGTTATTTACATGTAGGCCTATATAATTATTACACTTGTAATTAGCTATGGATGTTCGAGGACTGTATTTGAAGAGCGTCTGTGTGCGGATTACTTTTATATCTGCTTTTCTTTCATGAGGTTTTCACAAATGAACCGATTTCAGATTAAGCCTATTGCTTTTCAGTTGTTAAAATAGCCTATAATTATATGCGTGCAGACTCATGGCGTGTCACCGGTGACTACCTCTGACCATCGAACTGTCTGTCTGTCTGTCTGTCTGTCTGTCTGTCTGTCTGTCTGTCTGTCTGTCTGTCTGTCTGTCTGTCTGTCTGTCTGTCTGTCTGTCTGTCTGTCTGTCTGTCTGTAAAGTCTGTCAAGAAACCGAGAGCGCAAACATTAAAAAACAGTTTAAGTCACATAAATTAGCTTACATTAACATGCGAATGATTATGAGCATGCACCACAACCCCCAGTGGACTTGAGACACTCGTATAGTAGCATAGGTAGCCTAGAGAAGAATTAAAGTTTGTGTTACGGACGGTACACAAATTGCTGCGAATTAGTATGGCAGAGGTGAAATAAACTGGGTATAAAAACATAAATCAGTCTGAGTCTATGCTGTGCTATGCTAAACGGAAACTGTGCCCGGGAGTAGGCTAGTAAAGCAAGCAGAGACAAGTCTCAACCAGCGTCTGGAATTAGTCTAAAACTAAACCAAAACTATCGAATTACATCGCAAAACTAGGTCCACGTTCATGTAGACAACGTCAATAGGCCAAACGTGCTGCGTGTTTGCCTTGAGGCTTCATGTCTGCCTTCCTGTCTGCTCTTCTGCCTTCTTTTGCATGTTTCGAAGCTATCTTTCTATCCGTCTGTGTGTCTGTCTTTCTGTCTACCTCCCAGTCCACCTACCTGTATGCTATCCGTTCGCTTAGCTGAGGCATGGGCTTAGCCTTTATAGGCCTATAATTATTATCGTGTTTCTCTGGCATGTATACACGAACACTTTTCGCGTTACATCGCCATCTAGCGACTGTGTGGTTCAACCACAATCTTGATTAGTCTCTTTAATACCTCATGTGGATTTAGAATGTAAATGTAACTGTACACATTTTATAATTATAGCTACCGTAACAATGTCTTCGACCCTGCTTATTTTTCAATGAATTGATCGTGCCTGTCATTCTGTTAGTCTGTTTGTCTAGGTACTTCTGTATGTCTCTATAAAAGTAACAACGCCTTTATTGAGCATCTCATTAATTAAAGGCTATCGATAATCCTAATTGCATTGAATTCACCTTGTCACCTTGTGCTGTCGATTCGTTGAATCCTAGCGACTGTCATGGTCAACCTTCTCCATGTGCTCCGATTTCTCGTTGCCTCTCTCAGCTCCGAGATGTTCATCTTCAATGCCTCCTGTATCTCGTCCATCCATCTCCTCCTTGGTCGTCCTCTCCTCCTTCTGCCCTCCCCACACGCCAACATCATCTCCTTTTCCAGCCCATCTGCACGCATCACGTGTCCAAAGTATGACATCTTCTGCCTGGACGCTCTCTGCCCCAACGTCAAACTCCCTCTCCAGTGTCCTATTTCTTCCAGGATATCCTCGTTAGTTCTCTTCTCAGTCCAAGAAACCCTCAACATTTTCCTCCAGATCCACATTTCACATGCCTCAATTTTCTTCTCCAATGCCTTGGTTTTTGTCCATGTTTCGCATCCGTAAAGCACCACTGGTAAGATCATTGCTTTAACAATTCTTGTCTTCGTTCCCAAACTCACTGATTTGTCCTTCCATATTTTTCCCAGTCCCTGCGTTGCCGTCTTCCCCAATGTAATTCTCCGTCGTATTTCTCGTTCGCATCCACCTTCACTCTCCATCATGGCCCCCAAGAAACAGAAGCTTGATACCACCTCTATCTCCTCTCCATCTACCTCAAAATAACTCCATTTCTCAGTGGTCATTATCTTCGTCTTTTTTATATTAAAGTACATTCCTGCTTTCTCGCTAGCACATTTTAGCCTTCTGATGTTATCCTTCAGTTTCTCCTTTTTTTCCGCCAGCAGTGTTGTGTCGTCCGCATACCTTAAATTGTTCACTATCCTTCCAGCTATCCTCACACCCTCCGCCTCATCATCAAAACCTGCCTCCCTCATTATCCTTTCTGCATATAGAATGAATAGGTATGGTGATAGTATACATCCCTGTCTGACCCCTTTCTTTATTCGAAAACTTGAAGTGTCGCCATGTTCTGTCCTGACCACCGCCACCTGATTGCCATACAGGTTCTTGAGGAGAGTTATCAGATGCATGGGTATGCCCATTTCACTCAGTGTTTTCCACAGCAGAGCATGATCAACGCAGTCGAATGCCTTGCTGTAATCTATAAAACAAAGATGTACCTCTTGTCCATATTCCCTCTGCCTTTCCATTATCCATCTTAGGTTTGCAATATGGTCTCTTGTGCCTCTCCCTTTTCTAAATCCTGCTTGATTTGCCGGCAGCTCTCTCTCTATCGTGTCTTCCATCCTTTTGTGGATAATCTTTAGGAGTATCTTGCTCGTATGAGATATTAGCGCAATGGTTCTGTAGTTCTCGCATTCCTTAGCATCTCCTTTTTTAAAGATGGGTATAAAGATCGATGTTTGCCAGTCCTTCGGCCACTCCTCAGTCTCCCAAATCAGATTACACAGAATTGTTATCTCTCTTATCACTCCATCTCCAGCTGCTTTGATCAGCTCAATAGGGATTTCGTCTGCTCCTGCATGGGGTCTTGTTATCTCTGATTTGTGTAATTGCCCATTCCACCTCTGCTTCCATGATCTTTGGTTCCTTGACGTAATCAGTTGTGATCGCTTCTTCGTTTTCCTCCACTCTGTCATCGATCTTGTAGAGATTTTCCGTATATTCTCTCCACCTGTTCTTTGCTTCCTCTTTATCGCATATTATTCCGCCATTCCCGTTTCTTAATGAGCCGTTCCGTGGTGTGAACTTGCCAGTGATTTTCCTCATTTCCGCAAACATCTCTCTAGTTCTTCCCTTTTTTCCCTGTTCTTCCATTTCTTTGCATCGATCGTTCAAGTATCTTTCTTTATCCTTCCTTGCCTGCTTCTGAAATCTCCCGTTCAGCACCTTGACTAGGTCTTTGTTTCCTGCTGTTCTCACACTTCTCCTTTCTTCTGCTATCTTGATTGCATCCGACGATAACCACGGTGATATCTTCTTCTTTTGTCTTTTTGGTACGTGAATGTTCGCTTCCTCCTGTATCACCTTCTTCATTCCTTCCCACATATCATCAGCACTAGTCGCTTCAACCAAAATCAGTGCCTCAAATCGGTTCTTTATCTCGTCCCTGTACTCAGGAATGATCCCTTTGCACTCGTATCTAGTCAGGCGTTCCCCCAATTTGAGTCTCTTAAGTTTCAACTTAAGGGTAGCCACCAGCAGTTCATGATCCGATCCACAATCCGCTCCCGGTCTCGTTTGTACATCCCTCACCATGCTCTTCCATCTCTGTTTTACCATCACATAGTCTATTTGATTTTTGTGTTTCCCATCCGGCGAAGTCCAGGTGTATAATCTTCTCTTTGTCTTCTCAAAGCATGTGTTCATGATCCTCAGTTCATTTGTCTCACAAAAGTCGATGAGCCTTTCTCCTGCATCGTTCCGTTTTCCCAGCCCATGTCTTCCAATCGCTGACTCGATCTTGTCCGATCTCCCTACCTTTGCATTGAAGTCCCCCATGATCACCAAAGTGTCGCCTTTTGGAACTCCATCTATCTTCCTCTGTAGCTCATTGTAGAAACTTTCTCGATCTTTCTCGTCCGCCGTCGACGTAGGTGCATACACCTGGATGACAGTAGTGTTAATCACTTTCCCCCTGAACCTTACGCTCATGATTCGATCATTAACCGTGTCGTAGCCCAGTATTGCTGCTGCACTCCTCTTGTCGCAGACCATTGCCACACCATTCCTTCTGCTATCGCTTGGTCCTGACATCATCACTCTGTACTCCCCAGAATTAAAGTGTCCCTGCCCCTGCCATCGAGTCTCACTCAGGCCCAGCACCGCCAGCCCCAAACGCTTCATCTCTCGTTTTATCACCTCTAGCTTCCCTATCTGCATGCTCCGGACATTCCATGTCCCCAGTCTCAGCTGGGTTTTACAGCTCAGGTTGAGCTGGTGTTCCTCGACTGAATCAGTTACTGCACTTCCTTGCGGGTTTAATGCCGTTACTTCATGATGCCGTCTCTTCACCAGATCATCCTTCAGCTCTTCCCCAGTAGCTCTTGAATCACTCTCTGGCCTGGGTGTCTCGCCATCAGTGATTATCGTTTTTCCATGAGTTTTGTCTTCCATGACAGTTTTCTTGGCAGATTTACAGAGGTGGTTTGCCATTGCCTTCCTCTGGTTTTGCCTGCCGTGCCCGTTCGTTCGCCTCCCCTTGGGGAGGGTACTAACGGTTCGCACCACGAGAAGGTGGGCACGGAGGTCTTTGGTTGGTCAGCCCAGGCCGGGCCCGCACCTCCGTCCTGGAACGTCGGTCAGGTCACCTTCCTGTTTTACCTCTTACGAGGTGACTGACCAACCTTTGCGAACCTTTGCATTGAATTATATTCCGATAAATATTAGTCCCAGGTTATTCGTTATTCTTCAGTCCATTACGATGAATGAACTTCCACAAATGCAAATATTTTTATATATTTGGATTCCTTGTGAAGCGATAGCCTTAAATCACCCTTCTTGTAAAAGGTGATTGTTACAGTTAGCGGTGTTGAAAGCAGCGAACTTTAAGTCCCGTTTAGGTAGAGTTTTGGCGTAAAAGCGACAATATTTAAGCAATAGTCTTGAAATTTTATTTTGCAAATGTGGACAAATTCGAAAGTTTAGTTTCATTTCATTCAGTCAAAAGTTGCAATTAAATTCGCATGATGTCGCTAGGCATCGTAAGTAAAGCGCCGAAACTAATATCCCATGTTTAGGTGATTGGCATAGGCGTAATTTGTGGGGGGTACCCGTAGTACCCCGTACCCCCACCTTTTGGACTGGGGTACCGTACCCCCACTTTTTAAACAATGCCAATCAATTTTTTATTATTGAGCCTTACCAGAGATCGCAGTATTCGCTTTGCTTCGTGTATTTAAGATAGGCCTATTAGTACCCCCACTTTTCAGACCAAAGTTACACCCCTGGTGATTGGCATAATAGTATAGGCCTGTAGTGTGCATACGCCTAGGCCTACTTTATTGTAGTCCCTAAGCTATTGCGGTTTTAAGCAGAATTATATTTGTCTTAATCTAACGAGATAAAACTACTACGATTTTATGATTTAAGTCTTATGCTCTCAACAACTGGGTGTGCATATATAACAGATGTTCAGGTTCTATGCCATCGAGGCCTGCAGCTTTACCACATTTCAACTCACATAGGCTAAGCCAGTGCTTTTTTTTCCAGAAAAAAAGGTTCCGGAACGGAACAATAGGTTCCGGAACGCAACATTTATGGGCGGGCTAAAATCACGAGAAAAACTGGATTGGGTGTTGGTATGGGTCTGAATAAACACTGAAAACAGTTCAAAAACACTGAAATTAAATTAAAATAACAAAATTATTGTTTTTACTATTAAAATTAACAAAATATTTTTAGTAGCTGAAAAAATGTGCCGGTGTCATGCGAAATACTATCCGGCAACAAAAACGATCCGGCCACGCCCACTTCTGTTGCCAGGATGCAATTTCGCATGACTTGCGTGCGAAATCTAATCCGTTGACAAATACGATCCGGATGGCTAGGCGAACATCGTTAACAATAGTTCTGTTTATGAAGCGTATTACTCGCTGATGCAAAGAAATATTGTAATTCATGCCTGCAAGTGGGATCGTGGGCTAGTGACATTACGATTATGCAAGTAAATTTAGGATAAAACGTGATTCTTTGGGGCGAAGCGGTATGAAGTTCGTTAGCAGGAGCGTATTCTATTTTTAGAATGGAAATTCGGCGTTCGAAGTGAACTTATTGATGTAGCTCAGTTATATTTTACTAAGAAATTTGTAAAAGGTTTTTAAAGAAGTGTCCTTATCGTTATCGAACTTGCAGAATGACTATGGTAGGCCTACTTAATGGCATTCCTGAGGCCGAACGATGACAACTGACGCTGGGTCAATTTCCAATTATTATCTGTTAATGAATTAAGCTCACCCTAGAGGCCTCATTAATCAGTTGGCTTGCGTGTGTTACTCTGTGTGCGACTGTGGTCAAGGGCATATAGAAATAAGAAAAGTACTTAGTTAATGTAATAACTTTGCAAGTGATGTAGCACTTCCAATCACGTGTTGCTGTTTTGCCAAATGCCTTGAAGCTCAGTCACATTTTGGTTTTGTTAGCCTACTTGTTGAAGATGTCATAGTCACTGAATGGTAACATCTGTTAAAAGGAGGTCTGTCAAGTTGAGTTGAAGATATTGTTTTTCTCGCTTAATAGTTGTGTGGATCAAAAGATCACACAAAGTGACATACTGTACTCATGATCAAAGTCCATGTAATCAGGGGCGTAACTTTGGTCTAAAAAGGGGGGTACCAATTTATTATATACACGAAGCAAGGCTGAGACTGCGATCTATGGGAAGGCTCAATAATAAAAATATTGACTGGCATTGAACGCCTCTGAGTAGCCCTCATGAAGAGGCGCTATATAAATGTCCTAATGACTTGTTTAAAAAGTGGGGGTACAGTACCCCTCAGTCCAAAAAGTGTGGGGTACGGGTACCCCTCATACCCCACAAATTACGCCTATGCATGTAATGTCCATGTGCTGTACAAATTACAGGCAATTGCGACTCCTACCAGTGACTTTTCATTATTCTGATTATCTTCGTCTGGTCATACCTAAATCACCTCAATCAATCAATCAATCAATCAATCCTTTTATTGAAGCCTTTTTTTAAGTACAAGGAATATACTGCATAAAGTTTGAATTTTGGCAACACGAGGAGACCCAAAAGGGATCTTGATCCCGCTTAGCAGCCTTTTAGCAGGGCCACCTAGTTAACATTTATCGTAATACAAGTAAATGGCAGCACCAGAGCCGTGGCAACAAAGAACGTGCCCCCCTCCGAACATACGTCCGGGGCCCCTTACAATGCGGAAACTGGAATGCGGTAATATACAATATACAGCGTTCATATTATGTATACATGTATTCCATTTCCGTATTAGACAACAGACAACTGAAGTCTGATGACGTAGCCAATAGCAGTATGTGATGTATCAAAACAGTATCATAATGTCTGCACGCCGTTCACGGTTATCTTTTGCCACTTTTAGGGGCCCCCTTCCAGGAAGGGGCCCCCTCCGGTCGGAGGGTACGGAGGGTGGTCGCTACGCCTCTGGGCAGCACAATCAATACTTTGAACGGTAACATCGATCAAGTTATATGACCAACAGGTAAAAAAGAAACAATAACAGAACTCTTAACTAAAGAACTTAACTATCAGTAGGGCCTACACTTGATTCCAACTAAAGTATAAAGATCATATCTACTAAATGCTGACAACTTGACTGATTTATGTTGCTGTTTATTTCCACCCTAGCGGCATGTACATATAAATTTTCTTCTGTGAATGGTGTTTATTATTTGGGATTTGTTATATAGACCGCCCGCATGTTGTTTGGCCGCATGACACGACGTGATATTATAAGGACTTCCCAGTCTGTTGTGCTAAGGTTCTTGTTGAGAGGTCTAGTGGTGGTTGAAAGTAGGTCATCGGTGGAATACCACATTGAGCAAATAACCCGGATCATATCTGTCAATGAAAAGGAGGCTCCGGGCGTCTACGCTGCTATGTGACATCATAGGTCACGGGAACCAATGACACAAGGTTTCGGATCGTTTTTGTTGCCGGATAATATTTCGCAGTACACCGGCTGAAAAAAAGCCCTGCCGCTAAGCACTTTACAAGATCAAGTTCTATACATCTGCTGTTCTCTATAGACACGACTGTTTGATATAGGCATAGTTGTGTACAGAATCCAAAAAGTCATCATGCAGTCCATTGTTTCTGACAACACTGTTGCTTGTGCAAGCTTTTTCAAAGACTTTGACAAATTGCTCATCGATAAATCCAGAATTTCTTGTGCTTTTAGTGAACCTAGATCTCCAAGCATTCCAAAAAGCAAACTGAAGTTACTGAACCCTTAACATAAGATAGTCATGCAAATCATTAGGCCTAGAGGCACATACCGTATCTTCACGAACTTTTTGTCGCAGAGCCCTTTTGTAACTTCCCTTGGCACACCTTTTAATATTGTATAAGTCTTATATCCCCAGTAGGCCTACTAGGTCTCCCACAGCTTTCCCATAGGAAGTGAGCATCAACACATTTTGCTGAAAGCTCCTTCAAATTGCCAATAAGTAAATAATATTTAAATAATTGAATTAAATTGTTCTTTTTACAGTTAGGCCTGAGTCTGGACGGCCAATGTTTAATTTGATTTGAACTTTCCATGATACCGAAACTGACCCAAAAATGTAGGTTCTAGTGGATATGATTTGATTACATGCTTGGTTAGTAAGTTGGTCCACATGCTGCAATTTTTTGTTTGGCGCTGAGAAAACTCGGCGATTTCAATGACGCTGAGAAATTCATTTAAATTTATACTATTGTACCAGTGTGATTCTCCTTACAGATTTTATTTTAGTTACAGTTACAGTTATAGTTAATGGTTTTTCATTTTAGTTATAGTTACAGTTATAGTTAATATTATTTTTTAGTTACAGTTATAGTTATCGTTAACGAAATCATTTTGCTTTCGTTAACGAAAACATTTTCGTTACCGTTATCGTTAATGAAAATCACACTGAATTATGAAGACGCGTTACACAATAATTTGCTTAGAGCTGTGACGAATGGGTCCATTCAGCTTCATGAATAGCCTACACAGCGCTTCATATTCACCGACATCTAAGGCGAACATAGGTAGCCTACCATTTTGCTTTCGTTAACGGCTGTTAACTATAACAACAATAGTTGATATTGCACTTTTTTATCGTATTAACGAAAATAGCAATGAATTTTCGTTAGTGTTATTTTCGTTATAGTTATAGTTATAGTTAATGATATTTTTTAGTTATAGTTATAGTTATCGTTAACGAAATCATTTTTTGTTCGTTAACGAACATTTTCGTTATCGTTAACGTTAACGAGAATCACACTGTAGGCTATTGTACCTACGGTAAAGCGCATAGGCCTATTATAGTGGAAAAACCATGATTCAGTTCTGAATAATCTTAAAAGAAACTCGTCTTATGCTTGCTTCTTTTCAGTCCATTACACTGAATGGACTTCCATAAATCCAACATTTTACATATTTTATAATCCGTAAACCACCGTTCTTGTAGTAGGTTATTGGTTACAGTTAGCGGTGTTGAAAGCAGCGAACATTAAGGTTAACCTTTTCCTATGCTATGCCCCTTACCATGGGACATTTAAAATGGAAATAGGAACTTTTTGCGATCAGTAAGTATTCGTGTAAAAGCAACAATATTTTTCGCAATAATCTTAAACTTTTATTTTGCAAAAGTGGACAAATTCTCAATTTTGACTTATTTAATTCAGTCAAAAGTTGCAAGTGAATTCGCATGATGTCGCTAGGCATCCTGAGCGAAGCGCTGAAATTTGTTCAACGTTTAGGTGAGAGGCATAGCAGTAGGCCCTACTGGCAATAGCCAGGTTTTATATAGCGACCGTAGACTATTATATCTTCGACTATGCTTATTTTTCAATTACTTGATCGTGCTTATCATTCTGTTCTTCTGTTTCTATGTACTTGACACTTGACTTGACACTTGTTTATTTGGTAACCAAACTTATACAGATACAGCAGAAACACGCATTATTATATTCCAAAGTCTGGCTACACAGGAGGCCCAAAAGGGGTCAAATGACCCCGCTACCAGGGCCACCTGGGTAGTAGTACAGTAAGTGGAAACCAGTCAATCATCCATCATTCTTAACTCAGTACTTAATTAAAGCCTGTAAGTATAATTATCATTATACAATGTTTTCATTGTTCTTAACAAATACTTAATTAACGCCAAGATAACATAACCTGTGATCAATCCTGTGAACATTTATAATAATTCAGTGGAATAATTTTTTAGAGAAGACCTCAGCTTATTCATAAGCAGTCACCTACATACATACTAGAGTAGCCCATATGCACATATACATACTTATACCCACTTGTACCCAAGCACATCAACCTACTTATATACCTGAAAGCACTCATACCTTTTCACAGCCCTACATATATGCATATATGCATGCGTGTCAACAAACATACATACACTCTCACATAGCCTACATACACTCACCACGCATACAAACACTTAAACATACATACATAGAAACATACAGATTAGCACAAGTCCACACACCATCCCATACACATACATACTCAAATACCAAATTGATTACATAATCTGCAGAGGAGTAAATTATCCCTTGTGTAAAAATCATTAATTCATAAAATGTGTCGTGCCAGTACATCCGTATGATGTATTACACAGTGCATTAAATATGCAATAAGATAGAAGCTACCCAATGAAATCCTTAAGAGATTATCTAATACAATTGAGAATAAATCACATCAATGCTTCAGTAAATTAGGTAATATCCATGCATTCACAGTAGGCTACATCACTGCATTCCTAGGACAGGTTGCGACAACACAATCATTAAACCAGCTATATCAGCTATACAAAATTTAAAAAATATACAATGCATCAATTGACCAATGAGACCAATGTCTCAACAGAGCAGTTTTCACAGAGTGTCTATGAATCAGACACCAATTTGGACTATTGGAGAGACCACTAACGTCTGAATGTATGTCGGCTTCTCTGTATCCCTTAGGCCCTAGGCCTATTGAGCATCTTATTAATTAAAGGCTATCGATAATCTTAACTGAATTAAGTTATAGGCCTATTTCGATAAATATAATGTGGCTGATGTATTTACGACAGAATTGAGTGCGTAATTTTTCTATTGACCTTAGCTGATTTAAGTTCTTTTGAAATTGGTTAACATGCAAGCTCACTCTAACATAAGTTCACTCTAAGTAAATAAGTAAGCATGTATGTATGCATGCATGTGAGTAGGCTACGCATCCGGTCCATGGCTCCATGCTCGATCTTAAACTGCCTCCACCACTGCCACCACCATTGTTTATTCAAAGCTTGATTTCTGCAAATCCCTCTTCGTCAACCTTGAATCCACTCAAATCAAGCGTCTGCGACTTATGCAATAGTAAGGATTGGGAGTTACGCTTTATTTAGCCTACTGAGAAATTCATTTATTTATGTTACGCTTCTGTGATTGCTTATTTAAAAGCACAGTGCCAGTGTACCTACGGTATAGGCCTAATATAGTGACAAAAACGTGATTCTATTCGGAAACATCTTAAAAGAAACTCATGTTCTGCGTTATTCGCTACTTTTCAGTCCATTACGTTGAATGGACTTCCATAAAGTTTAATAGAATCATTGCTTTACACAATGGTTTGCTATGACGTCATGAAGCGCTACCTTTAATCGCCCTTCTTGTAAGAGGTGATTGATTACAGACAGCGGTGTTGAAAGCAGCGAACTTTAAGTCCTGCTTAGGTAAAGTTTTCGCGTAAAAGCGACAATATTTACGCAGTAATCTTGAAATTTTATTTTGCAAATGTGGACAAATGCGGAAGTTTGGTTTATTTCATTCAGTCAAAAGTTGCAACTAAATTCGCGTGATGTCGCCAGGCATCGTGAGCGAAGGGATGAAACTAATGTCCCACGTTTAGCTTAATGGCATAGCACAATTGGCCTATAGTGTGCTTGTACGCCTATATGAAGTGGGGAGAGTAAACCTGAGTAAGGTATTGAAACTTTGAAAGTGAGTTGGGTAACGGACTTGGAAGTGTTTATGCAACAGAGTGCAAAACCTTCAAGGCAGTGTGCCGAAGCATCAAAAAGGCTAACTAAACTTTGGGTATGATAAGAAAGACAACATAGTCACAAACAAAACAAGAATACATATCATACAATACTGAGGTTGTACAAATCAATGGTTAGGCCGCAGCTGGAATACTGCATCCAGACATGGATTTCATACCTGAAACAAGACATTAAACACTGGAGAAAGTGTCGAGAAGAGCTAAAAATGATCTGGGGCTACAAGGATTTAAGGTATGCCCACCGTGTGCGAAAAAAGATTGTAAAGGTGTTGACTAACAACATACGACAGAAAGAGGAGCAGAGGAGATCAAAAGGAAGCACTATATTGCATGGGAAGAAGATGCGCAGTCACATAAGCTACTTCTGATGCAGCATGGGTATGAAGTGTTAGCGACTTCATTTTCTTATCCTCAGCATGTGAGGGCATGTGGCCAGTCCTCTCCTCGCCGTTTCATCCTCCCACCTCTGTTGTTTTTACGCTGTTCGTTTAACAGGTAAAAGGTATTGGTGAATGAGGTTGCCATGTATGTCTCTGGAAGGTGAAACTTCAAGGATATGAACACTTGCTAAATGTTTCGTAATTGCGTAATTCCTTAATTACAGTTAAGCCTCGTAATCGTAATCTCATCTTCCCACCGTCAGTGTATAGGCTAGGCCTACTCGCTAGAGATGAGTTGGCTAGGGGGTGTAGGCGGAGCAGAGATCTCGAACCAAATCTCTGCCTTGGCGGGGATTTGAACCGCCGACCAATCGAATGACCTCCAGCACGCTAACCATTGCACTACCGAGGACACAATTCTATCCACCTTATAAGTCTGTCTTCGCTCAGATTGCCTCAGTTTTCGAAGTGTTTTAAACACTGCCCGGCTTTCTCATTCCCTGCTATACCCACGTGGCTTGGTATCCATGCAAAGGTAACTGGGCAGTTTTGAGGTTGCAGAGTTTTTAATAATTTCATAATTTTAAGGACCAGGTTAGGCTTAGAGTCCGATGTTCGAGCCTGAATGGCTTCGACGCTGCTTAAGGAGTCAGTAAAGATTACAACTGGTTCACTAATCCGGCTAGAGATTAGCCAATTTAAAGCTTGTTCTATTGCTACTAATTCTGCAGTAAAAACTGACGAATGATCAGTTATTCTGAGCTTTTCCACTTTTAGTTCAGGGATACACTTGGCCTTTCTCGGTTTTAGAGCCATCAGTGAATATCTTCATAACGTTTTTATATTTTTCCATGAATTCAAGAGCATAACATTTTATAATCTCTGGGTTATCTTTCTTACTTATAACCTCTCTAAGTTCCATATCGGTGACTGCGTGGGGGAAGTGCCAGGACGGTGTTTCGGAGATAACTTGCCCTTCTATTTCATTTTCAAGAGTCCCCAGATATTCCTTAACAATTGTGCTCATTGGTTCGGCTCCTAATTTGAAATTTCCATACTGGGTTTCCCATGAGTCTGCTATAATTGATTTAGCTGGATTGTTTTGGGATGTCTGTAGTTTAGTGACGTATTGTAGCTGTAGTTTATGCCTCCTTAAGGAAAGAGGCATCTCACCGCATTCTTGTTCGAGGGCATGATTGGGGTGGATTTCATTGCTCCACAGCAGATTCGGATAGGGTGACCACATTTCTTTTCTGCCAATCCGGGACACCACAGTATGTTGTACATCATCACCAATGACACTATTTTAACATCACGTATAGACTATAGTTGTATACTGCGTAAGGGGCCATCATCTTAGTCATGAGTGCTCCCAAAATTCCAATAAACAACAACATGTGTGTGTGTCTGTGTGACCGGGATGCATTTTCTACAGTTTTCGAGCTTTTCACTCGAAACCTCACTACTGTGTCGGGGTGGGCATGACACACCCAGTGTGAGGCTTCGCGTCCCCGTTTTCACCGCTACCATGGTCTCCCGGGCCAAAACCTACCCGGGCAATGCATTTTTAGCTGCTAAAAAAACTTACACTCAACCTATTTTCACTCGCCAGATGGCGCCGCCGGGTTAAGCAGCTACAGTACGGATTCGCTGGAGGGATTGAAACTTTCACTGAACTAAACACGGGCAACGCCGGGTTAAGCAGTGTTTTGTTGCTTATTCGCTAGAGGGATTGAAACACCCAAAACGCCGGGTTAAGCAGCTTCGCGTCCCCCGTTTTGACCGCTACCATGGTGTCCCGGCCCGAAACCTCCGAAACCCGGGCAACGCCGGGTAAACCAGCTAGTCCAGTTATAAAATAATAATAATAATTATATTCTTTATTATTTCAAACCGACAAACGCAGTAAGATTACACTGAAACATGAAAGTACAAATCTTAATTAAACACACGGTTTGGCAGCCATGCAAGGCGCCGCCCTAGAGGGGTTACGGGAGTCGATCCGCGTACCTTTACTCTCCTGGCCATGAGTGTTACCACTACGCTATTCTCCTCCCAAAAAATAAGAAACAAGAAAGCAGCGCAGTCCGTAGCATGGTTCACAAAAGGCTAATTATAACCCTGGGGCTAATATTGGAACATTCTATACAATTATATACCTCTTGGCGTTTACCTCTACTTGCTTAAAATTCAGCCACAAAAACGGCTGTACAGAAATCCTCGTGTTTGTAGTTTAAACCTACTAGCGTGTATCACGTGATGATATCATGGGTCAAGAATCTCGTACTATTAGATATTTAAATTTGTAAATCCTGGTGTGGAAATCTTTCAAACGTTTACTGTTATATATCTTTTCAGTAGTTC
Organism: Allolobophora icterica; assembly: GCA_963556255.1. NCBI lineage: Eukaryota > Metazoa > Annelida > Clitellata > Crassiclitellata > Lumbricidae > Allolobophora > Allolobophora icterica. The sequence continues at coordinate 52,507,711 of OY744605.1, forward strand.
CCTCAGTTCTTTGAAATAGTTGCTTATAAGTTTCTGAATATTTACTCTGTTGATAAACACATTCAAAACCTCAAAGGTTAAACTAAAATGAAATATTTTGAGTTTTTAAAATTCTCATTGGCAGCATAGTTTTATTGTGCTATGCGTCATCTAGCGAGTGAAGTATTAAACGCCGATATATATAGCGTTTCTCCTTGCACTGTTAGCCTACGTGAGATGTGAAAATACAAGTAATTGCCTAAAACTTATCATATTTGAATAACTGAATTACGCTGTTCTTTTAACAGTTACGTTTCGTAATGATAATCTCCAAACTTCTAAACTCATTTTTTGCAATAGGCCTATTCGCTACTTTTCAGTCCATTACGCTGCATGGACTTCCACAAACTAAATCAATTTTTTTTACAAATTCGGCATGCTATGACGTCATGAAGTGTTGCCTTAAATCCACCCATCTTGTAAGAGGGGAATTGTTACAGTCAGTGGTGCTGAAAGCAGCGAACTTTAAGCCCTGTTTAAGTAAAGTTTTCGCGTAAAAACGACAACATTTACGTAATAACCTTGAAATTTTATTTTGCAAATGTGGACAAATTCGGAAGTTTGGTTTATTTCATTCAGTTAAAAGTTGTGAATTTATTTTGCAACTAAATTCAAATGATGTCGCTAGGCGTCAGGCCTTAAAGTAATGTCCTACGTTTAGGTGAGTGGCTTAGCAGTATAGGCCTGCAGTGTGTGTGCGCCTAGGCCTACTTTAATTAGTCCATAGTTAGTGCGATTTAAAGGAGAGTAGCATATGTCTTAATGTAACAAGATTTAGCTACTACGATTCTATGCTTTATGCTCTCTTCTTACACCCATACTAGCATATGAGGAAGAGAAACAAAAAGTTCTGAAATCGATGGGGGTAACGTATTGAAAGTGAGTGAGGAAGAAATGGAATTGGGAGTGATTGTGCCAAAGAGTACAAAACCTTCAAGGCAATGTGTGAAACATTAAACTGCTAACTCAACTCTGGGTAGGCCTATGATAAGAAGGACAATGGTTACCAGAGACAAGGATACAATACGACGATTGAATAGGCCTACGCTGTGCAAATCTCTGGTTAGAATACGCTCAAACAACGGCATCAAAACGTACGTGAATTATGGAAGTTCGCCAAAGCTGCGCTCTTTGCTTCATAGAAGTTTCGGGCTGACAATTTTGCTGCCCATCATTTACCAATTGACAACCGAGTTGACAAAAAGGCTAGCATCATACGAACTACTCTGCTCAAGGTTTGGTTTTCAATCTAGGCTTCAATCATGTAGTAATGACGAATATAGAATATATTGTGGGGCGTGGTGGCTCAGTGGTAAGTTCGGCGCCTTGTGACCGGAGGGTTGCAGGTTCGAATCCCACTCTAGCCGCTGCGTACGGACCTTGGGCAAGTCCTTCACTCGCAAATGCTCGTGGCGCTTCGGCGTGAAAATTCCGGCACAGTATCCGGCACAGTATCAAATGCTGTAGTCGGGAGCGTCTCTGAGTAGTAGTCAGTGCTGGGGAGTAAAATAGAGATGAGCGTCCCGCTCATGGCTATTTTTACTTTCTTTGTTTGTCTGTATGCGTAACTTCTATTAAAACTGGATAAGAAGCTTAAGCTAATACTTTTTTGTATTTGAGAAAATGATTTAGTACCTATTTATATTGTCGCGATACCCGGCTGGGCACACTTACAGGTTGCCGTTACCAGCCCAATACCTGTGGGGATCCCTTGTCCAGTCCGCGGAGTAAGGCTCCAGTAATATAAGGAGATCAAGAGTAAGTTTTTACCAGTCTTGTTGTCCTCGAGACCAAGGTCTTGGTCTCGAGTGCACTCGAGTTCGTTTTTAAAAGTCTTGGTCTTAGTCTTGAGACCAAAGGTCTTGGTCTTGGTGTTGGTCTTGAGGTTCAAGGTCTTGGTCTTGGTCTTGGTCTTGAGGTTCAAAGTCTTGGTCCTGGTTTTGCAAGACCAAAACCAAGACTTTTGTCAATATGAACAGTCATTAATTTTAACACACGGCAAGAATTTTAAAAAATTTTCCAATAATTACTCATACAGTTATTGCTTTAGTATTTACACGGTGTGAATGAGGCTTCACTGTTGTTTTGGACAATTATTTTGACTTCCGGTTATTTACCATGGAATGATTTCAAAACAGACTCATGATTAATTTGTACATTTACATCCGGTTCTTGAAAAGCTGCTTTGTGTGCTAGCGATTTCAGCACTTGTAGACCGTGTTTTTTCACATGGCAGAATTTTTATGAGGCCCCACAGCTCACGTCTTGGTCAGAAAATTCTGAGCAAATTGGTTTTTATAAAATTGAACAGGCATTTGGAATAACATTTCGCATGAAGGACTTTGTAAATACGAATTCGGAATTCTCTGCAGTCTCCATTTAGAGTTGTTTTGCTTGAATAAAAGAAAAAACTCATGTTTTCATTAAAATAACGAGTAGTCCGACTGGACAATTTTTTGTAAGGAATAGAAGTCTGGATACGACTGTGATTTTTTTGGGTCTTGGTCTCGGTCTTGGTTTTGAGGTTCAAGGTCTCGGTCTTGGTCTTGGTCTTGAGGTTCAAGGTCTTGGTCTTGGTTTTGGTCTTGAGGTTCAAGGTCTTGGTCTTGGTCTTGGTCTTGAGGTTCAAGGTCTTGGTCTTGGTCTTGAGGTTTAAGGTCTTGACAACAAGACTGGTTTTTACCTTTGTTTCTTGAAAACTACAAACAAGCAGACGACGGTACCTAACTGTCCCTCTTATCCCATCCTTGCCAACAGTTCTAGCCGCCACAGTTCAGACCGCAACCGACGATTGTCCGCAACTGTAGGCCGCAACAGTTCTGCAGTCCGCAACCCCGTGCCGTCTTAACAGCATTGTAGGCCCTGGGAAAAACAATGCGCTGCTCATCCACGGAGATAACAATTTAAAAGGTCAATCAAATTAAACCTATAGATTTATTGGTACTTTCAACATTCACTCTGTAACAAAATGAATGTTTAAACTCAAGAAACACACTGTAAAGCGAAGATTAATCAACACAAACTTTTGAACAATATAACTTATAGCCTTGAAAACACAAATATTTCAACATAACATGATATTTAATTGATACACCGTCCAGACAGAGATGGTACCGTATGCATCATTTATTATTAATCAACACAAACATTTGCGAAATTTATTTGCAGAAATTAAGTTATAATTGGCTTGAAGTCAAATTAGTCAGTGCTCTTCAGAATGTCATTTTCTATGCACATGAGTGAAAGCCAGTTCAAACACTACTGCCCCAGTGTTCTGCGAAGATGATTCTTTATCAGTTTCAATTTTGAAAATGAACGTTCCTCTGTACAGTTGGTCATCATGCACATGGACGCTCTGAGTGCAATTTCAACATTGTAAAAACCGATTTCAAGCTGTCCGAAATTAATTTCGGGTCATCCATCCCTTCCATGGACAGGTGTTCCACTGCAGGGTCCATAGTCGCCAATTCCTCAAGAATATCTCGAAGTTCCTGCTCTAAAGCCATGCTTGGGTTGCTGATAGCGAACAGATCGTCAAGTTTTTCAGCATCCAGGACGGGCAGGTCTCCCGACGCTAGCAGATCCTTCCGGACACGCTGCATCGCTTCACCAGAGCGACCTGGATCCTCCATCTCGGAAGCCTTTTCCACGATCGGAGTCGTCAGTGAAGCAGAAGTCTCTCTCGATTCTTCCTAAGTCGCATACACTCGGCAAACTTCGGCGTTATGCTTACGAGACTTATGTTTGTGTAATGTAATGTAGATTGCAAAAGCGCGGCCGTAGCTACGACATTGTGATGAAGACGCGCGTCATCGCGGCACACGAAGGACGCGTACAAGGCGCGGCCGTAGCGACGACGTGGTGGGATGGGGAAGTAACCGAGCCCAATTCCCCCAGAAGTCCCAGAACGGCAACAATATTATTAAAGATAGGCCTACATTATTTGTGCATTGGCGTTGCCACTGCTGTGAGGCGGGGGGCAAGTTACGGGATATGGAGAACTTGAACGGAGTAGGGCAGGCTTATAGCTAATATTTGTGTGTTTAAATTCATATGAAGTTTTGAATTTCTCAGTTTTACTGGTACATGAATGTTTCTATCCTACTACTATGGAGTTTCTTTGTTATATTTTTGAATTACAAATGTCGTTATTCAGCTCAGGTGTTGTGTGCTAATACTGATGCGATATGACCTGTTGTATTGCCGTATAATGTAATGTAACTGAATTGTATAGTTAGTTTGCGACTGCATGGCACCAGTAGGGGAAGGCCTTCAATGGGAGATATAGTCTACACCGTCGGGCGGAACGTACGTTGAACGTTCTCTCTTAATTCTTCCAATACAAGTCATGCACTCTGGCCACCTGTAGGCCCTAATGCAAAGTCTCTCAGATAAGTGTCAGAGACAAAACTGACAGACAACTTGATACTTTAACTGGGGGCTTCTTCAAATCAAGTTCGCAGTTCGATCTGTTGTCATGCCTTTGGGTGAGTTTCATCAATTGCTGGACTTGGTCAGTTTGGCGCTCTCTGTATATCAGACCAGAAATTATCAAATAGAAATTATACGACATTTAATTTACATACCACTGCAAAATTTATTGCGCACAAAGTTCCTTCAAGATTAAAATGGAAGGGAAGGCTTAAAATAGGGTCCTCGTCAGAGGTCTAATATACAGAATTTCATGAATGTCCGTGCAGTGACAGGCAGGAAGGTGTAGGATATAGCTTATTAATTAATTAGTTAATTAATTAATTTAGTCTGTTACTTCATTCTTATAACTTTCTTTATTTGGGTAACGTCAGAAAATCTTAATCTTAATTGTCCACGGTCGTAATGGAGTGCGCTCTAAAAGCTCCAACCCGCAGTCGTTGGAAAAGAGACCCTGTGCGCTATCGAATAGACCCCAGTATACTGCACATTTGTACCTCGTTTAAACCTAGGGAAATACGACTGTTCAATGTGGTTCTCCGAAACTTGCGGTTTAAACTATATATATATTTATTTGTTTAACATTTTTGTTAAATGTGACAGTGTTAATTAAGTATATATTTTTATTTTATTGGCAATATATTATACGGCCTTTTGTATTAAGTTTCCCGCCTTTTCTGACTGCTGATATCAGTGGCTGGTGAGTCATACTGAGGGCGCAATTATTGACGACGGCTGCTGCTGTCCTACTCGCAGTTTTCCCGCCAATTTCCATGCCTTTGCTAGCCTAGATGTTGAGTCATCCGAGTGGCCCGAGACAGCAGAGCTGCTGATACTGCTGATGATAGGTTGCTGCTGCTGCTGATATCATAGTCGCAGTTTCCCACCATTAATGATCTGTGGTTTAGCCTGGATGATGAGTCACCTTTTTGGCGCGAACAGCAGAGCTACTGCTGCGGCTGCTGCCTGTGCAGTTTTCCGCCATAAATGATGCATTGTATGTTTGGCGCCAAATTCTGCTATAAATACCGGCCGCTACCGCCATGCATTTGCAGTCTTGGAGAGCCAATGGTGTGTGAAGTTGTCGCACGTTCGTTTAAAGATTTGTAGTACAGGTGTGACTAGAAGTTGGAGGATCGTATGTTGGATGATAATTATAATCGTTGCTGCGTTATTTCGTTGGAATTGTTGCTATGCTGGATACTGTGGACTTATTTCGTGTGCTCGTGGATATACGCACTTTGTCCGGAGTTTTGTCCCGCTTGTAAAATTTGGGGTAAATAATCATTTTCTTGTATAAATTATATTATGATTATGATTGCTTGTTTGTACCTAAGTAGTTTTAAGTGTAAGGTTTAGAGTTGTTAGTGTAGTATTGTATAAATCGGATTGACATTAATTTCTGGAACATTTAAATATATTAAAGATGTCATTAAACTCTTTGAGATCGTTGGATTTAGAGGCTGATCCTAGTGATAGGCAGGAGCGTGCTGTACGCACTTATTCTTCTCTGTCTCGGCCTTCTTCGGCCATGGGTCAAGTGTTAGAAAGCATAGTTAGTAAGTTAGAAGGTATGAGTGAGAACTTAGCTGACGTAAGAGGAAGTCAGGTGAACTTAGCTGTTAATCTGGAAGAAATGAGAGACAATCAAACAGTAGTTCTAAGGCGCCTAGAGAGACTTGAAGAGGCTTCTTCTCAGGGTTCCGCAAGTCGTAATCGGACCCCGGATCATTCGCCTCGGGTGATTGCTTTGCCTATGGCAGCCATGTCCTTGCCACTCGTGCCAAATTTAGAGTCAAATGTTGCTAGGGATAATTTGGAGCCACCCGGAGTCAGTTCCGAGGAGGGAGCCAGTGCCCCTCCACCCTCGTTCAGAAGGAGTGAACGTTTGCAGATGAACGAACTAGGGAACCGCTGGAGTAGAATCCCAGCAGATCCCGTTGATGCTCAAGGATCAGGTCACCCCACTGAAATACAGGTTCTTCCTTCCATGGACTTGCGAAGACGCGTTCCCGCCCCATTTAAACAGACTGACTTAGCACCCAGGGCTGGGGGTGGGCAACGGCGTAACATTTGTATAATTATAACGAGGGGCACAGTAATGCAATAATAATTTACAATGTGTAATTTAGCTAGTAGGGAATTAGATTATTGTCTCTTCAAGATTCCTACTCAGAGGCGCTCCATACTAGCCATATGCAGCTATATCCTAGATGATATTTGAAATCGTTACAATGTCAGATGCTGGAGGATACTGGGGTCATTCTGTAGGGAACTGGTGGGGGATTTAATAGTGTGTGTGTGTGTGTGTGTGTGTGTGTGTGTGTGTGTGTGTGTGTGTGTGTGTGTGTGTGTGTGTGTGTGTGTGTGTGTGTGTGTGTGTGTGTGTGTGTGTGTGTGCACGTTTAGAGGTTATATGCACAAGGTTAGTATATAGGCCACACAACTAAGAACCCCAACTCAGATCAGATACCATCTGATTTTCTCCAGCTTTCACACTCTGATGCTCATCTGTAGGCTACTCTAGGCTAACAGTTCAGCGTTGCTAAGAGGCACTGACGTCGCTATAGAAGCGGCTATATCAGTGCCTGCTTGCAACAACCTATAGGCCTACTATATACATAGGCCTACTAAGGGAAACATCAAACACAAAGAGGCACTAAACTGATAGTCGTTAATTAATTTCTTGGGAAATGCTTTGTTAAATATTTTCTTATACCTATAGCTGGCGTAGGCTGCACGCAGGCAATACTTCAACCTAGACAGGCTATGGGCCTATAAAAGAGACCCAATTTCTGTACACAGTCAAAGTACTATAGGCCTAAAGAGCAGAGTGATTTCTCAATATATTTACGCATAGTCAGTCGAAGGACGATCCATGGACAGACGCAAAATGTATAGGAAAACGTATCTTTAAGGAGGTTAGATAGTGTGAAGAGAGATCTATGGGCAGAAGCGAAATGTATACGGGATAATATAAGCTTGTAAGTGAAAAATAGTCTGAGGCTCTGAGCACGTCAGATGGGTTAAGTTTAACAAATCGTATCATGCTTTGGAGTGGCTATGGGTAACAGCAGGTTGCTAATTATACTGTGCATGGAAGCCCTGCATGTGGGCAGGGGCGTCTACACCATAGAAACCTTGGAGCAAATGCTCCATCCAAGAAATAGGGGGGGAAAGATTTGTCCATGTGTTTGCCACCATTTTAGGGGGGGAAGGACCGGGGAGGGGGGGAAGAAGAGGGGAAAAGGGACGTTGCTCCAATGACTTAGGGGGGATAGACGCCCCTGCATGTGGGACTACTTGAGGCCAGAATATGCAATAATAGGTTGGTCAATATGCACTGATAGGATATTTTGCATCCCCATGCATCCAAATACTATTTTCGTCAAGTCCACAACCCGATTTCGTCGGTCTATACAATCCATTTCATCCTCGGCTCAGTCGGCTGAATACTAACTTTTATCATCAGACTCAATCACCGTCTACAGTCCTCGCCATACCTATCACCTTCTGTAATAAGATAATATGCAATCGGCGTGAAAGAATCAGTCACATACGGGACTAGATTTTTTGCAATACAACAATTGTGATTTGGACTAATCTCTGAATAGAATCGAAACAGTATTGAATTTAAAGGCTGAATATACTTTCTTTTACGCAGCAACCTATTTAGTTGCCACATATTTAATCTTAACATCCCATAGCCTGTATAATTAATTGATGCATAGGCCTATAGTCCGAGTCCGTTTCGCCTGTAGTGCATGCAGAGTCGCATAAATAGGCCTACAGCTGAAAACAGACTATTTGAACAAACCCTTGTCAGCCAAAGGATATCGCAGAGTTCCGCTGTAAAATAAATGGCTGAACAAACCATGGATAGAGCCTACCATAGCATCGTCCTTTTCTCACAGAAGACGGAAGTCGTTTCACTCATATAGATCCTAGAGGAATATAATGTGTGCATGGGCGCTTATTATGTATGTAGGCCTGTGTATATATATTGTGTTTATATAGGCATAGTTGGCATTTTTACGACAGCGGCTGTTAAACCGATTGCCTGGATTTAGACTGTAACCGTTTAATTCGGAAACGCGAATATTACTTTAACAGAATCTAATCCAATGCAATCCTATCTAAATCCGATACGTATGGCCTCTACTCCGATCCGATCTAACCCTCGCCTAATCTAATCCTAATCCTTTCTTATCTAATCATAATCAGATTTAACCAGATTATCAAATCTAATCTGATCCGATTTAAAAGCCCTAGGCCTATAGGCGCTGTTATAGGCCTAGTATCACCAAAAGTCCCTAAATCAATCAATTGGAAAAATAATATAAAATAATAATAATAATACTAATACTAATAACAATAACAATAACAATAACAATAACAATAATAATAATAATAATAATAATAATAATAATAATAATAATAATAATAATAATAATAATAATAATAATAATAATAATAATAATAATAATAATAAGTCTAACTCTTTAACGCCATTGCCTTTCAACACACCTTTGGTTCGCCGGATCTTGACGAAATCTAGCCATCCAAGAATGCGTTTCGCATTCTCCGGATAATTTGTTAATTCCTGAGAGATTACGTGTAAGGTATACATTGGAGCAAACTAGTAATAATAAAAAAAATCTGCAAAGACTATACACATTCCAGAACAACGTAGGCCCCTTGTCTAAATGGGAGGAAATCGACTGAAACGAACAAAGCCTCAAAGGTTGTTACAAAAGCCTGCACATGTAAAGCCAGCTGGAAGCGCCGTAATGTAATGTAAATCTTCGAAATTTCTCAGCGCCACACAAAAGCCACGTCAGGGAGACCAGATTAGGGGCCATCCATATATTATGTACGCAATGAGGGGTTATCGGATATAGGCGATTTTGCGGAGGTCCGCCGAGAGGGGGGGCAGAGGGGAAAATGCCCAGGGCCCGGCGACTTTTTAGGGGCCCTGGCCGGGCCCGCAATCAACTTATGAAAAATATTATAATCAGTTATACAAAGTTTATGATTTATGCCTTTTAAATATATTATCTGACGCTTAACTACAATCACTTTAAACTTCAAGCGTCTGAATAAAATCATTTTTGCATATATAAATATAATATTGTACGGTCGTACACACACTTTTATTATTTAAATTTGTGTTGTTTTTATTTTTTCGTACGACCGTATGATATTATATTTATACATGTATAAAGCCTAAGGATAGTTTAGAGGCCCGTAACTGCTCTGCCTAAGGGCCCGTGACTGTCCTGCCTAGGGGCCCACGACTGCTCTGCCTAGGGGCCCGTGACTGCTCTGCCTAGGGTCCCGGAATTTCTGTCGGCGGCCCTGATTTTGCGTACGCGTGCGCATGGCGGGGTAGGTCTCGACAAAATGTATATATAGGGTATACGTACGCAAAATGAATTTCTAATTATGACTATATTCCTGCTTTATCAATTGTATGTAGAATTAAAACTTTTTAAAATGTAAGTGTTAGGCCTAGTGTTGTTAGGATTTTATTTCTTCATAACAGGTAAAAAATTTTAGCTAGCAAATATGATGTTTAACAAAAACACGAAGTACGTATATTTTATAAAGAATATTCTTATCTTATCTTTTTTTTTATTAGTATACCTATGGTAAAATAAATGTCTTATAGATGACCTTATAGATGACTTTAGCTAATTAACTTTTGTAAAAGGGGGTTATAGAAGCTTAGTTGTATACGTACGAATACGTGAGGGGTCCACAAAATGTATGAGGTGCAACAAGGGGAGGGTATGAAAATATGATTTTTTCCGTACGTATAATATATTATGGATGGCCCTTAGTCACCGGCGCTATATCAAATCAAGTCCGCAATAGCCTGGTTATTTTGTCCGTTCCCGTGTTGTTAGGATTTTGTTTCTTAACAAATCAGAATTCGGGTGAGGTCAAGCACAGGAGACAGCATGGTGCTACGGTGGTAATCAGTACTGATGGTGGTCGCGTGGTGGCGCAGGAGCAGATTCGGGATAGGATAGCTTGAACAGTTCGATTTTCAGTCATCAGTAAAAAGTAGCAGAGGAGAGTGCAAGCAGCGGAGAGGTAACATTAAAAGGCGAGATAGGAGGATGAGCAAATAACGGAGATATTTGACAGTTCATTCCAAAGAGATGGTGCAGCATAGACTAAGGAGCGTTGCAGAATTTCAGAGTTGAGGCGTCTACAGGTCGAGAGAGAGAAAGATATATGATGATGAGCGAGTAGACCTGGGCGATTGGATGGTGAATAGTTGGCGAATGGCGAGGGTTGAGAGGTTTGAAGGGCGTTGTAAAAGATACAATTTTGTAATGGTTGCGCTTGGGAACTTTTAGCCAATGAAGTGATTTGAGAACAGAGGTATATGTGGTTGTGTTTGGGAGTTTTGGTGATTGCGCGGGCGAGGGTGTTCTGGACTGTTTGCAGGCATTTTATTTGAGAAGAGTAATGGTAACGCTCATGGCCACGAGGACTTATAATGCCTTGCCAATAAAATAATATATATATATATTAAATATTATATATATGTATATGTACAGGGTGGGCCAAAAAAGTAACCCCCTACAGATCTTTGCTAATATTTCGGCCAAAAGTAAGAATTTTCAAATCAAGTTTTACTGGCTTAAAAGTAATTCATACCTACTTATAACAGCCAAATTTCAAGAAAATATTTCAAACAGAACAAAAGTTATATCACTTTTACTGAGTTCACCCACCGTTTTTTGATGATCCAAAAACATGTAATGCAACAAAAAAGTAACAAAGAAAGCGATTTATTAAGTCACATCTCAAATAATTGGCATCAAACAGACTTGATATTGCTTCACAACTTGTGTTCAATATGTCCACCGCCAGTACCCCCACATGTTCTGAGTCTCTTTGTAAAGTTTTGTTGGCCTTGTTGGTAGGTTCAAGAGGTAAATCTTTCCAACTCCAATGCGACCTTCAATTCTCTTATCGTTTTTGACTTTGGTCGCAGATTGTGATATTTCTCCAGCATAGCTCCCCATACGTGAAAATCCAGGGGTTCAAATCCAAAGAGTTTTGGGGCCATTGGTCCTTCTCAATGAAACCAGGGCAACTGACATTGAGCCAATCTTACTTGAGACGAGCAGTATGCGCTGGTGCGCCGTCTTGCTGAAAGATGAATCCAGCTGGCAGCAGACGCTTGCAATCAGAAATTAATTCTGGAAGCAGGCAAGAAACGTAATATGCAGCATTCACCTTCGCGTTTTCATCAATAAAATGCAGTCGACCTTTGCCACCAAAACAAATACCAGCCGATACAATAACATGTGAAGCGAACTTCTTGCGCTCAACGATCAAGCGATCAGGTCTTGCTAAATAATCTCACAGTGACGTGCAGTTACGCTGGTGCGCCGCTTCTTTTCTAAATAATAATAATGAAAATAATCACTAACAACATCGCAGCAAAAAATTGGCTCGGCCGTTCCAGGAATAATCTTTTTTTATATATGTCTTAGGACAATTTTTTTACCTACCTGGGGGATCCTTGATACCCCTGGGCAAAAAAATAATAATTACACTTAATGATTTAAAAATTCTTACTTTTGGCCGAAATATTACCAATTACTTGAGACGTGACTTTTTTTATTTTTTGTTGCGTTACATGTTTTTGGATCATCAAAAAGCAGTGGGTGAACTCAGTAAAAGTGACATAACTTTGGTTCTGTTTGAAATATTTTCGTGAAATTTGGCTGTTACACGTAGATATGAATTAACTTTAAGCCAGTAAAACTTGAATTAAAAATTCTTACTTTTGGCCAAAATATTAGCAAACCCTCTAAGGGGTTACTTTTTTGGCCCACCCTGTATATATAAAACTCTTGTCACGTTCGCATAAAACGTAACAACACCAATAGTAATCCTGTGTTGTAGATCTATATAGTTAGGCCCAATTATCCTGTAAACAAATATAATGATTAATTTGATCCGCCTACGCCAGGGGTGGGCAACCTTTTTTGTGCAGCGGGCCTCATGAGAATTTTAAAAAATTGGGAGGGCCGCATGATAATTTTTAGCAATCGGGACTATATTTTGACACATTTATAACAAATTCAAATTAAATTTTAATGACATAATGGCCATAGCTATGGCATAGAATATATAGAAAGATGCCATAGGCAAAGCGGCATAGCCATAGTATTGGTCTGTTTATAGTTGTTAATTACTTCGTTACATGCATACTGAAGTTTAAAAATATTTAATGAGATTTCTGTAACTGCAAAGAATCCTTAACTATTTTTTCATAATTCCACAAACGGTTTATTGTTCTTCACAATCTTATGCGCAATAACAAAACTGACCTTTGTTGCAGCTTCTTGAACAGACAACGGCTTGGTAAAAGTTGTTTGTTCCTGTTTTAAATTTCTCACCATGTCATCGGCTTTGCGCCTTAGTTCGCTTTCACTTAAATTTTTTCCGAAATTGCCATGCTTCGTCTGAAAATGTCGTTTGAGATTGTACTCTTTGAAAACGGCGACAGATTCCCGACATATTAAGCACACAGCATTACTTTTAATATCAATGAAAAAATACTTCGTTGTCCAGTCTTTGTTAAATGTCCTACATTCGTCTTCAATTTTTCTCTTTTTAAGTTTGGCGGTGCACTCGTTTCTCTTTTCAAAATATTAATCTTAATATTTAAAATTATTTTCTTAATATTAACTAATTGTGAATAAACAACAAATTATCGAAACTTTTAAAATTTCGCAGCAGACGTTACATTAAATTTTGTCAACAACGGTTTACTAAATTTTCAGGAGCGTGACTTGAGAAGAAGTCGGGCTGGGTGCGTTCGAAAGTTCATTCTAATTTTGAGCATTACAGTGTAATTTTTAAAATATGCTGTGATACTATTATTATTATTTCTTAATTATTACTTAATATTATGAAAACTAATTAATAATTTATTAATTGATTAATCTTTAATTGATACTATTATTAAAATATGACATCTGTATACTGAGATTGTAAATTTTCAAAGAATTTACTAACAATTATGTACATTTTACAAAAATATATATTGAACTAGCAGCTTAGTAGCAGAAGGTCTCACGGGCCGCATTAAACGTTTCGGCGGGCCGCATACGGCCCGCGGGCCGTAGATTGCCAACCCCTGGCCTACACTAAGTTGAATTGCGTTTGACAATACCGGGATTGACTTTTATAGCCTATCTACATTATACAGCATGGATCTCGAGCCATCACGTAAGTGCCTACTTAGCCCAGCAGTGCCTAGACCTACTAAGCTTTTACTATAACGTATCAAGTGGGTCTTTTTTAAGCATGCCTATTTTATATCAGAACGTGTGGATATAATTACATGTGCACGAATAATGTGTTTTAATAAGAAGTTCGCACGTTTCGTTTACTGTAGTTTCTGTTAACAATCCACAGAATCGAGAAGCATCAATATTTTCTATTGGATGCTTTTCTATACGCTTTCAGGATTTACCGGAATACCAGTAAGTTTTTCTATAAAACACTCATGACTGCGGATAAATGAGAAACAAGACCTTCCAAAGTCTACAGGCCTATAGACAGACTTTATTGTTGTCAGACACAGGAACTGGGATATAAGAATGACATCACGAATATCTGGAGTGTCGTACTTTATTGCAGCAAATGACCAATCAGCACCACTGATCAGCACAGAGCTGATGCAGCGTAGATTAAGGAACGGATGCAGAATTTCATGGAGGAGGAACTCCATGGAGGCCGAGATAAAAATGTAAATAAATGCAAATGTACACTTTTTGTATAGGCCTAGCGACCGTATACATATATATGGCCTCGCATGAAATGCATGCTCCATTTTCAATGAATTGATCGGTACGTGAGATGTTCACCATCGCTGCCCGTTTGAATAGGGGCCACGCCATTTAAGGTTCCTGTGTACGTACCGTACGTGCTAGCCCGAGATTTAAATCTCCGAAATAAGTCGCCTACGGGAGGCGAACCGCCATTCACAAGCTCTATAACACAGATAGAGAAAGATGTGTTGATTGAGTATAGGCCTACTAGACCTGCTGGTACGTGGTTGAATGGCGAGTAGGCCTATACTGGCGAATGTTAGTGATGGGCACTATAGTATTTGAAAAATGGTTTTTTATTTTGAAAATATAAAATACTATTTTATTTTGTATTTTCAAATACTTTTGAAAAGTATTTTGTTAAAGTATTTTCAAAATAGTTTTCAAAAGTATTTTGGAGAATTCAAAATACTTTTATAAAATACTTTCTTTCCAAAATACTTTTCTAAAGTCCTGTAAAAAATGAAGTAATAATCTTCTGGACCAAATACTTGTGTGTATCGGGATATATATTTGATCAATGCTTCAGTCTATATCAGGATTGCAAAGGCTCAAATCTATTGTAGTCGTAATCATAATCCTGATCTCCAAACGTTTAAAGCGCCACTCGAAGGTCAAGCGCTGGGCATCAGCCTAGTCACGAGCGCTACGTCAAATCAGAGGGTGTTTTCCAGAGAGTAGTGCAATGGAGGTCTGAGTCCGGTTTGCAGGGGGCCAGATCAAGAGAAGAGGAAGAGCAGTTGTAAAGGCGGGTGTCGTTCAGGGCGAGAAGAATTGGAAAGCGGAGGAGCATGATGAGTCAGGGTAGGAGATTTGAAAAGGTGAGACAAGTTTTGAGTGGAATGCCCGGGGGTGATAGATAGAGGGACATGAGGAGGAGGATGGGGGACGGGTTGCAATGATGATGGGGGGGGGAACGAGAATTTGCGGCATTCAGATGGAGATCCAAAGGCGTGGTGCTGTGTTGGATATGGCTCGGTTGGAGAACTTGAGATGAGTAGTGTCAGACTGGGGGGGGGGTTGAGAAAGACTGAGATAGGAGGATGATCAGGTGTTTCGGGTTGTCCGGATGGCGAAGAGATCACGGAGGTACTTTGACTGGGAATATTGTAGGGAGTTGTACGTTGGTGATAGGACTTTGAAGTGGATTCACTGTGGAATTTTTAGCCAATGGTAGTGATATGATGATGTTTGGGAGTTTTAATGAAAGCCATGGCTATTGAGTTTTGGATACGGTAAGTTGAGAGTCTACGCTTGATTTGGGTGGATTCAAGGTTGAGGTTGTACCTAGTCACCCGGGTTTGTCACAGAGAGCAACTAGAAGGCGCGGTTTGTTCAATCAGTGCATGGTTTGGTTAGTACTGGGCACGATCCTAATTTTGAACGAATTTACTCTATTTTCTTATGCTTTTAATTACTTTTGAGGCGATCATGTACAATCGGGGTGCCTGAATTTTAAAATCCAGCTTCCACTCGCAGGTATAGCTTTTTTAGTCGCACAAATACATAGGCTACACTGACCATAACTCTAAGCCCTAACCGACCCTCACGACGCTTACTCTGACCCTAACCGAACCTCACTATCACTGGCGTAAACTTGTCCAAAATATTGGTGGGTTTTCATTATGAATTTCTGATAGTATTTCAGTTCTGTGTCTCTGATTTTCTCTTTCTGAAGAAATTTGTATATATTGAAACATACTATTTTAATATTTGAAGAAATTCTCCTCTCGATTTGGGGGGGGCATTGCCCCGGCTCCTCAATTATTGGGGGGGGGCAGGTGCCCCGGCTGACCCCCCAGAGTCTACGCCTATGCTCACTATGCAAAGACACCCACCCAGATAGTAAGTACCGGTACATAGGCACCCCGATTGTACATGTTCGCCAAAATTTGACAGTCGAAGTAGGGTGTACTGGATATTTATGAGGTCTACTTGTTCAGACAAATAATAATAATAATAATAATAATAATAATAATAATAATAATAATAATAATAATAATAATAATAATAATAATAATAATAATAATAATAATAATAATAATAATAATAATAATAATCTGGCATTTATAACGCGCCTAAACAAAATGACATCTTGCACGAAAGCGCGTAACAGAAAATACAGTTAGTCATAGTAGGCTACATCTTAAGCAAATAAGTTTTAAGGTTAGATTTGAAGATCGAAGGTGACGAGGACTTGCGGTTAAAATCTGGGCGTTTGTTCCACCGATTTTTTGCGGACTCGGACTCGGACTCGGACTTGGACTGTCACGACTCGGACTTGGACTCGGACTCGACCCCTGGACTCGAATTTGACTCGCTGACTCGTTTTCCGAGTCACAATTTCTGGACAGAACAGGCAACTGTATTGCTATGTCACGGCCAAGACCACCCCTCATGCGAGAACTGAGTTCAACTGACGTGAATACCCGGCCGACTGTCGCTACAAGCATCAGCCAGAACAGGTGGAACTATTCCGGCGCCAACCAGTTCCTACTAGCAGACAATAGAAACTAATGAGGTGAAGACGAATATCATCAATAGACTGGGGTATAAAACAGAAGGTCTCTATTCGGCCTGGTATAGGCATCCACAGGCCTATAGGCATAGGCCAGAACAGCTGGAATTATTCTGGCGCCAACCAGTTCCTACCAGCAGACAACAGAAACTAATTAAGTGAAGACAAGTATCATGAATAGGCTGGGGTATAAGACTGAAGGTCTCTAATCGGCGTGGACGGGCACATTAATTTTATAGAGGCGAACACCGCGAAGGGCATGACATTGAAGAGAATGGGTCAGATTACTATAGGGATTGTCGATTTGTAAATATATGATATATCTTCAATTATAATGCTAAACTGTGCATGGAGTTATTAATTTATCGCTTCGAATTAGAAGAAACTTTCGTTTCGCCCTTTCCAGTGTATAGAAGGAGCGAGGACGTGATATTCCACGGCTGCACTTGTGGTATTTACGTTCTAGCTGAACTTGTGTTTAGCAGTGGAAGAATTTTTATGTGTCCTCATGATCGTGCCAGATTATCGAACAAAACTTTATTTAATTTAGTGTTTTTAATGTGAAATTTGGGTAAATTACGTTAAAAATTCTTTCTACATATATGGTTATGTAGCTTTAGTTATTTTTCTATGGCATTGAATTGCGTGGTTCAGTGTATTTTGATGAGGATGGACTTGGACTCGGACTCGGACTTGGACTCGATCTTTAGTGACTCGGACTCGGACTCGAACACTTCAGGACTCGGACTCGACTCGGACTCGGCTTAGATGGACTCGGACTTGACTCGGACTCGGCTTAGGTGGACTCGACTACATCACTGGCCTTAATTGCCATCATTCTCTGCTTCTTCAATTTGCTGTCGTAGATAAGTTGAACGTTTACGCGGACAGTTTCCTTTGCTTTTGAGCTTGTAGGCTAATTTCTAGAAGATGATGGTGTGTGCGTCGTTTGGAGAGCGTTTGAACTTTCGTTCGAGGCGACGTGTGTCTCGTTTTCAAGTCATAAGCAGTATGAGAATTGTAGCAAAAAGACTGGGAGGGTTGGACATTGATTTACGTGGAGTTTGGGTGTGCAATGAAGACTTTACTGTGGGGTCCTAAGAAAGACTGGGGATGTTAAACCCCCCCAACCCCCCGACAATTCTCACCCTGGTCATAAGAAACTATATAGGGCCTACCAGTATATATATATATATCACTATCAAGTAGGCCTACACCAGTGCAATGTAAATGTACACTAGCGAGTAGGCCTAGCCATAAAACATAAAAGTTGATCTCTCAAAAGTATTTTGAAAAACTATTTTCAAAAGTATTTTCAAAATACTATTTTATTTTTTATTTTCAAAAGTATCAAAATACTTTTAAAAAGTATTTTATTTTGTATTTTAAAAATACTTTTGAAAAGTATTTTGTCCATCACTGGCGAATGTATAGCCTACGAGGGTTGTTTGAAGGGCGTTGTAGGCCCATGTAAGAGATAAGTCCCAGACCGAATCCACTTCAAAAGTCCTATCACAAATTACCTACAACTCCATTTAATATTCCCAGTCCAAGTATCTCCGGATCCGTGACCTCTTCACCATCCAGGCAACCCGCTCCACCCGCCATCATCCTCCTATCTCAGTCTCTCTCGACTCCCGGTCGCGTATTTACAAACCCCTGCATGGTGCGACGCAGACGGATAATAACGCGTTCCTATTCGCTGGAATTGATTTCTTATTTGGTCGTGATACCGCTTTGCTATTGGGTAAAATTGAGTCGCAACGATGTTTCATAATATTAATGTTGGTTTCTCATTCGATTCTGTAAACAATTGAATGACTATTATTAATTGAATTAGTATTAATAATTGATGAAGTGTTATGGCCAAAGATAGTTTTTAATGCTCGGAAGATGGGAGATAATCAAATTACCTTGCCGCACGGTTACGTGTGCAAACAGCGCAGACGACGGTCGTAACACCTCACTTCGTTGCAATTTGTCGTCATCCCAGGAGTTGTATGACTGGGTTCAAATGTTCGAAAGTTCTGCATGTTAGAAGTTTATTGTGAAGTGAACACGCTACAACGTTTTTCGGTGAAGGGTAGAACTGTAAGGTATGTAAGAAATCTGTACACTTCATTGGGAAGTATGTATTTATAGTGATAGTTTTATTGCATGACATTATTAGATTGACAGTTACAAAGAGACACGGAGTGGAAGATGTCACTGTTGCTACATAGATACGAACCAAAGAGAAAAGATCCTTATATATAGCCTACATTAGAACTATAGTGTAGTTAGTGAACATCGGGAATTTTCTATATGTTTGACTATGTATGTTATCAATTGAGGGAGTGTTGCAGCATCCACTGTTTCGAATCTATTGTTGTGTTCAACATTTAGTCGGTACAAAGGAGGGCCAGATATGTAGCTAAGTAAATCTCAGAATAATAGTAACGATAATAATATCGAAATGTATTGTTCAGCACTGTCAATTTACGAATATTGTAGTTAATGCTAAGAATGTGAGTTGTCATGCAGATATGTTCAGTTCATATTTCTGTCATCGACAATAAGTCACTACAACACAGTTCCATTTTAGTTAACTGTCCGGTCAACCAGGCTGGTTTCAGGAAATCTCGAGGAACGCGAGACCATATTGCCAACTTAAGGTGGATAATGGAACGGCAAAGGGAGTATGGACAAGAGGTGCACATCAGCTTCATTGATTATAGTAAGGCATTCGACTGCATTAACCACGATTTAATGTGGAAAACCCTACTTGAGATGGGAATTCCGAAACACTTGATATGGCTATTAAGGGGACTTAATGAAGATCAGATAGCGGTGATAAGAACAGAATACGGAGACACTGACAAATTCAATATCAAGAAAGGGGTGAGACAGGAATGCATTTTGTCTCCATTCCTGTTTAACTTATACGCTGAAAGAATAATGAGAATGGCGGAAATGGAAGGGGCAAAAGAGGGAGTAAAAATTGCTGGAAGGACATTGAATAATCTTAGATATGCGGATGATACAACACAAATGGCAAAAAGAAAAGATGAGCTGATAGAATTAATAAGAATGGTAAGGAGAGAAAGTGAAAAAGCTGGCTTATACTTCAACATAAAGAAGACAAAAGTCATGACAACAGCAGAATGGGATATTTTTGAGATTGACGGAGAAGAAATAGAGGTGGTAAAAAGCTTCACTTTCCTGGGATCATTGGTTGAAAAAGAAGGAAAATGTGATTCAGAAATAAAACGAAGGATTGCGATTGGGAAAGCTGCAATGATTGGACTGGAAAAGATATGGAAGGACAAGCATGTGAGCATAGATACAAAAAAGGCTCGTGAGAGCTCTAATCTATCCAACGGTACTGTATGGTTGTGAGTCGTGGACAATGACAAAGAGCATGGAGAAAAAGGTCAACGCATGTGAAATGCGGATATGGAGAAAGATGTTGAGAATATCATGGACAGAGAAAAGGACGAACGAATCAATACGAGTGGAGATTGGTGTCGAGAATGAAGAGTCATTAAAACAAAAGGCGACAAGATCGAAGCTAGGATTCTTTGGTCATGTTATGCGATCTGATGGGCTAGAAAAG
The DNA here is from genome assembly GCA_963556255.1 of Allolobophora icterica. Taxonomy (NCBI): domain Eukaryota; kingdom Metazoa; phylum Annelida; class Clitellata; order Crassiclitellata; family Lumbricidae; genus Allolobophora; species Allolobophora icterica. The sequence continues at coordinate 52,528,163 of OY744605.1, forward strand.
GAAATGATGTTGGCCTGTGGTGAGGGGAAAAAAAGACGGGGTCGACCAAGGAAGAAATGGATGGATGAGAATCACGATGTAACTGGCATGAACCTGGAAGAACTAAGGGACCTGAGTTCGAATAGGAAGCAATGGAGAATGTTTATCATGACGATCGCTAGAGCTCCAAGAGTTGACAGCACAAGGTGACAAGGTCTGCTGACTTTGTAGTGGCTTGCTGGTGGAATTCTGAGCATGTCTTGAACTTGCTGAAATATTTTAGAAACGTAAAGTTGCCGAAGGATGTGAGAAGTAAATGTGTACCATCCATTAAAATTACACACAGCCAATTGTTATTGTGTGCACAGCTCATCGTGGCTCGTGTCTGCCAATCTGTCTGTCATTCTGCCAATCTGTCTAAACATGTGTGTTTGGTTGACCTGCTTCTCCTTGAGAGCTTCGGCTTTACCTCCTCAGTTTGTCCCTTCCACGGTTTCATAAATGTCTGAAGGCTGTATTACTCTGCAGTGACTTCACTGGTTCAGGTCGGGAGTGCCACTTATAAGTTTTCTTGAAGTGGCGCGTATTAAATGTCAGATTACAATTATAGTTACAATTTCCTGTTGTCTCTCTATATGTCTGCTTATTATTCTCACTGTTTCTGTTGCTGTTTAACCATCCTCTTATGTGGCGCCCTCTATTCGTGGGTTCTTTTATCAGGTGGAAGATTATATGCAGCAGCTGGACAACAACAAGATTCCGAAGCTGTGTTCGATGAGAGAGAAGCATTGCATCCTTCAGCTGATCGCTTAGCTGCCAAAGTCGGATCTCAGAATCGACCGCTGCCACAACCTCAAGACAACTGAGCAGAAGCAACAGTACCAGAACTTCTGCCAAATAGGAGAAGTCGAGGCGATATATGTGGGTCAGGTCAAACAGTATGCAAAGGCAAACGTGGTATGTAGGTCATGTTTAAACATTGCAAGCATGACATGTGGGTCGTGTGAAGAGTGTGTCAAAGCCAACGTGTATGTGGGTCAGGTCCAGAGCTAGCATTGATAATCGTAATCAAGAGATTTCTGCAGCACCGAAAGAAAGCTTAGTCACAAGAACAAGATTAGTCACAGGCGCCCAGTCAAACCAAATCGGTTATCAGGTAATGGCATGTTCGGTTCCAAGTCAAGATTCGTGTTTGCGCTTGCATGAGTGTGTGAGGTCAGAGTGTGCCAAGGCAAACATGTCCATTAGTGTAGAAGCTAAGTATAACATACACTTTCATTAGGGCAAAGAATGTCTCTACTAAATTTCGATGTGGACAGGTTGGACCATGGGCACAACGACATGCACTTTGACTGCACAACAAAATTAGCTGAGTTGTGTGAAAATGCTGAGCGTGACACCTCCTATTGTTCTATGGCAATCCTATATTGTTCTGTGGCAGGTCTGTGGCAAGTGCGATGGTGAGGTGAATGAAGGTGGATTGCAGAGGCGTAGCGACCACCCTCCGTACCCTCCGACCGGAGGGGGCCCCGCAAGGAAGGGGGCCCCTAAAAGTGGCAAAAAATAACCGTGAACGGCGTTAAGTCATTATGATACTGTTTTGATACATCACATAATACTATTAGCGATGCGCGTTTACACGTAGGCGCACTAGGCGCTCGCCTAAGGCCCCCAAATCTCGGAGGGCACCAAACGAATAAAAATATTTTGTCAATTATAAAAAATTACATTTTTCAATTTTGAATTATTTTAAATATAACCTATTTTCTATTTTTTATACCTTAGCATTCCCATAAAAGTAGGCCCTATCAGAAACGTCATTTCAGCTTTTTTTCAGGGGAGAGGAACGTCAAAAAAGAGGTTAGAAAACTTTTTCGAGCTCTGCGAGAAAAAGTTTTACCTTTTTGGGGTCCTTCTTCGAAATTTGGTAGGACAATTGTGAAAAAAGCTATGCAAAACTCTAGTTTTGTTAATAGTATATAATAATTCCATGAATTTGAGTATCATTTTTTTTCTTTTTTATCCCTTTCATCTTCCTCCTTTTCTTGTTCCATCTTTTTCATTTTTTGTAAATCAGAGGGAAAATGCCCACTCCCCCCAAATGACGTCCCTGGGCCCTATGTTGTTGTAAAATTTATAATTGTTTTCTTCATGTGGGCTAATACAAGTTCAGAAGGGCCCCGTAAATGTTTGCGCCTAGGGCCCCGTTTTCTGTAAACGCGCCTCTGTTGTCTGTCGGTCATTTGAATTTTAGTTGGACCCATTCAAAGTAGGCCTATATTGTATATTACCGCATTCCAGTTTCCGCATTGTAAGGGGCCCCGGGACGTATGTTCGGAGGGGGACACGTTCTTTGTTGCTATGGCTCTGGTGGATTGGCCGTGTTTGCTGCTAAGGTCAACGACAATGTCTGCTGGCACGTTGCCTGCTTCGCTTGCTCCGTCTGCCAGGAACTCCTCGTTCATCTGATCTACTGCCAGAGTGAGGGATCAATCTACTGCGAGAGACACTTTGCCCAGATCAACCAACCAAGATGCTATGCTTGTAACGAGGCATGATCCTCTTCAGTTCTTCACTTAACATTTAATGTTCCTATGATTTTCAATAATATTCCAGTCTGATCTCATCTGAAGATCTTAAATGGCGTGGTTTCTGTTCAAACGGGCAGCAGTAAGAAAAGATCTTACTGATGAATTCATTGAAACTGAGCAGTGTGAGGCCATATACGGTCACTATAGAAAAACGTATACATTTATATTTAAGTTTCATTTAAATCTGGCTGGGATTTAATTTAATAAGACAATGTATTTTATAACCTGTTCACATTTTTTGTATTCTATAGGTTATGTAGCAGTCTTTACTAATCTTATCAAATCTAATATCTGGGCTCAAAACGAATGAACGTACGAACGACGCATGACCGACCGAATGAATATATGGATGGTGAATAAATGGATGGATGGATTGATGAATTGGTGGATAGATGGATGGATGAATGGGTGGGTGGATGGATAAATGAATGGGTGGATGGATGAATGAATGAGTAATGCATGGCTGGTTATTTATTTTTTTATTTATTCATTATGTTATGTGTTGATTGATTGATTAAGTGATGAAGTAATAATTGTATAAAATTATACTCTATGGACACTGGCTTGTTTCTTACGGATAGATTTATTGATTGTATTTGTTTGTTAGATTGGATAGCTAATTGATTGATTGGTTGGTTGGTTGGTTGGTTGGTTGGTTGGTTGGTTGGTTGGTTGGTTGGTTGGTTGGTTGGTTGGTTGGTTGGTTGGTTGGTTGGTTGGTTGGTTGGTTAGACCATTGTTTAGCTCATTGAATTATTGACTGATAATGTTGCAACTTGAAGATTTATATGATAGCTATCTTATTATATGGTCATTGCGCTGACTTATTGTTTGAGCCAAGCTAAAATACTTATGTAATACTTTTTAAGTACATCTGTTTAGCTCTGAAGCATAGGGCCTAATTATCTAAGAGATACAAGTAACTCTGACTTAATTTCAGATGGTAATATTTCTTGAGAAACTTTTTGTGGAACATATCACCTTAGAATGATGTCAGACCTGACTTAATCTGGTATTAGGTATTAGCCTGCTGTTCATCTGCAGCTATTCCTTGTTTCCTAACTGTTGTTGCTTAGCTATGTGTTGCGCTTGATGTTCGGCTCGAAATCTTTTCAGACATGTTGCAATTTTATTGTGCCAGCTACTTATTCACTACCGTTTCCTGTATTTGTTGTGCAATGGCAATGAATATTAAATAAGATTCAACACTTTCATGTGTTGTTTGCAGTTGTTGAATACTCATTTATTCTATGCTGAGTTGGTATGAAACAGGCTCAAGGTGCCAACCCTCGTATGATTAGGGCTAACGAATTCCGTTAAACCATGCGATCTTTTTGGCTGAAATGCTAATTTCACAGGCCTACTGAATAATGACTATGACAGCAGCATAGGATGCTCATAAAAACGTGACTACTACAAAACACTGGACAGCTAACTTATAATCGACTGACCGCATTCATATTCTTCGTGAATATTTATGTAGAGACCTGCGAAGCACAAATTTTCAGTCGAATCGAATCTCGAATCGAATCGGGGTAAAGATTCGAATTCGAATCGAATCTCGAATCGAATCAGCGGTTACCAGATTGATATTCATGAAACCTGATTGCACTGGCGTACCACAATATCAATATATCAATAACTGTTCTGCAGTTTAAAATCAATTAAACTAAACATTAAGCTAATTAACAGAATTAAAAATAGCACAAATAATTTATGAGTTAAGTAAGTAAGTATATTCTTTATTGTACCAATTGCATAAACGTACTCGTTTTAAGCGAGCGATCCATCGATTGCTCTCCTTGATCGCTCGTCTTGCAAAGCCTGCATAGGCGTAATCTGTGAGGGTTACCAGGGTTACATTTACCCCCACTTTTTGAACAATGTCAATCAATATTTTATTATTGTGCCTTCTCAGAGATCGCAGTCTCCGCCTTGCTTTGTGTATGTAAGAAATTGAAACCCCCACTTTTTATACCAAAGTTACGACCCTGTGCAAAGGTAGGCTTACGGGCGAGCGGTTAATCGCTCGCCTAGCCCAAGGCGTCGCACCGTCGGTTGTCGCTCGATGAGTTTAAGTTAAACTCCAAGACGATAAGCGGAACAGGAGCCAGATAATTATTTTATTTACCTAATTTACATTAATTTACTTATTTGAGGTAGCGGTGAATGCGTGCTGTGACCTAATCATTATGACTACTGAGTGACCACTCTAATTTCGTGCAGTATGATTTGCCATGACAACACCGTCGACACCTCAAGCCGCGTTACATCATTCGCAAAGATTATATGCAGCTATACAAATACGATACACAAAATGCGCTGTACACAAAAGCTTGCCTACTGAATGCAGCGCGATCGATTTTCAAACCCCCTACTATTTTCAAATGGGAAGCTCTGAGTATAGCATTCTAATTATAAAGCCTTTTCTTGTCAGATGGTTTGCTGTTGTCGTGTGCCGCCGTTACACGCAGAAATTCAATAACCAATCCACGCGCAGTAAACAATTAAAACAATTAGTTTAAAACAAAGTGCGTCAAGGGCTAATCATGTTTCCGAAAAAGAATCGAAATTTGTTTAATCATGGCATCGTTTTCGAATCGAATCGAATACCGCCGTCCGATTCGTTTTCGAATCGAATATCGAAGCTTCGCAGGTCCATATATTTATGAGCGCCTTGAGGTCAGTCAATGGAAGCAGAGGATTTCCCGCTTGCGTCGTACCATGCAGGGGTTTGTAAATACCATGCAGGGGTTTGTAAATTATACGCCTGCCCAGTCACTAATCATCTCAACAGTCTTGTTGTCAAGACCTCAAACCACAAGACCAAGACCAAGACCAAGACCTTGAACCTCAAGACCAAGACCAAGACCAAGACCTTGAACCTCAAGACCAAGACCAAGACCAAGACCTTGAACCTCAAGACCAAGACCAAGACCAAGACCTTGAACCTCAAGACCAAGACCAAGACCAAGACTTTGAAACTCAAGACCAAAACCGAGAACAATACCCAAAAATCACAACCATATCCAGATTTCTATTCCTTACGAAAAAAAATTGTCAAGTCAGACTACTCGCTATTTTAATTAAAACACGAATCTTTTATTCAAACAAAATAACTCTAAATTCAGACTGCAGAGAATTCCGAATTCATATTTACAAAAGTCCTTCGTGCGAAATCTTATTCCATATGCCTGTTGCATTTTAAAAAAAACAATTCGCTCAGAATTTTCTGACCAAGACGTGACCCTTGGGGCCTCATAAAAATTCTGCCATGTGAAAATACGTTCTACAGTGCTGAATTCACTGGCACACAGAGCAGTTTTTCAAGTACCGGATGTAAATGTACAAATTGTGAGTCTGTTTTGAAATCATTCCATGGTAAATAACCGGAAGTCAAAATAAATGTCAAAAGCAACAGTAAAGCCTCACTCACACCGTGTAAATACTAAAGGAATTGTATTAGTAATTATTGGATAAATTATTAAAATCCTTGAGTTTTGTTAAATGACTATTCATGTTGACAGCCGGTCTTGGTCTTGGTCTTGGAAAACCAAGACCAAGACTTTGAACCTCAAGACCAAGACCAATACCAAGACCTTGAACCTCAAGACCAAGACCAAGACCAAGACCTTGAACCTCAAGACCAAGACCAAGACCAAGACTTTTAAAAACGAACTCGAGTGCACTCGAGACCAAGACCTAGGTCTCGAGGACAACAAGACTGCATCTCAAGTTCTCCAAGCGCCACAATCAGCACAGCACCATGCCCTGGAACGATCGCTCTCCCCTCTGAGTCCCGCAGATTCTCGGTTCCTCCACATTTTCAAAACAATCGAATGGCAATTTTAATTTTAATGAAATAAAATATGAAAAAATACAGATAACTAGTAGGCCTACATGGTGCCCTTAGTGCTGAATGGGGCGTGAAAATCATATCTGACAACTGGTTTGTAAGTAATGATGATATAACTGGATATATTTTTGGGCGCCAAAATTAAATCTTAGAAATTTATTTCGGATAAATGACTTAAAACTGCATCAAAATTAAGACTAAAATTATTTATTTTAACCCTCATTTTGGCACCCCTTCTCTTGGTGCCCGGGGACACATGTACCCCTCCCCTTGCACCCAGGCGCAAAATATCCTTGCTACGCCGCTGTGCAACCCATCTTCCATCCTCCTCATGCTTCTTTGTCTATCACCCCCGGGCTTTTCACTCCAAACTGAAGTCTCACGTCCTTTTCAAGAACTCCTATCCTGGCTCATCTGATCCTCCGCCTTCCGGCCAATTGTTCTCGCCCTAAACGACACCGGCCCGCCTTAACCGCTCTGCCTTCTCTCTTGATCTGCCTCAATGATAATCGGACTCAGACTTCATCTGGACTACTCTTTGGTAACCCCCAAGGACCTTTTAAACCTTGGTCTCTCTTAGTTCCTTGCGTTCTTTGCAGAACATCGGGCGACAATTGATTCCTCCACTCTTGTCGTTTCTGTATCAATTGGTTTTACAGGGGTGGGGTTGCTAACCCCACGCCCTAACCCTCCTCCTTTTTCAACCGGGCTTGGGACCGGCTTTGGCGGAGTTTAACCTTGGTAACCCCCTCTGATTTGATGCAGCGCTCAGCCTGGTGCCCTACGCTTGGCCTTCGAGTGGCCCTTGAGAAATTTGGAAATTACGATGACGATTACGATAAAAAAATTCTTTATTAATGCGCTGATCGAGGACCTTTTAGCCAATGAAGGGATTTGAGAACTATAGGCCTACTCCGTCTAGCCTCTGTGGAGTAGGCCCTACCTTTGTAACCTGACTCGAAAGAGGGATTCAGTTCTTCTTGAAGGTGGTCATCGGCGTAACCTTTCGTCGATTTCGTCACGCTGTACAGGAAGCGTCGGGCTGTAGGCCTAACCCCACACAAAACTGATCAGCATGCTGATAATCATTAACAAAAAAATATTCATGAGTTCTGCCGACACGATTAATTAAACATTTACGCTTACTTTATATTAATATACATTCGACCAATCATATTGCAGAGATGGATCACGTGCTTTGTTATATGCGTAATGACCTGTCGCCATTTTCTATATACGATTTAGGGTCTAAGTTGAGTTTCGAATTGTTACGATGTCCAGCGTTGGTCAGCCTTGACCAGTCTATCAGTAAAAAGACGACGAAGGGACACCCTCGGAAAAGGTAGAGCTAGCGTTCGGCCGACCTATCTCGGCAAACGCTGCTGAAGCCGCGTATTTGATGAGAGACCCTCTGACCCTCGGGAAAACTTTGGCGAACATGCCATGTATTATTAGCTGTTTTTGGTTGTATCGTGTTAAGTTATTGTCGTCGTCCACACGTTCTCTCTTCTGGAAACGATTTTTGACGAACAGCTTATGAACTTTGAGGTGATGCCGGATGACTGTAGTGATTCTCATTGAGACAAATCATCTGGTTCCCTTGACTAAGCATTATTTAGGCACCGTATAAATGCAGAGCTTTACATTAGTTTACAATACTGACAGTGAATTGTCAATATAGGATGGCTGACAGCGGGTTCGACAGTGGACCTCCGTCGAAGAAGTCCAAGACTTCATCACCAACTTCAAGTATCACATCCTTTGATCATGAAACAGCAGGTAAATCGATGATTCAGCATTGCAGGGCATTATCTCCAACTTAATCTAGTTTTCTTAATAAGGTGTTTAGTAGGCTACATGCTTTCGGTTTGTTGTTCTTAAGGAAGTCATTATTTTGACTGAAGAAAAGATTTTGAAATGTTTTTATGGAATTCAAAAGTGGTTCATTTTCTGGAAAGAGCCAAGTTATGATCCTAAACTCAGAGGTTCGGTTTGCTTAATGCGTCAAAACTGATCCTACACCCCCACAAGTGAATTGATGAGGGATCAGTTTCGTAAATGGATTGCCATAGAAATATCAGAAAAATTGGGATAGGGCAGTCCGGTGTAGGGTTGCCACCCATCCCAATTTTGTTGGGACCATCCCGATTTTAAGGCAAATGTCCCACGTCCCTACCTGACCTAGTCGGGACAACCAAATGTCCCTACTTTAAAATTTGTGGTAATTTTGTTTCTTAACTAACAAAATGTTGTGGCTTAAACCCATTACCCGTACTATTTTTATTCGACACCACTATAAATGTATAACACAGCAGAGCTGTAACGATATCACTTTTTACAGATTATTCTGATACCGTGTATAGCTGATTATTGCAATAGCCGATACCGAGTATGAAGCCAATTATTTCACTATTTGTTTAGTGAAAATGTTAGGTTCCGAAACGTAAACCATGTGTTTTGCTGCTTTCACTCGCCGTGATAACAATGGCGGGTTGGTTGTTGTCCAATACTGCAAACAAAACTTTAATTTGTTCAGTTATCTCCTCTCTTCAATATAATGTCTAATAAAAAAAATTAAAAAACTAAATTGGCATACACTAGTAGAGATTTTTAAAGCAAAATCATTTTTTGTAAATGTTCAACAACTGACCCTACTCCGCTTACGACGTAATTGAATTTCGCTGGTGACATAGTGAGATACTAATGCAATGATTCTATATTATAGATAGATAGATAGATAGATATTAGAGGATTGGTAATCATTGGTTACTCGTGAAAATAATTGTACATCGGTTTCACTCTTATCCACAGATGTCGACCCACTTTAAATTTTGTTTTTGACAATTACTACTGTGTTTTAAATCTTCATAGGCAATTTTTATTTTGCAAACATACGTTTATTTGCCGTCATAAATTGTGTAAACAAGACGCAATATTTTCTGACCCCCAATTACCCAAAAACTAGGCACACAACATTGTATATATAAGGAGTTTCCAGTCTTGTGTATAATAGGTCCTTGGTTTCTACGGTGCCTACTACATAGTGCATTGCTAAATTTAAATCAATAATAAGAAACAAAACATAGATATTTGTGCTCATTTTTATTCTCGTAACAATTATTGTGCAAAAAAACGTCGATGTAAATTAATTTACATTGGCACCGATTATTTTTTGCCTATGCCGATTATACCGATTGCTCTAATAATTGACCCGATTAGGAATGCTGCCGATGCATCAGTATAGCTCTATAACACAGGCGAAGTGAAAGCTGTGAAAAGTAATTTTAAATACAGCTTTAAATCAAAATCATGATCATCACGTAACGAAACTGCTTGAAAACTTGATCTGATTGACAGGGTCTTCATGTGTTCTTAAAAGTTAAACTATTTAAAAATCTCCGTGAGAAAATTGCAGAAATCAATTTTGGAAATGAACCATGTTATATGGTGTAATAAAAATTAAAAAAATACCATATTATATGATGTAATACAAATTTTAAAAATATATTTGTACATAATGAAAAATCTTTAATAACAACATTTAGCCACATCCTGGCATCATTACATTGTTCAAAATCATAAATCTTAATCGACTTAGCACCTCTGAGTAGCCCCTTGAAAAGGTGCTATATAAATAATCGAATGAATGACTTTTCAAAATAAATTGTTACTTTCCCAAAAACTATTACTCGGTTACGCAACTTGCGCCCCATCGTGAGGTATTTTAAGATTTGGGTGCTCCACAATTGCTTCCCGACTTCCTAGTTTAGAAAGGTGACAGCCGTAGTCCGGTGGCGACCAAACAAAGTCACTCTTTTCCTATCTGATTCTGGGGCAGCAATATTGTTTACTGTGGTCACGATTGCCATCGGACTGATGTAAACCTCTACCCGGGATAGTTTTCTGGTCCCATGTTAATAAGCATGGTCTGAATTAGTCGCTGACCAGATGGCACCTACACTTATATATTCTATGACTAGTCATCGACAAACGTTATGCATGAGACTGACTTAAACTAGCAAGTTGCGAACGAAAACTTTTAAAGGTAATATTTACGCACAGGTTTTTGCAAAATTAACGTGGTATATGCATGCGCAAAAGGTATTTTGCAAGTAGTCATTTGCAAAAAGGTCCAGTATTTTTAATTAAATTTACTTAAAAAGGCATTTACCAATGGACTTTTATTGCTATTATCATAACTGAAAATGAAGAACAGGAAGATATGGAGTGTAAGCTTAAATTTATGATGGTGAGGTCCATGATAACCATGACAGTGAATATGACCAATAGAGGAACAATAGAGCTAAGAAAGAAGTTGTAACAGTTAGTCCTGTAAATTAGTTTATGTGAAATGGTATATGCAGCAGAATGTCATGTAATGCATTAATTTATCAAACCTAGAAAGAAACTTAAAAACTTGTGCGTAAAAATTACCTCTCAGAGTTTTAGTTGGCACCTTGGAAGTCTGTGGTTTAGGTCATTTATTCTCTGGACGGAGCATATAACAAATAAAGAAGTGATGAGAAGGATTTGAGAAGAAAGATCCTTAATACATACAGTAAGAGAGAGGCAAAGGAAATGGATCAGGCACATGCTGAGATGGGACTCCCTCCTAAGAAATGTCATCCAGGGAAGAATGAAGGGGAGCAGGATAAGAGGAAGACCAAGACAGATGATGCTGGATTGGATGATTAAGGAGGAATACAGTAGACCTAAAGAATAGGCTCAGTGCAGAGAAGCAGAAGAGGAAGAAGAAAGAAACAGTAGGTTACTAATGAGTGTAAATTGTGAAAATCGGAATTTCTTTTTAAAATCACATGGAAGTGCACTGTAGTTTGGCTTGGGAATGGTGTAGAAAAATAATGGATGTGTGTGTGTGTGTTTTTTCCATGATGGAGATGAAGCAGAGTGTTATTACAGAAATATATGAAACACTGACACTTAACATTTTAAATAAATAGGCAGGCAATCAGGCTGAGAAAACTGCAGAGACTATCATGATAATGTGCACTTAGGGCTAGGCATATAATATGAGATATCAGTTTCTGTGTTTGTAAGCACATCTTTCTCTTCCTGTATGGAGCAGAGACTTGAATGATCATCAAGGCATCAACTGATGGGGCACCAAACTCAAGCCACAATCGAGTCAAAAATCCAGATCAGTTTGTCGATACACAGACAGCCTATTGTTGATAAGCAGTTTGAAAGATATAAGTTTCAAGTTGAGAGTGAAATGATAAACTATTGAGCAAAATGAGCAGATGCAGCCGTGTGAAAATTCCAGAATTAAGGTCCAGCAGTCAAAAAAAGCTCATTCACCAAGCACAGTTCTAGTTTTAGGCATGACCGAAGGACAGTTTGATGGCCGCGTTAAAAAATTATGTGTATGGGAATAGAAACTGATTTTAAATGCTGTGGTTGGCCAGAATTCAATGTTTTATAAACAACAAGCCACAATTTTCAAGAGCATAAGATCTGTGGAATTGCAGCAAAGATTATTAGGCTTAAATGCTTAAGATGGCTTAAATGCTCACCAAATCATCTCCATGTTTCAAATTTTTTTTGCTTGGGATGGGGCACGAACCTCTCATTGTTTCGGGAAACTAACCTGTAGTGTGTACTTGCCTCTAATTTTAGCACTACAGCACTGGGTAACATGTGTCAGTAAAGTAGTTCCCAGTTACACCTGAAGATATAATGAATTAAGGGAAGACTGTTGGCACCCATGCTACAACAGCAATACAAATTAAATTTCTAAAGCAGCATTTATGCTAGTTTTTTTCTACAGTGGCATGCTGATAACATAAATATTAAATAACATCCAAAATATAATATCCTGTGTTACTTTAATTGCAGTAATAAAGTTATTGATTATGATTGCTAATAATTAATTGTAATACTGGATCCGTCGTTTTGGCACAGATTATGCAATGTCAGTACTGTTCTGCGTCTTGCAGTCAAATGTTATTTTTGTCATGATCTCTTAGTTGGGTGCATTTTTGTTCATTGGTTTCGACAGAATTTGTAAAATTCTCTTAAAATGCTGCACAAAGGTGCATGTTTGCTTGTTAGTTGCAAATAAAGGCTGCTTACTTACTTACCTACATATATATATATATATATATATATAATATATATATATATATATATATATATATATATATATATATATGATTAAAATACAGAACAAATTTTGAATATAGTGCTAGATTTGGTGTTGTGAAAAGAGTTGTTGTTTTGGTTCTGTTAGATCTGAGCCGTCTTCTGAGTGAGTTCAATGATGAGCTGCCTGCCGAACTTGGAGATCCAATCCTTCCTCCCCGGATGATGGATGGAGGGCGAAAATTGGAGGATACTTTGCAGAATAATCGTCACCTTTCAGCACTTCTCGGCATGGACGTACCGATGCCTCGAGGAGCAGTGGGGGTCGAAATTCCGCGGATGCCCTCCAACCCCTCAGGAGTATCTAGCACAGAGTTGAACCGGCCGGGTGGGACAGTAAATTGGTCAGTGCGTCCCCCTCTGAACATGCACCCCTATGGAATTTCCCTACCCAACCAGACTTCCACAGACTCTTTGCCAGACCTACTCCCAGCAGCAGAGTTTGTAACCGGTATGAACAACTTTGCTAGTGTATCAGGGCCGCTCCAGTTTTCACCAGGTCTTGTCAGGAACCAGACTTACCAAAATACCCGAATGATGTATAATGGAACTGGACACATGATGCATATGACAAAAATGAGAATGCCACGCCCTTCAGGAACGGGTTTTGGTGCCACAGCTAGCAGTGCGAACATTCTGGCACTTGGTGGTGGTGTTGCTGGCAATGTGCTGGGACTTGGTCCTCGTGCTGGTCTTGGTGGCGACAAGTTGGCAAATGAGCAGATGACGAACGGAGCCCATTCGCTGCCATCTAGTGAACTGCAGAAGACCTTTGGTGCTGGAATGACAGTTGCCATGTCTCAGGGCTATGCTTCTGGTGATATCAGAAATGGCACAGTTTCCGAGACAAGTGGTGTGAATGCTGCAACTGACTCTGTGCGGCCTGTGTTGTCAAGAGCACCTGGTCGTATTCCAGGAAACCCACCGCTGGGCAAAACGGTATGCAACTTTCCACATCACAGTTCTAAAATGAAACAAATTCCAACTTTGATAAATTCAAGAGATAAGTTTTGATTCAAGCGTGAAAGTGCTATAAGGTTTGTATGCCACACTGCCACAGGCATAAACAGCATATTCAAACTTTTGAAGAATTTGTAAAAAATAAGTTTTGAGTTTAAAAATTCTGTAAGTTATGCATGTCTTCTTTACGGACCTTGAACCCTTTAGTGACCTGTTTATGTGGATAGCTGGATAGCATAAATCTTCAACATTTTGAAACTGAAATTTACTGTTGCTTATCAACACTGAGACCTGTCTGCATTGTCAACCAGGTTGCCATGTCACCAGTTACTACATCAACGTCATCTGATGCAGTCCCGGTGAACAACAGTACTGAGAAGCAACGCCTCATTCAACAGCAACTAGTGCTGATTTTTCATGCACACAAGTGCCACAGGCGAGAGCAGGCAAACGGTATACACCAGACGCCGTGTCCGCTGCCCCAGTGCCAGCCTATGAAAAATGTTTTAAGACATATGATGAGCTGTACAGATGGGAGATCTTGTCGAGGTATGTATGTGTATCCTGTGCAGAGGACCTGCCAGCTAGTTTGGCAAATCTTCATTCTGATGAAAATCCTCTGTTGCTTCCTCTTAGCTTTGGGCCATGAAAACAATTGCCAAAAACTATAAGTTTTGAAAACTACCTCAGCATACTGCCTTTTCTAAACAACCTTATTTGTGCTAGTGTTCACCACAATTTGTGAACTTCTTGTTCTTGTATTATTGCTAGATAGTGCCTCACAATCTTTTGCTTACAACTAGATGACACACACTTCTAAGGCTGAACATATGAAATCGATGCATAATCTGTTGGTGTTGATCACAAGCCTTGCTACTTTTGCCAGTAGCTTCTCTCTTGTGCCAGTAGGCTCAGCTTATGCACTTCCATCTCTTACCAATCCCTGACTAGTTCCTGCCATTCGGTACTTGGTTTGCCGCAATTCTTGTGCCATCCATCATACTATATGTCATGTATTTTTTGACCATCCTGGTGTCACCAAACTCTCAAGTGTGTCCCAAGAAATTAAGTTTCTTTACCATTGCTTGCTTGCTGCACGATGTTTCGTGTGCATCCCACTCGTCTTTACATGTCATTGTTTGTGATCGTATATTGCCACATGATGCACAAAATCCTTCTGTAGCATCTCACCTCAAATTCGTGCGATCTATCCTTTTCTTGTCTTTGTATAGTACATAGCATTCATGTTTCGCTTACATTTGCATGGTCTGATGATGTTCATTGTAGTCTGTACTGTGCACCCTAATCTGTCTGCTCTTCCAAATGTTCTTGAAACCATCCATTGCTTACACAGTTTAATTTTAAGTTTCAAATCATAGGAGACCTTCACTGTGCCATAGATGCTAGATGAGTAATACTGAGCAGGGATATCTTTGAGGAAAATAGTTCATAAAGCTACTGCAAAAGTTCCATAGTTGTTCTGAACTGGATGCTAAGCTAAAGCAAATGTTCGTGTACATTTTTAGGTATTTGTGCCTGCATGTTGTATGCAGCTAAGCAATGGTACATACTTGAGACCCATGTTTACTTATAAGCTTCCAATGTTTCTTATATGGATATTCTTCTTTGTTCACATTATAAAGATTGATTAGTTGCATATGTATAAACCATTTAACATAAACATGCATACTCATTTGATTATGCTTATTTGTGCCTGATGAATTGTTTTAGTTCCACACTGTGCATCATCACGACAGATCATCGCTCACTGGAGGAACTGCCCTCGACCCGACTGCCCCATTTGTGCCCCTCTTAAGAATGGCACCCTTCGACGAATGATGCCATCCTCCGCAACACCAGTGCCAGCTGCTCCAACTGATGCCAACCCAGTCTATGAGGGTTTCAGCCCAAAGCATGCAACTGCAGTTCACCCTCCGGCGATAAGCACTGATGCATCTGGGAGCCAGATCAGTTTAGGAAGCATTGGTTCTAGTGCTGTGAGCATAAGTGCTGCTTATGGTGGATTAAAAAGTATCCAATCAAGTTTAGGGGAGGAGGATGTAGCTCCAGTCCCTGGACAAGACTGGCGCCTCTCAGTTACCCAAGACCTGAGAAATCACCTTGTCCACAAGCTGTGAGTAAAGTCCGATTTTTTTAAAAACAATAGTGAATAAGAAACATTTTGACACAAAGAAAGGTTAACTTAATTGTGCATTTCTTGTATGCTCCTTTTTGAGCTACCAGCTGTCTTCTCCAGTATTGCAGTCCATGGTAAGATGCATTTTTTGGGTGTTGCGTGCACCAAATATGAGCTGTCCAGCTACTGAGCAGCCTACTCTTGCCAGCTGTAGGACATAGTGGCTGTTTGCTAGCTTCTCAGGGTGAGTTGGAATTTGAACTTCGAATCACAGTGTCACTATAACTGG
This sequence comes from Allolobophora icterica, assembly GCA_963556255.1. Taxonomy (NCBI): domain Eukaryota; kingdom Metazoa; phylum Annelida; class Clitellata; order Crassiclitellata; family Lumbricidae; genus Allolobophora; species Allolobophora icterica. The sequence goes on from OY744605.1 coordinate 52,544,137, forward strand.
AATGATAGTTTCATTCTATATAGTCTTCCCTCACAATTGTTAGTTTCTTAACCCATTCCCGCCCAATCGGGTCGCTAGCAACCCGATATGGGAGGCATTGAATTAGACTATAAATTAATTATAGCACAATGACATCATACCTAAAAATAGCATCAGGATGTCTACGGAAGATTTGTTTACATTTTTGCATCAATTTTCTTATGGGATTTTGATATTTATTTGGTGGAAAAAAGACTTTAAAGTGATGAGAAAGTGCATTTAGATGTCGGTGGTTTGGAGGCGTGTTGTGGACAATACAAACGATGAGTTTTCGTCTTCTATCAGTGAAATTATTGACCAATTTGAAGGTCGGTAGTGAACACTTTGTATGGAATAAGCCATGTGCTAGATGGAGAACGAGTTCTGTATGTGTTGAAGATGCATACTAGTCGAAGTCAGCATCAAGTGGTGGAATTATTCGCCGTCCAAGTCATGGTCAAGGTCAACGTCTAGATGATCATTTCAGCAGGACATCACTCAACCATCCAACCAACAAACAGCTATGATAACCACTGGAACTGACAAAAGCATTACCAGATAGGATATTACATTTACCAGGGACAGATGATGCAGAAGGTTTTCAGACTGCACCTTGCATAGGCTTAGTGCCAAGTTGATTGTACAGCATGAAAACCCACCTGACATTCCAGTTGCACCAGGTTCTGATAGATACCTTCCATACCCAGCTAGCTAGGCTACTTGGCAAGCAATTTCTCATCAAACTCACATGTTAGACAAAGGTGTGAAGTCTGTGCCAAGCATAAACAGAGACTGGCAGATCTGTACAAAGACACTGCCACTGTAACTTCTACGAGAAATGCAATGACCATCATTTAGCAAGACAAGGGTGCTATATAAATTAGCGTTTGTTCACAATAAGACATACATTTTAGAGCTCTGCTGATTCAGGAAATGTGTATTTTATGATACTTAACTGTAATCCTTGTAGTGCTGTTGTATACTATCAATTTACATATTTTCGGAAAAACAATTTGGGCTGGAATGGGTTAAGCAAATTCTGTTTTTTTAAGACAGTGCCACTTCTCTTTGTCATCCGCTTGTCAGGAACATAGCCATGGGCAAAGTTCGACTGCTTCTACGTTATATCTATGAGCATTGGAATTTGTGTACCACCCAAATTTAGGAGCAAGTGTTCAAAGAAGCAATGGTACATTAAAAAATGATGGTTACACATCAAACATTAATGAAAAAGACAGTCATCTGACTGTTTTTTAATATTTGACTTAATAATTACGGAGAAACACTATATTTGTAGCATTGTATTTATTAGTTACATGTTTGTTTAAGGGGTTGGCAGAATGTAGAAAGACAGTGTAATGAAATATGTATGCCACACCGTTATTATTTGCTTGTCATATATCTAAAAAAAACAAAAACAAACAAAACCTTTGGGCTTGTTCACAATTCATTTCTAAATAAATTTTTTACACTTCAACTCTTTCTTTAGTGGTTGATGAGATATAGCGTTTTCACTGTAAGGGGTGAAATGGGCCAAAACCCCAAAATATATAGCTGGCTGGGGCTACAACAAGGGGCTAACAATATCTGGCATGCAAAAGGTTAAAGTGATCAGTCACGATGACACAGTCATCGTGACTGTCAAATGGATGTGGTTGCAATTATGAGATTGATGAAATGTTTATAGCCTATACAATTCCATTATATTTAAAAGAGACTGAGTTTAGTGTGGAGTTTGGAATGAATTTAGCACTTGATTTTATTGAAGGCTGTGACTAGCGGACCGCCAGGCGGCCCGCTAGTATTTCGAAACTTGCGGGCCGTCTGGCGGTCCGCTAGTCAATAAGATATTTTGTGACTAGCGGACCGCCATGCCACCCTGAAATTTCAAATACTAGCGAGCCGCCAGTAACGTGATTGCGCCAGGAGCCCTTTCAAATCCGAATCCTTGGGCCAAAACATTGGCTACACTAACCCTAAGACTAACCCTAAACGTCTGAAACCTGTGACTGAAAGACCCCTAGTCGGGACGGTTGCTTTGTCCTTCGTTTTTTATACGCTGTGATTATGCTTCGTGCAGCATAATCACAGCGAGGAATATCGCAGTTCATTCTTGGGACGTGCAGCCTTCTTCTACGCATACTTTTTCTTGGATTATAACGTCTTGGCGTCACGGATTGTAAGAATACTAAACTTAATCGGTTCATACAGTTTTTTGGGGAATTTTCTAAGTCGTTAGAGCTAAAAATTTGACCAACGTAAATGAAACTGTCCGTTACGGCCGCCATGTTGCTTATGAAAGTAGCCACGTTCTGGAATCACGTGAGGTCTTACACGTGACTGGCGGCCCGCTAGTTTTTCGAAAGTTGCAGGCCGCCTGGCGGTCCGCTAGTCACTTCGTTTATTGAATGTTAAACATTAGGCTGAAAATTATGCTATGACAGTTATGATTGCAATGTTGATTGACATTTGATTTGATTGATTATTAGGGTGCAAGCAATCTTTCCCACACATGAACCTACTGCCCTGAGAGATCCACGCATGAGTAATCTTGTACGTTATGCGAAGAAAGTGGAGGGCGACATGTACGAGAAGGCAAGAAGCCGGGTATGTTCAACAGTGGTGATAACACTAATAACAATATGTTCCTGTCGATGATGGTGAAGGTGATAGTAATGGTCACTTATATTGAAGATCTTACGGGGATATAAATGATCTTAATTGTGAAGTTGAAAATCAATTTGCATTTGAGTGGTTTAGTGGCAGATTGCTAATGCTTTTGCCTGGCACTTCTGTGTCCGATGTTTAAATCAAACAACATTCTTATGAAATTTACAGTTCATTGGTAAAACATGTATTGCAGAAAAGGGTATATTGTTTGATTGCTGCGTGCTTATGTAAAAGGTCTTGAACACTTGTAATAGTCATTATAAAGAGCCGCTCATGTGTAATTATCATTGAACAATAATTTGCATTACTTTATGTGATGTGCTCGAGGTTTTGCTTGTGTCTACTAGAATAGAGCTTTCAAGAGGAGCCTCAGCTGCACTTATCCATGTGAATGCCACAAAACTCTTGACTTTGATATTTATTTGGTGCTGGAATTTGAAATTGGGTATTTTGTGAACAAATTGGTTGCTATCTAAAAACCTGTAACCATGATTCCCATTTTGACATGATGGATTTTCTTTGCTAGGAGGATTACTACCATCTGTTGGCCGAAAAGATTTACAAAATCCAAAAAGAGTTAGAACAGAAGAAGTTAAGGCGTATCATTGACCAGAATGGCATAAAGGTTGCGACTTCAAGAGCTGCGATGAGTGACTCCTCGTTGGGCCCACCTCTCGTGCGACCATTCACCTTTCCAATGTCTTCACCTTCATCGCCGCCATTTGTTTTTACAGGTGAGATGCCGTTCACTGGAACTCTTTATGACATGGGTTATTATAATATGAATTCTAGTATAACGCAGTTAGGGATATGAGTCTCAAATTTGATGAGAACCTTGATACAGGCATGGTTCTTGTATGTCTCCCAAGGGTTGCTCTATCATGAGATGTTTATTTATTTCATTTGATATCTAGACATTTTTGTTGTTGAATTCCTGTTTTTCTAATGAAATAAATTTAATGGTAGTTTACGTGAAAGCCATGAACCTATGAATGCATTGTCTCTGATATCTTACCTTGATTATAAACCTCTTTTCACTTGGTTATTCTCGTGTTTGCACTTTTGTCATTCAGCATACCTCTGAGGTTGACTGGATTTGTGTTATGCCTTATGAATGATTATATTAGCATCATAAGTTTCTGAGATTAGGCCAGATTAGATGTACAGAAAGTTTGTGTTAAATTCTGCAGAATAGCATTTGTGCACATCAGCTTTAATGCAAGAACCAGAGTGATTAGCATTACTTAGGATTTTGCACTTCTTTTCTTCAGCACTAAAGGCACAATGAAGTTTTGGTGATTCAAATGAGAAATCAAATGTTTCCTAATTAATGCATAGTGTGCCTGTCCAGGTGTAAATGGCTAGCCTGAAGCTTTTTAGACCAGGGTTGTCCAACATGCGTCCTGCGGACTGTAATCCAGCTTGCTGAGACTTTCAAAATATGATTTTTGTCTGAAATTGTGAATTGCGTACTAAGTTGCTAAGAGGGCGGTCTAAAAAATTTCCCATAATTCTTTGCTTCACATGGCACGAAGTTTTAATGCTGGCTCTGCGGTGCAAAACATGAACTTTCTATCAGTGTCAAATGTAGATGACAGCATAAACAAGTGCAAGTAAAAGTGAAACAATTGACTCGGATATAAAGTTTTTTTAAATTTGTGGACCAAGGATTGTTTTTTTATTGAGCATTTTGAGGGTGTATAATATGTTTATTCTCCAGATGTTATTGTAGTATGACATCATGGCCAGAGCTCTTAAAATAGATATTTATCTCTAATGGATCACCCCGTGCCCTTACTAGTTTATGAAAAATTCTCCGCATGGAATCAAGCTTCAGCTCGGCTGAGAATTAAAATTCAGATATTATAAGGGCAACCAAGAGCTAACAGTAATAAAGATAAAGAGCTCTTACACAAAATGGCCACAAAATTTTTGTCAGTGAGAAAGGTTTGATGGGCCACATAAAACAGCTGGCGGACCACTCTTGGCCCGCAGGCCACGGTTTGGGAACCACTGTTGTAAGAATTTTGGAGTTATTTGAGCTACTTTGTTTTTATGTGTTTCATTGGATGCTTTTGTTTTGATATGAATTATGATGATTTTAGGAGACAAAAATACCAGATTGATGCCACTGCTTCAAGGTCCTCACCCCTCATCCAGCACCAGCGCCTTGCTTGATGCTAATGTGTCCTCACCCTCTCTGTCCAGGCTGAATGATACATCTGGTCTCCAGCAGAATGGCAATCCTTTCAACTTGGTTTCAGGTGTAGGACCAACTCAAGCCAGAACTGGCATTAATGCGCCACCGTACCACCCACAAGACACTCAGCCAGGCTCTGCCCAGGTAGGTACAGCATGGTTATAAGAATTTAAACCACAGATTCATCTCCAACTTGTTCATAGGTAACTGTGGTACACTTTTGGTTAATTATTCTGTTAAATCATGATTTCATGTTGTCGGGTTTGGAATCTCTGAGAAGTCCCTGTGAAGTGGTGCAGTGGACAAGCTTGTAGTGTGCTGCACAAAGTCTGAACAACTGTGTGTGTTTAACCTGTAGTTATTGTTTCGTAGACTATTAATCTTTGTGGTTGAATCCATGAAAACCTCAGAATTTCACACAAAGTTGCACTATGTAAATTGCATTCGTTTATTTAAACCGTTGTATAGGTGCAAATCTGTGACATCGGCAAACTTTCCACACAGACTGTTTGCACAAAATTACGACATTGTAGGTGCCTATACTAAATCAGTTAACTTTAGGGAACCAACAGTCTGCCTTTGTAAACAAGTGTACATTTAATTAGAGCAATAAATTGACTGCAAGTTTTTCTTGGAAATTTATACATACTTACGGAGACAGCAAGGCAATGTTATGCATGTGATTTTTGGGGATTGGACTTGACTGGTGACTTCGAGGACTTCGAAACGGCTACTCACAGGGCCAATGAAAGTTTTAGTACAGTTAGCAGTGTTCATACTAGATATCTATAATCCTTTTCCAACGAAACTAAGGATGAAATTCAAGGTGGTGGTGTCTTTTTGGTCATCCTGGGCTTTGATGATGCATCAGCCAATGACAAAAATTGGTTGAAAAACTTTAGTGCAAATGTTGGCATGCTTGTTCGCCCTGACAATTTGACTGCATGTGAAACGTTTTGATACCTTATTTTCATTCGACTTTTAATCACAGTGTCACTTAAATGAATCATACTGCCAGGTGAGAGTGTTGCAAAAAAGACCTAATACTGCGTGCACAAAGCTTTAGTTGGACTTGACTGTCACAGAGGGGGACAATCGAGCATAAATTTTGCAATTGTCCTCAACATGGGGCTTGTCAAAAGCCCCATGTAGAGGACAATTGCAAAATTTCCCATTATTCAGACTACTGGACAACTGAAAACATGAAGATGCCTGGCCTGAGGATGCTTTGTGATGTCTTATGACACACAACAAGTTTCAGTTGATTCTGGCATATTTCACCTGAGTAACAATAGCAAGTTATTATTGTTTGCCTTTTGACAACCCAGCCTATGACCATCTGTACAAAAGTTCAACCTATCCTTACACATGCCTGATCTTATGTATTCACTATGCTCTGAAACTGACAAAAACTATCTGACCGGGGCCAGAATAAGGGCAATATCCATAATCTTGTTACAAGTTACTTATCATAACTATTCAGCTTTGCTGTTATTGCATTTCCACTACAATTTCTGGTACATGTAGGTGATGTAATTCTGACAATTTGTGAAACCAGTACAGTAATTTGACAACCAGTTTATTTTACACAATGACCTTGACTGATATCAGGCTGTCAGACCACATGCTAGTGTGTCCAGTGTATGTATAAATGTGTGGGTATGTATGTACGTGTGTGTGGCTGGCTCACTGAAATGCCATATCTCTCGACAGAATACTTTTGCAACTGGATCCACAATTTTAAATAAATACTGATTTTGATACTTGCTCTGGCATTAATGTGAATGCAGTTTTTATCATGTATTGCAGGTTACTTCTAATACTGTTGATCTAGCAAGTTAAATAAATGTACTTTTAGCATGAAGATGTTGCTCAAAATGCGTTAGCTTCTCGTCAGGTGGATTCAATGCAACAGCTCACCAACGTTCTGTCAAAACGACGTCAAGAGGTCAGTTATTCCGCGCTTGTTTGAGTACACGAAAGCAAATGGTATTTTGTGCCTATACTAAACCACCTGGCTGACTTGTACTCTGGAAACCATTGTGTGCAGTGTTAGTTCAAATGGTATTGTTGGGTGCTGAGGAGTTTCTTTTGAAGTGGATTTTTCTCTGGGTACAATTGCAATTGCAAAATTTTACATTACGGCTTATTGACCTGTACATCTGGGTGTAATATGTAGTTGTGATGTAATGCTGTGGCCTTTTGTCGCCAAGGAATATTGTTTGTTATTAGACATGCGCGTGAGCTGAAAGTTCTAAGAACCCAGAGACTGCCTTTCAGTTTTTGTATCCTTTTCCTTATGGTATACTGTGACATTGACCATGGGTAGAGGTTGAGCATAGCCTTGCATTGTTGTGGTGTACCATTGTGCCCTTGACTATTGTTGCAGAGGCCTTTCAGATTGGATGAAATTGGTAGGAAATTAGAGAAGATGGGTTTTTGACATCGCATGGAGAAATTAGCCATAAAGCCCCAAAGTTACCAGATGACTTGTGAATGATGGGACAAAGAAGAAGCTGCTCGTACTGGCAAAGGAAACCACTCTCAATTGTTGGGAATGCCTTTTTAATTTTGAAACACTATGCTACTCATGTTCATGAAGACAACTGATGCAGTTTACTGGTTTATGTTATTGTAAACTGTGGGTTAACCTTGAATAATATCAATGCAGCGAAGCTTAAGGTTTAATATGCATTACAGAGTAATGAATATTTAACTGCTTTTAATTTCAAATCTGCTATCACTTGTTTACTGCTAAATTTCAGATGGAGATGATGGAAAAGTTTCAGTTACAAAGCGATCTGATGTCTTCGGCTCCTCAGGCAACGACATCCGTCCGCCAGTCTGTTCCCAGTGGAATCTGGGGCACCACAAGCAGTGCAAGCTTTACATATAGCCAGGCCTGGGACAGGGCTGATAAGATGGGGCCAAATGCCCGGAACGATGCGGCTTACCTTGGGTGTGACCCGTTTTTCTCACCAGGTAGTGCAACACTAGTTCCAGGGTCAGAGTCACTGAACCAGCTGACAGGAAGCCACCTTGCCGAGGATCCGTTTGGCTTTGAACCGATGTCGATGCCTTCACTGTCATCGTCCGATGTCAAAGTTGACATCAAGCATGAAGATATAACTGACGACGAAATGGCAATGAAGTCCGAGTCGGTTGAGAATCATAATGCCGCCGATGCCCCAGACACGTCGTCAAAGATGGACACCCTGGATACGAATGTCGATATCAAAGCTGAGTCGAAGAGCGATGACTATAATTTCTCAAAAGTGCGGGACGTCCATGTAAAGTCTGAAGCTTCGGCTAAGTCGGAGGCTGGCGTGAAGTTGGAGATGGAGATTAAATCAGAGTTGCAGGTGAAGTCTGAGACTCCAGATGATAATGGGGTGAAACCAGATCCAGATGCAGCTGAACCTTCTGGAATATCTGAAATGAAGAAGGAATCCTCTGATGCCAGTCAGACTGGAGAGGCTGTGGATAAAGTTACGTGTAGAAATGGCAAGAAAGGTAAATATGTTTTTCAAAATTGATTATTACCATTACTTCTCATTATTTTATTATTATTATAAAAATAATAATTATTATTATTATTGATATTATTGTTATTTTTTTTACTAATGAGTAATAATAAGAAGAAGAAATGAGAAAAAAGTAACAATTAGTGACAATAATATCAATAATAATAATTATTATTTTACTTGAGTTGGTAAGCAGTCTGTGATGCAAATTCAACCCAGATGAAAGAAACTGGATCTGTAATGGAATGCCTGTGACTTGTCATTATCTGGAAGAGAAACAATATTGCTGTTATACATTTAACCTGATGATATATATATATATTTCTGCAGGAAAGGAATAATTATCCAGAAACTGTTAATGGCATGTGAACAGCTATATCTCGCCTAGTTCTGACCTTGAAGAATTAATATTTATGTTTATTTGTATCGCCAATTGATGAATTTATCTTAATACTATGGGTAGCTTGAACAAGATTTGCCTTTAATTGTTGATGAAAGAAGAGACAGAAAATTTCTTGTCAGACTGGTGTTTGTGAATTCTGCAGAAATGAACTGTGAAATGAGAAGTGTTCCTTTATGAGAATGAGAGTACCAACTCTCGCAATGGGCAATAATGAAAATGATGAATTCTCAATTTGGTGCTGGAACCTCTTAATGCTGTGTGTCAGAGTCCTATTAGATGATTATAATAACAAGATTGTTTACGATGCATTTTATGACCATCTATATAAATAAAGAGAAGACTCTGTCTGTCTGTCACAGCGATCTTTGACCGCGATGCATTTCTACAGCTTTGGACCTTTTCACTCCAAACCTTCACTACTGTCTCGGGGTGGGCATTACACACCCAGTGGTCGGCTTCGCGTCCCCCCTTTTCACCGCTACCATGGTGTCCCGGGCCAAAACCTACCCGGGCAATGCATTTTTAGCTGGTAAAAAACTTACACTCAACCTATTTTCACTCGCCAGGTGGCGCTGCCGGGTTAAGCAGCTACAGTACAGATTCGCTAGAGGGATTGAAACTTTCACTGAACTAAACCCGGGCAACGCCGGGTTCACCAGCTAGTGTTATATAAGAATTTCCATTATAATGATGGATAATGCACAGAGATCCTGGTGTATATTAATCACCATATGTAATTAGTTACAGTGCTTTGTTCTGCCGCAACACTCCAGAACGGCGTTCCTGCACCTTTTTAGCTATTAAAAATTAACCATTTATTTAGTTTAATTAAAAACTTTACAAATATTGATTAGTTTCTAACTCTATCTGCTCTCTAAGTTGTAATTTAGGAAATCATAATAGTTCATAATGTACCATTCATAATGCAAACATGACGTCAAAATTTCTTGCGGTGGGTCTCATCGAAACCCCTGCCCAAGCCCCTTATTTCTCAGGCTTTGCCCTCGATTTTGCCCTTCCATTATTGTTCTGTTCCAGGACCGTTTTTGTAGAAAAAAGCACTGATTAGTTATAATGTCAAATATTTTGGAGAGCCATTGAAACATCTGCTGATTTTATGTTCTCAATTGTTAAATGGTGCAACTGAAATAAAATTGCAGTTTGGATATCAGAGGAACTGGAGCAGGCATTTATGCCACTCCTCAACAAACTCGGCTCCATTGAACCAGAAGCTGTACCATTCAGGACACCAGTCGACCCAGTCGCTCTTGGCATTCCAGTTAGTATTCGCTTGCTTATCTTTATATATGACTAGTTTTTGGTAAATTACCAGAAATTGGAAAGCATTTTGTCGTACAACTGAAATGCTGTCATACATGTATTCTATTCAAACCAGATTTTATGTTGATCTTTTGCTGTACAAATGACAATGTTATTGTTATTGTTTTACAGAGTGGTTTCACTTTGTATTTCTTTTTTATGTAAAAATCTGTTTCAAGTTTATAATGTCTGTATAGACATGCATTATGAGCATTATAAAGTCTGTCTATATATAGTGTATATTAAACTATTTCATTAAAAAAAATTAATTTGAAGTGAATTTCAGTTATTCTTTGTAATTTCTTAAAATAGTGTTTGGATATGGCAAACAATAAATTATTGAAAACTTTCATACATATCTCTTATGTAAGAATAAATAAGTCCAATCAACTAAAGTCAGCAGCAATGTTGGTGTTTCTAGTCATTTAATACACTTAACAAGTTTGAAAGCAGACTACAGCGAATGCTATTTGATACCACATGCTTTGTCTATGAATATTTTAGCCACATTAGAGTCTGTGTTTAGCAGTTGATATTTTCACAAATTTACATAGTGAAATATATTATTTAGAAGTCCTATGCTGACATTTGTTGTATTTTTTTATAACAGGATTATTTTCAAATTGTAAAGAAGCCAATGGATTTGTCTTCAATTCGCTCAAAACTCGAGTCTGGTGCCTACAGTGACCCTTGGAATTTCATTGACGACATCATGTTGATGTTTGACAATGCATGGCTGTACAATCGCAAAACATCAAAAGTTTATAAATACTGTACAAAGGTAAGAATCGTTCTTGCAGGTGAGATACTTACCAGCACTTGGTCTGTCTCATGCAAATTTGTACATTAAAAAATGCAACATCTCCACTTATGGCCAGGTTTTCTGCCTTGTCTGATGACATCTATGTTCTTGCCTACAGAATAGGAGGATTATGTATGAATTTGATTCTTTTATTTTATAATATGGTTATAGTAAGTTTCATGAAATTTGTATAGTCTTTTTATGGATTTTATGAAACACTTTGAATTCTGTGTTTATCAGTTTTGCTTGTGGGTTTTCTAGATGTACGTGTGTCTCAGTTTTGCTTTTGTGCTTTTCAGCTTGCCGAAGTGTTTGAAAGTGAGGTGGACTCTGTTATGCAGTCTCTTGGATTCTGCTGTGGTAGGCGTTTTGTCTTTACGCCTCAAGTCCTTTGTTGCTTCGGCAAACAACTCTGCGTCATCCCTCGTGATTCCACCTACTACAACTATCTTGACAGGTGCGCATTTAACTATAACGTGTACAGCTGTGATACAGTTAATCAGTGTGCTCCACGTGTAAGTGTGTAACAGAACATATACAATATTTTCAGTATATCAGTTTAACTTTTCCAATAGGCATATCACATATTCAGTTTTGATATATTATAGTCTTTACATGTGATGTGTCACAGTCTTCAGACTTCGATTGTACCAACCAGAACCGTGTAGGCTAAATGTTCAGGATATTAGAAAGTGTCCTGTTGTTGAATTACTGTGGTTGTGCTTTGCCATGGGGCTGAGATGTTCATTCTTTATCTATCACCAGATTTAAATGTTTGCTTGAGCTTTGTTACACACACACGCACACACACACACACACACACACTCACGTATATACTGTATAAACAATTGTATTGTTAATCTTCACAGATACATCTACTGCGAGAAATGCTTTAACGAACTTCCAGGTGATGAAATCGAAATTCTTGATGATCCTTCAAATCCTGGCCTGTAAGTGAATGACACTTTCATCTAATATTCTTTATAATTTGTCTTACTAGTTTAAGTTTTATTTTGCTGTTGAAATATATAGTGTGCCTTATAGACTGAGGTATTTAGTCTGTTATATTTCAGCGACTCCAGTTGCTAATATTGTGGCATTCATTATTGGAATATTAGAGTATGTAAAGTTAAATTTCAATGCATATATATATTTACCGCTTAGTCTTTGTGATCTGAAATATGACTTTTTTGCAAAATAGTTTTTCCTATTTACATGTAATATTTTCAGACTATTTCAGAATTGCGCTTGATTACTTTTGCACTGTTTTCTGTACATTGTAGTAAAATAAAAAAGGAAAAATTTGTGAAAGAGAAAAATGACAAGCTGGACCCTGAACCGTAAGTTGTCATGTATTTCTTTCGTGTTGGCAGTTAGAGTTGTAAGGAGATTATGGATGGGTATGACATAGGTGGTTTGCAGGTTCAAGTGCCCCATTAGAGGGTTACTGTTTAGGGAATTTCTAGAAGTCCGTAACCCACTATTGCTAGACTGTTAACCCTTCCATTTTACAATGAGCTTTTGTATATGTTGCATATGTTTGTTAGCAGATTTATGATTATATTTCCCTACAGTTTTGAGAATCTGTTTCATGTCCAACTAAAATCTGTGTTTTTGCAGACTTGTTGACTGCTTGGATTGTGGGCGACGTATGCACAAGATCTGTTGTCAGCACTTGGAGCAGATATGGACAACTGGTTTCATTTGTGACCCGTGTCGTAAGGTCACGGGTCAAAAGAAGAAGGAGAATAAGTACACTGCCAGACGTGAGTACTCAGCTTATTATTAATGTTCAACTCTGCTTAATGCTGAACTATTGACTAGCATTTGTGATTACTTCATCTAAAGTATAGATATGCATTTGTGATTGCTTATAACTATAAATTAGATTTAGTGATTACGTATCTAAATTTTAGATATGCATTAGTGTTTAACCGTAGACTACCTTAAGTAACTACTTATTGCTTAATTGTAACCTAGCTTTGGTGATTACTTTGTGCTTAACAGTAAACTAGGTTAGTGATTATTTTGTACTTTACCATAGGCTAGCTTTAGTGATTATTTTGTGCTTAACTGTATGTAGACTAGTGTTATTGGTTTAGGGGTGTAATATAAATGAGCAATCGATTACCATATCCTAATTTTCTAACAGGACTGCCGCCAACCAAACTGGGTTCATACTTGGAAAACCGTATTAACTCACTGCTGAAGCGCAAAGCAGCTGGTGCTGGTGATGTCACTGTCCGTGTCCTTTCGAGCTACGATAAGAACGTGGAGGTGAAGCCTGCGATGAAAGCCCGGTTTGTTGACTCTGGTCAGATGTCGGAAAGTTTCCCATACAGAGTCAAGGCCATATTTGCGTTTGAAGAAATTGATGGTGTTGATGTCTGCTTCTTTGGAATGCACGTTCAAGAATATGGCTCCGACTGCCCTGTGAGCAATGCCAGGTAAGCGAAACCAACTCCCACCTGCTGTTATTTCTGCATTTATGTAGCACCACTATCTACTTACTGACTATCAGTTGAGGTGCCTAGTGACTGTGCATGAAGGCCTTTTTCGAGGTTGATGTGGGACGACCAACATGTTGGAGGCTCAGACCCATCCTTTATTACAGAGCTTGCTCAACTGCTCGATCACTGTACCACATGAAACCTGTAACTGTCATGTTCTTCACTGCCTCTTTGTATGTTTTGTCAATTCGTATTACTCACAGTTGAATCGAAAGAAGCAAGTGGTTATGTATTAATTTTCTGTCTTAAATATATTCTGACCAGTTTAATGTAATGTTGCATTTCCTCAAAGCACTCCAGTGAAGTGCTTCATTAACATGTACTCTACCATTTTATCCATGTTAGGAAATGACTCTAATTAAGCTGGACTTTTGTTCTGTCTGGATTTGCCTTTTATATACGACCAAATTGTTCGTTATTTGTAAACCATGATGTGTTGTATTTGGGATCAATATAAGATATGATGATGATGATGATGATGATGATGATGATGATGATGATGATGATGATTATGATGATTATGATGATTATGATGTATGATGATAATGTATGATGATGATAATGTATGATGATGATAATGATTATGAAGCCTGCGATGCAACTGTAAAAGTTAAAGTAACATTTGAGTGGAGTTTTGTGAAGCTCACATTATATTTATGCCGAGTTATTTGTAGTATTTGTATTCTTATGGAGTGCTTTTGTATCAGCAGTGCTATGAAGGATGCAACAGTATAACTTGTAATGCAGGCTTTTTTGCTATGTTATTTTGAATTGTTTTGCTTCTGTTAGACGTGTTTACATTGCATACCTGGACAGCGTAAACTTTTTTCAACCACGTCAATACAGGACTACGGTTTACCATGAACTCCTCATTGGTTACATGGACTACGTTAAAACTCTGGGGTCAGTATACAGTTTTAATTTTATTTTGGGCTGTGATAAGAAAAGACGCTAGGGCAGTCTACATTTTTCCTGTTATTGTGACTCTGTTAAAACCATACATTTTCATTTTATTCTATTCTTGTTTTGGGCACCTTTATAATGTAGCACTATGCAATGTATTTCTTTCAAATTCATTGTTTGTAAGTTTTCATCTGGATAGCTTTCTAAGTTACATAACCAGGACACTGTTATATGATGATGTTCTGTGTTGTTGGCAGATACCAGATGGCACATATCTGGGCTTGTCCTCCTAGCGAAGGAGATGACTACATCTTCTATTGCCATCCGCCAGACATGAAGATCCCAAAACCAAAGCGTCTGCAGGAGTGGTATCGTAAGATGCTTGACAAAGCAATATGCGACCGAGTGATTTTTGACTACAAGGCAAGTTGCAGATCTAGAGGCTTTTTGTGTGCTTTTATCTAAGCCTGTGTTATTTTTCTCTATCCCTGTGAACTGTTCTTATTTCTTCCATTCGCTACTGTGTCCAGGCAGGTGGATGTCATCATCAACTGTGCTATTTTTACATCTTACTGCAAAAGTTGAGGCAGTAAATCATTTATTAAACAGTTGCTGAGTTGTGGCCCTAGAGTTTGAAGGTTATTTTAGATATAGAACAGGCATACACCTGGCATAATAACAACTAAATAACTACCATGCAACTTTTCATTGTGGGTTAGGTACTGTGACAGTGCATTGTCAACATCACTCAGTGTTGGATTCAAACTGAAGGCACTGAAGCATAGGGAATTCTTGTTTGTAATCTGCCACTTTTGCTGTCAGTGCAGTGAGGTCTCTGGATTAGATTTGGAAAGATTAGATTCTAGAAGATGGTCCTATAAGCCAATCCTGAAAGATCTGAAAGGCAGTTGTTTATTGAAAGTGTTCACTATGTCACTGTCTTAGCCATGGTGTATAGAGGTGGGTAAGCCAATCCTCTCCCATGTCCAATCTTGCCATCAACAGTGCTGACCTAATCATGTTATGGTAGTTTCTCCAGAGAGCCCTAATGGAGGAGAAATCTGAGGATTATGTTATCTGCTCACTAGTTGACGTAATAAGTTAATTTTGTTTGTTTTAGCCAAAAGTTATTTTCTTGTGATTCTACTGCATCATCAAAATCACAGATAGCTCGGCAAAAGTCCCTAAACGGGAAGAATGAGAATTAGATATTAGGATCATAACTAGGTGATTAGGCAGGACTCCACAGAAATCAAAGACTGCTCATCTTGTAATACAAGCATGATGATTCAAACTCCCTGCCCCAATCCGATGTAGGGACGTGAAGAGGAAAGTCCATAATGTGCAAGTCATGATGGCTGTTTGGCAGCATAAAAGTATATTAAAAGAAACTAAATGAGAAAAATCAGACAACAAAGAGAACAGCACACAATCCTTTGTTCTTTTTAGGTGAGAAATTAAAATGTAAAATGATCTCCAACTAAATGTAATGTAATGAGATATTCATACTAGTACTTGCATGAGCCATGTAGTGGTATTGTTGCAACAGAATGTAAGAATTTATCGTAGTATTGTCGTTGATTTGTGAACTTATGTACAGTGCTCTTTTTTTGGCCTGGGCCTCACTGTGGTGCTATATAACTTATTATTATTATTATTAATGATGTTGTTTATGTAATGCATCTGTTGGGTCTTCTGACTGTCTATCCCTAAGTGGAACAAAGATGTGGTCATATTATAATAGATTTGACTAGGAATAGGAGATATATCAAGAAGAGGAACCATAAATGAGTGGTTCTTAAAGTGTTGTCTGTGGACCATCACCGGAAAACATAGATAGCTCTGCTGCTCTGGTTACCAGCCTGCAAAACAGTTCTTGAAAGTGATAATTTTTAAACTTCATCATGAAAATTAATAGTTTTTAGTTGAATTGGTGGTTTAGCAGCAAAACCTCTTGAACCCCTATACCTTATGTAAGGATCCCTAAGCTTGCGATTCTGCACTTACCATTAGTGGTACACAAACAACATCAAGTAATAATATTGCTGGTCCATAGCTTAGAATAATTTAAGAACCATTGGCATAAAAATGATGAATATTGCACCACTTAATTGGCATGATGTAAGATTACTTTGGAAATTACTTGGTAGAATGTTGCCAAGTTGGTTTCTTTGATAAATAATGCTGCTTTTTATTAGCTGGTTTTTATATTACGTGCACACTGCTATGGTACATTGTTACTAACCAAGTTGGTTGCTTTGATGACAGGACATTTTGAAGGATGCCTTAGATAACGAGATCCAGAGTGTCACAGAGCTGCCTTACTTTGAGGGTGACTTCTGGCCTAACATCCTTGAAGAGAATATCAAAGAACTGAATCAGGAGGAGATGGAAAAGCGCAAAAGGGAGGAAGAAGAGGCAGCTGCAGACACGGATGATGGAGAAGCCATTGATGGAAACTTGACCGAGGTCAGTTGCAGCGTTTTAGATTGGTCAGGAGTCACTGGATGAATTAGTTGATGTAAGAATGAATATATTTAACTTTGCCCTGCTTAGCGTAACAGGTTACTAGGTATTCGTAAAGAGACCAGGCCTTAGAGAGCTGGCTAGGTGGCAGATCTGAGATTCATACTGCTGTGGGTGACCTTGTATTCAGAAAACATTATCATGTCAATGGTAATCAGTGATTGGTACACAAAAGAATGTATGATTTGTGAGTAATGATTGATTTGTCAATTGTATTTTGATTGTGTACATGAACAGATTTGCCTGATATTTATTAATGTACTATCTAATTGACTTATTAAAGAAAGCACAGGTCAACTGCAGGTCATTTGAACAAATAGACAGTGATGCATGTGACAAAAAATTTAAAAGCAATTAAAGAAACTAGTTTAAAAAAGTCTCGAAATGTTCTTATTTAGATCAGTTAGACCACCACATGTGCAGCATTTTTCTGAAGCGATTAAAAAGTTTCTCTGGTTTATTTTATTAACTGATTTTTTTATTGCATTTCACTGATTTAGTATTTGCATTTCACACTTGAATAATTCTTTGGGATCTAATTTAACTGATTGAGTATTTATTGGTTGCAGTTGCAGACGGTTGCTGGAAAGAAGAAAGACCAGAAGAGTGGGAAAGCCAAGAAGAAGAATCCTAAGACTAAGAAGCTGTCATCGCGAAGAAGCAAGTCAAGCCTCACACAAGGCAGCAGCGACCTATCAGCCAAAATTCTTGCAAGCATGGAAAAGCACAAGGAGGTAAGTACTAAGTGGGATAGTATTTAGATATTTACACTAAGAGTAGGAAAGGTAGGAAACAAGGTGTTGTTAAAGTTTTAGGCTCTGTGACATAGAGAAGAAGTATATTGGATGGTATTACCTTGAGGCTTTTACCACAGACACGAGCAGAAAATGTCGATTTGTGCTGCTTTTAGAACTTATGTGCCATGACAGGAAGTCAGTGATCCTTGTAACTGTAATCACAAATTGATAATGCCACTAGATGAATTGTGGTATTTGTGCCCTTGCCTCTGACTTCCAGCCTACTTACTACCAGCAGATGAATCTCAGCCAAGGTTACTACTGCTGTGTACCCAGACCATTGACGTTTTAATCCAGGTACTTTTACACTTTGGAATATCTTGAAATAGTAAGACATTAATGTGGCCAGAAACAGAAATTATTTACTGTTATGTCATAATCACTTTGCCAAAGACTAGACAGTAATGTTGCCTTTAAAGGTAATTGGAAAAAAAAGTAATATACTTACTTACTTACTTACTTAACCCGTTAGCAGTCTACAGTGCAAGTGCTGTACACTAGACACCCTATGTCGACTTTCTAGCCACACAAAGGCTTATGTAAATCATACACTACTGTATTTTAATAGGGCCTTTGACCCATCACGGTTGTGGTGTCTTTGGAACTTAACAAGCATCCGTTCTGCACTGTAGTTAAATAGCATCATTCTGTGACTATGAACGAAATGAAGTGGAGACAGAGTACGTGTGCAGTTTGAGGGAGGTTGTTTAGATTTCTAGATTGCCAGTGTTTAGAATCTGACACAAATTTACATTCTTAAACATTCTTCACTGCAGGTATTCTTCGTCATCCGCCTGCAGCCGAAGCCACCTGACACGGAGCTCCCGGACATCAAGGATCCTGATCCTCTGATGAGCAACGAATTGATGGATGGTCGCGATCCTCTTCTGACGATGGCACGCGACAAACACCTCGAGTTCTCATCGCTGCGACGTGCCAAGTTTTCAACAATGGCACTTCTGCATGAGCTGCACATGCAGGCCAAGGACAACTTCATCTACACATGTAACAACTGCAAAGCTAGCGTTGAAACACGCTACCATTGCCTCGTTTGTGAGGTAAGTTTGTCGCTCTTAAGTACTTTGCTTGTTTGTCATGTATTCTAGAGTTTGTTTTATAATATATATTATATAAATGTGGCCTCAAAATTAGAACACGACCACAGGAAATAACTGACAATGATTTAGCGTATCTTGTGATGCACCTTTTTAAATCTGTCGGATAGCCATCATCATACAATGATCACAAAGTAAATGTCAATTCTGATGATGATATGTCGCTGTAAGTATAAGTAAGAGATATTTTTTAAATCATTCTGATCTGTTACCTACAGTCACATCCTAGTGCATATATTTTTCGTCATCCGCCTGCTGATGGTAGTGTGATCTTTTTTTATTTCTAGGACTTTGATCTGTGTGTTGCATGCTTCCGTAAGCTCCAGCATCCACATCGAATGGCCAAGCTTGGCCTTGATCTGGACGATGGTGGCCAAGGTGACTCCAAGCCACAGAATCCTCAAGAGGCTCGACGCCAGAAAATCCAGACTTACGTACAAGTGCTCGAGCATTCCTGCATATGTCGTGACGCCAACTGCACACTCTCAAGCTGCCGAAACATGCGCAAAGCGCTCGCTATCCACCCAAAGGAATGCCGGCGCAGGAATCGCGCTGGTGGTTGTGCCACATGCAAACAGCTGTTTACACTTTGTTGCTACCATGCCAAGGGCTGCCGTGAGAAGCGTTGTCTTGTGCCATTCTGCCAGAACATCAAGCAGAACCTGGAGAAACAGCGCCAGAAGGAGCGCCTGAAGCACCAAATGACGATGAGGCGCCGAGTTGCCCTTATGCATCGTGCCGAGGATATTGGTCAAGTTGGCACTAGCAGTCTTGAGCCAGTCCGAACAATGCCACCGCTTCCCGCGTACGGTGGTAGCCTTGTGGGCAATGGAAAGACAGGAAAGTCACCACCAATGTTGAGCAATGAAGCCATGTTCCACTCTTCTGGTGAAATGCAGGTTGGAATGCATCCATACGCTTCACAGCCACACCCCGAATTTTTGCCCTCAGCTCAACCATGCAATCAGGTTGTAGATGGTGGGTGGGGACAACCTCGTGACGCAGGACAATTTTCCCCACAGGATGCATTCTGCCATATTCCAGGTTTTCATGGAAAGGCAGAACCAGTGATTGAAGGAATGAAGTCATCAACCCCCAGCGGCTCTACATCGATCGAACGATTGACAGGCTCTGAGGACAAGCAAAAGTTAGTTGCCTTCCTAAAAGCAAACCCACGACTTATGGCGGATGTTATCAAAAAGGTACTTGCTTAACCTAGTTATATGTTTCAAAACATTTCTGTTCTATGTTACAAAATATGTTTCCCTAATCTTGTTTAACTGCTATGATGTCTACTGAGCCAGAACAGTTTTCTGCATTTGGCTGCTTTTTTGTCTCATCAGACTGACCCTTAGAACTGACCAGATTACAGACATGGTTTTGGAGTGCCATCGAGTGATTCCTAGTCCATTATTATGATGATGCTCATAGGCATAGCTACATTGAGGCAAGAGGAGTTGCCTCCTCTTGGTATTATAAATTTAAACATTTTACTTGGGTTAAGAAGAAATTTAAGAAGAAATCCCAAAAAGGTCATCAATTTCTTTGGGCAGCAATCTCCATAAAAAGGTCGTTTTTTTCCTTCCTAAAAGGTCAAATTTTTTTCAAGATTGTTTTGCCTCCTATTGAATTTAAGTCTGGCTACGCTCCTGATGATGCTATGTGTTCTTTAAGATCAGATTTGATTGTCCAGTTATTGATTGCCTTGTTTTCATTGCAGATGAAATATCTGTCAACTCTTAAGTCTATGCCGTTGGTGACTATCACTGAAAGAAGAATTTAATAAATGAACGATAAATTCACTTAAGCTGTTCAAAGTTAACTCTTCTGGAGTTATGCTTTTTCTTGCAGCACAGCATATAAGATGTGCTCAGTTAGATCAGGGTTGATGTCCCAGTTGCCTTTAAGTCCAACCTTGTGTGTGTCCTCCTTCTCTTAAATATGCTGCACTTTTTAAAAACCATCTTTGTTCTACTTCGTTCCTACTGAAGTAAAGACGTTTCGTTTTTTAGGTGCGTCAACAGGATGCCGTTAATCAGCAGATGAAGCATCAGCAGATGCATCTGATGCCAGCTTCAGGAGCCCAGTCAAATACAATGATGGACGGACCTATGAGGAATCCCATGGCGCCAATGACAAATTTTCCAATGCAGCAGCCAGGGCTTACCATGGGGCCAGGACGCCAGATGATGCAACCCCAGATGAAGATGATGCCTAATGGGGACCATGGAAACATGCTGCAGCAGTCACAGATTCTCGAATACCAACAGCAGCAGCAGCAGCAGCAGCAACAACAACAGATGCAGCAACAGCAGATGATGCCCCAAGGCTATGATGGCTACCTGCCCGGGCCAGCCATGACGCCTTCTCAGCCTCATATGGGGTTCTCAATGCCTGGCCCCACAATGACCCAGGACTATATGGCCAACCGCATGGCAAGTCGGATGTCATTCTCCCAACCGCCCCGACATATCCACCCATCGCTGATGAACCACCAGATTCACCGCCAGCCACACCCCTCGCTCATGGGGTACCCAATGTCGCAGGAGATGATGGGAGGGCCTCAGGGTCTCCAACAACAGCAGATGGCAGACCCATCATCAGTCATGTGTTCACTGCCTTCTGCGTCGCCACTTTCCACATCTAGTCCGCGCCCCGTCAACAACTGTTCCCCATCGCCCCACCACCTCCCGCCACACTACATGAACAAAGTATTAACGCATTCCACTGATGCTGGCAGTGGAGGGACCGGTGGAGGACCGGTCCCAAGGACAGGGTCTGTGGGGCTCCAGTCAAACGCATCTGGCCCAACGCAGTTGTGTCCAGATGGGTCATCGATGCGACAGCTTTCGTTCAGTCCAAGTGGTAAAAATTCAGAAATGCCCAGTGCGTCTCTCTCACGACCGAATGAACTCGGTGAGTCGATGCAGTTTACTGTAGCAAATTCGTTTTCGCATTTCCTCGATCGAAAGTGAAAAGACTGCCGCCACCAATCCACTGCTATCATGGGCTCAATGTCAAACAGACCTAGCATCATGTGCCTGCAATGATACTACTGTGCCCTGACGACTTGGAGCATTTATTTGCCTGTTCACTCGCTGTTCAGAGCATTTATTTGCCTGTTCGCTCGCTGCTCAGAAGAAGGTGGCGCCCAAGTGATGTTCAGCAGTCGAATAATCTGCTTGGATGTTGACACTGAGAAATGAATACTTGGAGGAAGTGCCGAGAATGAACGAAGCCGAGCGCAAGAGCCTTGAGGAAGTGCCTCTTGGAGATGCCTAGGGAAATATCAAGTGCCTGGAGGAGATGCCTTGTGGAAATGCCACGTGGACTGCCGCTGAAAGAAAATGTGTTCAGCATATTCATAGTAGAACCTTGTGTCGCAGATAACCCAGGCAAAAGCACCGGAACAAGGTGGACGCTGCGTGGAGGCTGCAAGGGCCACTTTGGGGACTACCAAAATAAATGACTGTCAGTCCGACTTGAGCGGATTTTGTATATATGATTAAATGAAAAAAGTTACTTTTACATTTTTATGACTTGATACAGTTCACAATTGACATGATTGAAGTGTGGTACTGTTCGATCCATATGCTTTATGGTGACCATAGGTCTTGTCAAGTTAAAGTGATTGCAAGAGAGAGAATTATTTAATTTAATTGCTTACCGAATGTTTCTATACCATGCTTATGGACTGTTGAGTTTTGATGATGTTGTGTGCAGATGGTCATCATACCAAAGGATTGGTTCGTTTTGCATTGTCTTACTTGAAACCTCGTTGTACAGTAATCAAACTCTTGTAGTTAGCACTCGTCGTTCATTTGTTACGATTCTGTTGGGCACCAAAGCGTGACTTGATTAGTTGATGTACCGATTGATTCTCCCTGCAACAACATACATCTATATTCTTCTGAGCAGACCTTGCTGTACAGTTCTGTTAGCTGCAGTATTTTGGTGTTGATTTCATCCACAGGCTGCATTGCCGTTGCTCGGTTGTTACTCGAGTACAGACAGGTTCAGAACACTTCGGATGGGTTACTGGATAAGAATTCGTAGGATGCCTAGCATCTGATTTGTTAGCGGTCTGTAGATGCTGGTGCAATGAAAAGAAAGCAAAGGCAAGGTGTTGGGAGGTTGGTAGGTCAGAATTTCTAAAATGGCTGTGCAAGGCACAAGAAAAATAACATTGACCACTTTATGTGCATTGTGGGATATAATCTGTCTGTCCAGCTATAAGAATCTGGTACATTATTGAGGACTTGTTTGGCCATAGTGTGCATTGCTGATGTCTTAGTTTGGTTTTGCTGTTTCATTAGAATTTCTTTAAGTGTATGTTAATATTTGAATAACACACAAAATGCATTTCTTGTGCATAATGTACACATGTATGACCAGCACGACATTACTTTGTCAGACCGGAAAAGCAGTTGCGAAAGGCTGTATCCTATGCTGCAACCTAAGCGCAACTTAGTGTGGGGTCATCCTTGTGTCATTATCTTCATTGTTGACTTGCTTTTGGAAGCAGATGTGCTTGGAGGGTCTCCGACGACGTAATAGCTAAATATACATTTATTTTTACATTGCTCTGGTGTCATCTTTTATGTGGAAGACAAACAAGTTTTATGATAACTTTACAATGCTTTACACTTTTTTAGCCTAGTGCAAATTTTTTATATGTTAGTTGTTTTGGAGTCCACGAATTCCAACTGTAATGGCATGTTCTCAGTTTCTTTCTAGACAGACTTGTGCACCGCAGTTACACTCTAATATTCCATAGTATAGCGGAATATTTTAAATGGGAAGGTTGCGTGGAAAGTGCATGCTGCTACGGCAGGCACTCGCAGAAGTATCTAGTTCTTAAATTGTTGGGCTGTGAATTGTCTGAATATTTAGTTTTGGATTGCTGGTTATGACTCTCTAGAAGAGAAGTTATATTTCTGTTGATTTTTAAGACTGGGTTGCAAAATATAAAGTGCTTGTTCAAATTCATTACATTGTTGAACTTATGAGACTTGACAAGTCAGGATTGAGTTTAAGGATGTGTCGTACTTTAAACAATCCCTTGAAGTTTTAGTGGTTTATCTCAAAGACCCCGGTGTTCAGTATGTTGTGCATGCTTTTGGGTATCATTTATGGGGTTGGTGATTAGGCTGTTAGCATTGTTTGGACGTTGTTGCAGTATGTTTTCGATTGTTTCCGAATGGGTGATATTTTTACCAGCGCATTCTGATCATCTTATTTAGGAATGCCGTGATGCTTGTTGAAAGCGATTTTTTTCATCATCAGGCAATGACACAAATTCAGGGAGTTCTCAAAAAGTTTTGTCAGGGAGTAAATTGTAGTGATGAATTTTTAAGAGCTGCTGGAAAATGATGTTACAAGTAGTACAATTCTCCTAGTGTGTGGGGTGTGTGTGTGTTTGTGTAATTCATCATGATATACATTGTAGATATTTAAAGTGTAATGGAAAGTTATTTCATTAGAGTTTGTTGTTAAAGACTGACATATCTGCTGTCCCCCCATTAATTTGTTGAGATTCCACTTAAATTGAATACCTTCTCATTAATTAAATATTTAACTTGGAAGATAATTTTATCTGTATTATTGACGAAACGATATTGTGATATGGGGGTAATTTTCAGATAGGGAGGAGTGTATCATGAATGCACTTTTGATCATTTTGTCTTTTCCATTTTTATTTGAAAATTTATTATCTGAAATTTGCCAATGGAACTGTGAATATTTTCTGTTGTACAGAGAGAAGCTCATGTGCTGTGGATTGTATCATAACTGTGTAAATTTGTAAATGCCAAGTTTTTCTTAAGTCTGTTACGTTTGTTTGGTTTGTTGTTCGGAAAGCCGGAGTTGACAAAATCATGTTCTTACTTGGAGATTCTTTGAACTTCACCAAACCTTCAAGTGTTGTGTTTTAGTCAAGCTTATTAAATTTTATTTCACTGAGGTCACACCACTTGACTATGGTCGGAGGAACTGGGTTGGTACTTGGCTGAGGAAGAAATGCTGTTAGAAGCAAATTCATTTAATTGCTGTGGTGCTGTTTTTAAATTTCTCTTAATTAAAGTTGGCTTGATTAAATAACAACCACTATTTTATGTAAAAGTTTCAGTTTCAGCAAATAATTTCTATGAATTCTTGCTATTTGGTATGGGAACTCTAGTATAACATTTGGGTCGAGATAGGTGTCAGCTTTAAGAAATTCTCAAATATAGTTGGTTAAATTTATATGACTGCAGAACTTTCTTCTATAGCTAGTGTTGAATATAAAATTTTCACGACTCCTCAGAATCGTTGTCTTTAGGTTTATTTATATATTTATATATATACCTAAAAATAATTATCCTAGGTCATATATATATACATATATATATATACAGATATATATATAGAGTCATTATAGAAAAATTACAGTTGAGTTGTCTAGGAAATAAGGCTTCGTCCTTCGTGAATTCAGAGAGGTACATTGGAATTGTTGTAAATTGAAGATTAGTATGGAATTTGAATGATAGGAAGATGGATGAAGATACTTTACAGAAAACGCTATTATACTCTGAGCAGTTACATATGAAAATTCAGTGTGATACAGTCGAGTGCTCGCCTTAATGTGGATGGTGCAGGTTCAGACCCTGCCTGGAGCATGTTCACTGTACTAGGATCTCGACGTTCAGTGGGTTAGCGCTATGAAATTTCTCCTTGATGACGAGGAGACTGGCATGACATCATGGACTTCATTAATTCAGAAGTGTAGGCCACTAGAGGGAGCTTTTTAGACGTTCTTAAAAGGCACTATATGATTGTTTCTATACACATACTGTATACATGCCTAATGCAAAATTTGTTTGGAGAGAATTTGCTAGTAATCATAAGCACACGCCTGAGGTTGGTGTTTACACACCTAAGCATAATCCAGTACTTTGCGACCTCACACGACCTTTTTGTAGGTTCTCTGGTCTTGTGCATTCCTTAAATGATTCAAGTGCCACGAACCGACTTCCAAAATCATAACCACTAGCTCTATGGTTTAAGGTGTTATGATATTTCTGTGAAGCTGTTCAAATCCATTCCATTATTTTGAAATCCGAACCTTCACTTAATTTTTTATAAAATTCTGCACCAGAGTCCTGCATATTAAAATTATTTATGGGAAATGCATCAAACCAATAAATTGTATTATGGCTGTTTATCTGTATAATAATTTATCCACAATAACAGAACCCAATTATTTGAAGATTTGGTGAATTTCCTGTTGAGTGATCTCTGATGGTATTGGCCAGTGTCATGTGACTTGACTAATGGTGTGGCCAATGGTCAGGTTATGTTTGAGGAATCTGGGAAATTTGGTAAATAAAAAGTATATATGTAGTGGCTCAACGGGCACCCACAGGTTTGTGAGTTGGTGTCCTTCTTGACAAATCTTGCCATTTTCAACAAACAGTAATGAAAGTTGTTTATTTTGGCAATTTATCAAAAGATTGTGACTGATATGTGCTGTTGTACAGAAGTTCACATGTGACGTTTGCTTTTAATATTATTTACACTGAAACTAGTTTTGGTGACCTTAGACTTTTATAGGCAAAGGCCAAGATCGTGACGTGACTTTGTACGGCTGATGTGTCCTTAAGGGTAACGTTTCACCTAAGATTGTGCGTTAAATCTGAACTGCTGTAGTCCGCTTGAAACCCTGCATATTGCCACCATCTGAGCTTAAGTTAATTTTTTTTAATATAGGCCTTAGAAAGTCTTAAGACTAGCAGCAGACACCATTGTGGCAAACGGTCTCTTGCACATTTCCTCGTACAGTAATGCCTATTGCCAGTCAGTTAGTGAAGGAAACTGAACAACAGTGTCTGGGTTCAGACTGTAATGAAAGTGCTCCATTGCCTAATGTGGGTTGCACAGTGGCAGAATGCTAATATGTGTGCATATAACATCTGCATTCTGGGTTCACATTCCGGTACATCATGTGAAATTGTCGTCAAGCTGTATAACTTGTAAGGAAAGGTGGTGCAGTTAATGATCGCTGTTGTCATATCTTTGTGCTTCAGCTGAAATATCTTTCCAGCCCAGAACCACCTGAGACACCCATGTTGAACTGGCCGATGTTATGCAACTGGTAACATCTGGTAGACAGCTATGGGATCAGCTAACTTGGCTGTCAGGGATGAGTTGAGGACTAACATGGGAATGTAATAATTGGGACTTTAAAGTATTCTTATCATAACCGGTCACATCAGTTACCAGAAGTTTTTTTAAGGTATAATTTGATGGATGTTCTGTTACTTCGGCACCTAATTATCTTTGAAGCGACTTGTTTGTAGTTTGAGTTTGTAAGTCAAAGTTGTTATCAGAGCAGTATTTTTTAGCATTGTCGAGCAAAATTCTTCCTGCAGTCTTTGTAAGCCACCGTCAAATTCTCACATTTCCTTGAAATTAAAAGGTTAGACCTTGACCAGTCATTTCCATTTACGCTGGAGACTTTTCCAACTTTACCGAGTGACACATTTTCCATGTATTGTTCCATCTGATGGAAAGCAAGATTAGGAGATGATTCTCTTCAGGCTAAAAGCTGGGCAGTTGAATTGTCTGTTGGACCAACCATCGCCCGTGTGATAGGTGCTTTGGGCTTAGCCTGTATAATCTTGTTAAGAACTAAAGGCATTCTTCTTCCATAAGGCATTTGGTAGGCAACGTGAGGATGTAAGAGACTCCAATGCACTAAACTCGGACTCGTTAGGCACTTTGTCTCGATGTTTGCACATTACAGTGCTGTCTGATTAATGATAATAATTATAAATTGCACTTGAAAGGTCTAACCTTTTCTGTTTTTCAAGTTATTGCATCAGGGTTTTTCATTGATAGTTTTTATTCTACAGTCTCCTGAAGTAGGTAGGTGGCTTTAAAAAGTTTATCCAAGTTCATTTTCAGTATTTTTAAGAGTTGCTGATTATGTCTGTTATTTTTTACTTAGATTTGTTAGGAATCTATGTGTTGTAGAATACCATTTTTGATTCGGCGACTTGCTTTAACAAGTTAGTGCATTTAAACCAGTTTCAGTTTGAATGGTTGTTATTACTTAACCCACATGGTTTGTATAAGCAGTTTGGGTTTCACCAAACCCATGCACTTGAAATAATCAGTTGAACTGGTTACCCGAATTCAGAGTAGACTGGGTGTGCTGTTTTTGGGTAACCCTGTCAGTACTTGTATATTATCAAAGCTCTATGAATTTAAGAAATACACGGTGGTCCAATAAAAGCATACGTTCCATTGTCAGTAATTTTGATGATAGAAGTAAATTATGTCGATTCATTTTTATTGGGCTGCAGTGTAGTTTATGGTGATCGAACGATGCAGATTTGAAGAGAGGAAAATCTGTGTGGACAATTTTATTGATTGTAAAATAAGTCTTCTTTTGTATATTATTCTTGTTTACTGTATGTAACCAGATAGTGTGAAGAAATACTGACGTAATCTTCCAGTCTTCGTTGCTTTTGTTTTGCCAGTTGCCGTCTGCATCAATTTCACGTGACAGGCCCGAAGTTCGAGAAAGCGGACGTGTTATCTACTTGGCGAGCTTACCAACCTTGTTATGTAGGAAGCCAGGATTAGTAGTATGATGAGGGCTTCTGAAAAGGCTCGATGTAAAAAACCTCAATGCAGACATATGGTTGAAAAGGCTCTATAAAAAACTTCAATGCATACATATGGTTGAAGAGGCTCTATATAAAAACCTCAATGCGTACATATGGTAAGCTTATACGCTTACATATACATTCCAAATGTTAATTATATTTATGGCCGCCAGAGCCTTTGATTTTACATTTTAATAAGAGGAGTAACAATAAGATGATTTATATGGAGCCATAGGCAAGACCCTTCGGAATTGCAGTTAGACTTGCCTAATATTGTGTAGTACGTATTCTTAATTCAGCAATATCTTTGGGTGGAAGGGCCGTTGACGTCTATTTACATTTCTCGCAGTACCTGGTGCCTATAGCAGTTACGCAGTGCCTTTATATGAACTTAAAAATTGCTCTACATAACTGCAGAGAATACAGTATACGCGTTTAGGGCTGTCGCATGTACTTTAAGGTCAGTTGTAAATGCGTTGAACTGCATTCAAGAGAGCGTTGTTTTAGACGGTCGTCTAATGATTTACATGCCTCTCGGTCGTTTCAGATACTGTGCGCGGATCCCCCCTCCCCCACCCAAGACCAGATCGAGGATTTTCAAAATGTCTATGTAATGTAACGTGAATTGCCGAAATACGTCGCAGCTATTCGAAAGCTGTGTCGCAGAGACCAGTTTCTTAACCAGCGCTTAGCTGAAACAGAGTCACAAGGGAATGATAAGGTTACTGGGTCAGTTTCAGTGCCAGGGTCTAATTCCAGAGGTTAAGCTAAAGAGAACCAGTGGGATGCCAAGAGTGGAAATGTTTTATAAGGTGTCACTGATGTAAGAATGGAGAAACAAGAGACTGGACACTGGCGGCGATCTTGTTTGACAGGTGGGGGACACTGTTGAACTGATCTGGTGAAGAGTTTTGAACTGATCTGCTGAAAAAAGAGGTCAAAAAATTTCTTCACGCTCACGCACGAAATTTTCTTTTACCATTTTTTGGGAAAAAATTTCACGACTTTTTGGGGTTTCTTCAAAAAGTGGGGGGACAAATGTATCGTGTGTCCCCCCACTCATAAAGGTGGGGACTTGTCCCTTCGACCCCCCCATGATCGCCGCCCATGACTGTGGATAAGACAGTCGGTTTTCAGGTATAAGCTAAATAGAAAGCAAAAAGCAACAACATGGCAAGACAGCCACTATAAGAAAAGCACGGGATTGACAGTTTGTCCGATATCAGAGATCATTTACTCGCACCCGCTGCCACCAAATTTTGGGTTGACTTCAGGAACTGCTGATGACCACGACAATGGTGATGATGACGCTTAAGGGTCATGCAGTGGGCATGTCTGGCTAGTCATGTGCCACAATGGCTGTTGAAGCTATTGGGTTCTGGTATATATGGCGTTTCTTGTAGAGATAGGCTTACCACCACCACCACCACCACCACCTCATGGGGTTAGTCCGTGACTTAGACGTTAAATCAACTAGGCTACTGCTGACGCGTATGGCTTTTTCGGAGCTGAGCTGGTCGTCTGTCAAATGTCCGCTAGAACAATTGTTTCAAAGTCCTCGGCGCATGTGATCGACTTCGAATGAATGCTGTCCTCCAGATCTAGAGAACTCCCCACCGCCGCTCGCCCCACCCATCCCAACCACCCGTCTTCAACCCGTCCTCTATCGGCAACGCAGTCTCACATGCCTAGACCAGAGGGTGGGTGTGGACTTAGTTAAGCGCGCTCGTAACTCATCGACTCAGCCCGGCTAACGAACGGGCTAAGTGCAGTCGGAGATGTAGCTAGGGCTAAGATCGTGGTGGCCCGTACCTCAACTGGAAAAAACAGCAGGCCGATTCCACAGTTCTACGCCTCTCAGAAGAGAGGGTTAATTTAAAATGCTACAGCCGGGTTGGAGATCTAACCTACTTCCCTGGGAGTGATTAACAAAATACGTGGGTGCTAGGTTTAGAAATGAATTAGAGGATTTTCGGGAGCTGTAAAGCGAGGCGCACTTCGGCTTACCAGTAAGTACACTGCCTGTCCAGGGCAGATGAGGGCAAAACATGAAAGCGCAGTATAACATGTATGGGGCGATAAACACAAAGTAGGCTCAATCGAATAATTTAAGCAAAACAGTCTCATCCTAATGGTCGCAGCTGAACCTACACTTTGTAGGCCTAACTATACGTCTTGGCAAGTTGTGCACACGCGATTGATTCACCGGGCAGACGTATAATCCTAATCCGAAGAAAAGGCCTAATCCTAATAAAAAAAATAAATATAACCTATTCCCCGAAGTTCCACTTCGGCATCTGCGAGATTTTAAGACCAGATTTTGGTGCAATTTAGGTCTACTTGATTCAACATAACCGACTATTTCAGTGGTCAGTGTAAATATTGAAGGCCCAGAATCATCCGAAAATACAAAGCCAAACTAAACAAGTACACAATAAAAGATTCTGTCAAATTTTCCTTGCTTTAATAATACAAAATAAATGTGAACATTCTAGCCTAGCAGTTAGAAATTTTATTCAACAGAGTATTAATAACATTTATTTACTGAAAATGAATAAACGCTATACTTTTCCTCGTCACGTGACTGGACTTGTCCTTAGCAACAGATGAAGACCGAGACAAAAGTAGTTGGAGGAATTGAATCTCACCCTATAGCAACCAAACGGTCAGATACAATCCTCCACTGCTCTTGATCCGGAGTGTTTGTTAGCCATTACACTTAGTAAATCTTAAAATGCTAACAACAATACGCCTAACTACTAGTGCGTACTATAGGTCTATCCAAAACTCAATACATTAATTTTTCTGCATGCAACGCAACGGCACCATCGTCATACAGGACATACCATGACATTTGAATCTTAAGAAGTCTATTAAACCATGTTGAATTCTTTACATAGTATTGAATAGTTGGAAATAGCCGTCACAACATCATTGACTTACCGCCGAACATTCGACATAAATTCCCTTACAGAAATTTTGTTTCCTACCTTGAAATTCGCCGCCCAAATATAAAAAATGGCTACCGTATGGCCAATTTCCCATTTTACTGTAGGTAGCTAGCTAACTTGAATTATTTTCTTCAAACTGTGCCTCTTACAAACACAATACATACCCCTTTGCTCCGCGTAACTCGGCGGCTATCAACACTCGGTTTTCGGTTCAAATCGAAAAACGACGCCGCCTAAAATGCCCAAAACTAAGCCTGCTATTCTTACGGATGCGCGTCACGGCTCACCGCTGAGGTTAAGCGCTAACTTCTCTCGTGCCATATGCGCCAACTTTTGTTGTGCGACATTCAACTTTCTCCGAAGCCGAAGCATCGACCCTGAGACGAAACAACGCTTACTACTACCATCACCACCATCTGTTAGATTTAGAATCGTCTGCCGGATACTAAGTCCGCAGAAATCCGACACTCTTTAAAATCGTCCGATACGCTTCGACTTTGGACGCATTGTATATCGCGTGTCGCACGGCCCGACTTGTGCTCTTCATAGGCCGTAGGCAAGCCCTGCCTAGCCAGACCCATCCAAACGGCGGCCAAGTCCGCGGCAGGCCGCCAGCCTGGCCGTGAAGGTCAAGTCCCGGACCAAACGCGCAGCAGAGATGCACCATTTCGGACACGGCCAGTGAAATGCAGCCGATTCAAAGATTACTGACAATGAAAAGACGAGTTTATGCGAGGCTCTTTTTAAGAACAGATCACTTGTGCGACGTGTACGCTGGTCGAACTCTGTATATACGTACAGGCGCACGCTTTGTGCACGCTCGGATTGCACGGCCGACTCTTATAAGCAGATGTCAGGCTGGGTGTAAAGAACACGCAAGGGTCAAAATACGACCACTTGTCGACAGGCATGCCGGGCGAAAGCGCCGGCCATTTTACCTCCCGCAGATACCGAGAAACGAGAAGTGGGGAGGGGGAAGGCGTGGGCTAATCCAGAGATGGCCAGCCTAACTGGTAGTGTCTGTTTAACGACGCCACAGATGGATATATAGCGTCCTCCTCCTCCTCCTTTCTTCAGGCTTGAGACTGGCGCCACCTGAAAAAGGCACTGGCGGAGTTACCAGATTGGTCTCGTGGTCATGGACTTGGAGTTTAATGTTTAATGTTCAAAGGCCAGCATTTCATCTAATGTACACAGCATATGTGTTTAGGCCCTATACAGTATACAACTTTAAAATTACATAAAACACGTATTACAAGGCATAGGTCGATGTGTATTTATAAGCTGCACTGCATGTAGCACCGTAGCACTCTGCTGTCTCCTCGGCTTGACCTCCCCGGACTCTGACCTGGCACCGGAACGAAAAATGCAGCCTTGCTATTGTGGGCTTGATTTTAGCCTATTTATAGCTCCGGTGATTAAACATTAAACTCTTATGTGGCTATTGTGTGGCGCTGAGAAATTTCGGAGATTTACATTTACATTTACATTACATGTATACACGTGGTTCTCATGCAGATACCTAACGTCTACGTGAAAATCTGCTGCCATAGCAAAACAATAAGCACTGATACTTAACTGTATCGACCCTGTGTGCTAAGACACTTAATATAGCGCCTTTTAAGTATCTGTATCTCTCAAATGTTCTGCGCACAGATGACTTAACAAAAAGACGTTTTGATGCAGTTTTAACGTGCGCATTGCGCAGAGTCTAATGAAACAATACGTGCAGGGGCGCCCACAGGCTTAAAAAACTTGGACGCACACCCTAAAAAGTTTAGACGCGCACCCCTCCCGTCCCCTACCATCCCCATCCGTCCCATGTCCACCGCTCGTGGACACGGGACGGATGGGGATTTTCATACACTGAAAATGACACAGAGTGACTCAAAAAAATTCAATTTAGGAGTCATCCATAAAGGACGTCCGCAGTGAGGGGAGGGACCATTTAAATGCGAACAAATGCGGACAAGTGGGAGGGGATTATCACCAGTGCGGACGTCTGCATCTAAGTTTCAAAATTTGATAGTTAATTAAACACCTCCTTGTTTCAACCTTCCCCGAGAGACGACAAGATTAGTAAGGTGATTGCCTAAAACCTCTTTAAAGCCGTTTACTAGAACTTAAAACACTGTGGGCTTACTTTTCAATTCTAGATATCATGTACTGGTTGACATTTTAAGTAAGTTGATTTTAAATAAGATAGAACTGGTAGCTTATTAATGACGTTAGTCACGATGTTGGTTTTTCGTTCATTGTCTTTGGCGTGCGGACGTCCGCAAAGGGGAGAGGAGGGAGGTCAAATGCGGACAAGGGGAGGGAGGGGTCCAAAGTAGGTCTTATTTTGCGGACGTCCTTTATGGATGAACCCTTAGATAACATCTAATCCTTTAACCTGCCGTATTGGCGTTTAACTAAAAAAATGCTATGCCTATTCCTTATGTGGATTTTATTTGGTGGGTGGACGCACGTGCGTCCAGTGCGTCCGCCTGTGGGCGCCCCTGAATACGTGTATGCCTCGGAAGACTGCTTCAGAAGGACTGAGCAACGCATGCAGAAGAAGGCACGGTGGAGTTCCAGTTGATGTGCGGCAAAGCGACATTTGCACATCCCTGTGGTCAGAAGAGCGTTAAGATCGCGTATACCCTGTTAACTCAAGACTGTAACATAGAACAGAGAGTTCTATGTTACTTTCAAGATTCTGAGAGTTCTATCAACTTCTATGTTAGGGGAGAGTTGCCATAGATGGACCACCTAAGGGAAACTGAGGTTTGCTGAATGAAAGCTACCGAATTTCTACAAGGAAATTATGCCATATGATTTTGGCTGTTTCGTCAAGTATGTTGTTAATAAGCACGGGACAGATAGTATTCATGCATTTATGAAAAATAACTAAAACAACTTGAGCTGTAATAAGTCCAATCAAGGCAACCTGTTTCCTTAAATGGACCACATGGTGTCCTTGATTGGACCAGTTGCCTTGAATGAGACATATTATTTTAAAGACGTTTTTTAAAGACAATTTGCAAAAGAAGCACACTTAAAACTTTTAAGAAAACTTATTCTCTAAAAACATGCAATAAAAGAGTCTCTAGCTAACTGTCAAAATACTGTAACAGTGGTAGAAATCAACTTAACATATGACTAACATAACCACTGCCAGTAAACTAATTAGGTGTACATTGTTAGAGTCACTAGTCAAATAAGACTAAACATAATTAACTATAGATAATTACGACTAAATGATTAGTTAAGTCGTTTTTTAATGCTTCGTTACTACTATTTACATCTAACACTTAACACTTAATAGGGTCCTACATACAGGAATTACACACAGTTTGCACAGAGGAGCACAATCATCATCAAGCAGTCCCCGTATTTTTTCTCGTAGACGTCTACATATACAATATAAAGAAAAATGTTCTTCGACATAATACAAGCCAATGGAGCTTATTATTAGTATTTAAAGAAGCACTTCAAGCACAGTATAACATTGCAAGTGCCGATGTCCTTAAATGGACCACTCCCAAATTATCGGTCCAATTCAGGACACTAAACGTGGTCCATTTCAGGCAACACGGACTACTTCTACTTACCCTGCGATAGTTCAATACAGGTCAGTCCTAGCCTAAAATCACTTATTGTCGCTCAAACATGAAGCCTGGCTATAATTAAAACAAACATGATTGAATTTTTAAAAGCTGATCTAACGTGTATATCCTCGTTGTCAGGTACGACTAAAATTAGATCAGAACTACTTGAAATAGAGTTTTAACCACAATTTAATAAATGCTTAGCATTCTCTAAAACTGCCTACGTCGATACGATCAATATTCAACAGCGCTAGAATACAACAGTTGAAAACGAAGTTAAATGGGTATCTAGGGTGTAAATCGGCTGTGGTCCAATTAAGACAACGGTCCATTTGGGGCAACTCTCCCCTACTATGTTTATACACGGTGGTTCAATGAAAAGTAAGCCAAACTTTATAAACAAAATATTAAAACGAACTATATTTTATTAATAATATTTTCCAGATAAAAATAGGCACATACTTACTTTTTTATTTTAATGACTTCCGGTTTTTATTTCCTACTAAAAAAAAGACAGGTTACTGCAAACAGACTGTTGCGTATGCGTACCCATTTCAGCAAGTCTGTTATGGTGTCCGTTTTGGTTTCGACGCTTGGTCGTTCCCATTTTGTCTTCATTGATCCGGGAGTAAAAATTAACGTAGCCTATTATTGCGACGTTCTGCTGGCCCAACATCTTCTACCTGTTATCAGAAATCTAGCCCCAGAAGGCTGTTTTGTTTTTCAACAGTACAGTGCCCAAGCCCACAGAGCCAGAGAAACTATCGAAATGCTAACAAGAGACACCAGACTTCATTTCTCCAACAGTATGGCCTCCGAACAGTCCAGGTCTAAATCCTGTCGACTATAAAGTGTGGAGCGTTATGCAGGAGCAAGTCTACCAGACAGCAATCCATGATGTCAACGATCTGAAGCAACGCTTGTTGGAAATGTGGGATGGTCTGGATCAGAGGATAATCGATGATGCGGTTGCCCAATGGCGCCAGCGCCTCAAGGCTCGCGTGCAAGCAGAAGGAGGAACATAGGCGTAATTTGTGGGGGTACCCGTGCCCCCCTTCTGGACTGGTGGGTACCGTACCCCCCACTTTTTGAACTATGCCAATCAATATTTTATTAATGTGCCTTCCCAGAGATCGCAGTCTCCACCTTGCTTCGTGTATGTAAGAAATTGGTACCCCCACTTTTTAGACCAAAGTTACGCCCATGAGGAGGACATTTTGAACATCTTCTTTAATTAAAATAATAAACCATACTACTGAGAGTTTTTTCACAAAAATATTAAATACTCTTTCATGTTAGAAGTACTTATATGAAATAAATGTTTGGCTTACTTTTTATTGAACCACCGTGTATATACGTTGTCGAAGTGCAGACAATTGAGGCGCGTCCCAGCAAGAGAATCTTGAAAGTACTCCAGGAATCCAGGAGTACATGTTACGGTGTTCATCACACATATTTATATGTCTTATATTTATACTGCTATTGATCACTCTCTCTCCTGGCGCTTTTTGATGTAGCCTATCATCTGCGTTTGACATGGTTGACCATGAGATCCTGCTTCAGCGACTGGAACTGTCCTCTTCTTTGGTTTAAATCATACCTCTCTGACCGCTCACAGTTGGTTGTCCTCGGTGAAACCAGGACTCAGTGGACAGAGGTTGAATTTGGTGTTCCCCAGGGCTCGGTGCTCGGTCCCATCCTATACGTCCTCTTCACTGCTGATATCCCGTCTCTATTTACTAAACATGAGGAAAATTGCCATCTTTATGCAGATGATGCTCAGGCTTTTGTACATGGTCCATCAACCGATCAACTCTCCCTTGTTTGCTCCATTGACCATCTTGTCTCTGACCTTCACTACTGGATGTCGACTAACCGTCTCTGCCTAAACACTGCTAAGACTCAAGTAATCTGGTTTGGGACTAGACAGCAGCTTGCTAAACTCAACTTTCCATTGCTGACTGAGAAATTTCTTGCTTAAACCTACTCTTCCACCGTTCGCGACTTATGTGTCACACTTGACTCCTCCCTCACATTCGCAGAGCATATCTCCAACATGACTCGCTCCTGCTTCTTTCAACTGAGGCGTCTCAAGGCCATCAGAGGCTCGGTCTCACCTTCTGTCTTTACCACCATAGTTCACGCATTTGTCTACTCACGCTTGGACTACTGCAACTCGCTCCTCATGGGTCTCCCCATGCAGCATCTCTACCCCTTCAATCTGTTCTAAATGCTTCTGCCAGGCTCATCACTCGACTCCCCCGGTTTGCCCATATCTTTACTTACATGCTTGATGTCCTTCACTGGCTCCCTATTGCTGCGCGCATCCGATATATAAGATCCTCTTCCTTGTCTCTAAATCTCAAAAGCCTATTGCCCCGAAATATCTCTTGAACTATCTGCGAAAGTCGCTATCTGCATCTTCTTCTCGCTCATTGCGCTCTGTGAATCTGCTTGATCTTTTTGTTCCCAGGGCTAAAACTGCCTTGGCCCAGCGCCGGGCGTTTGCAGTAGTGCGTCCCACAATGTGGAATGATCTTCCCCTCTGCTCAGGGCCAAACTAATGACTGGCTTTTCCTCATCGGTCTCGCGTTCCCTGAAGGCATTTTTGTTTCCCCGGGGCTTCTGTGCTGAGAGCGCCTCTGAATAGTTATTCTGTGAGAGGCGCTTTATAAATTTCTAGATACAATACAATACAATACAATACAATATTCATATCATCATCATCATCATCATCATCATCATCATCATCATCATCATCATCATCATCATCATCATCATCATCATCATCATCATCATCATCATCATCATCATCATCATCATCATCATCATCATCAATGGCAAGCCTCTCTCCGGAGCGTTACCGTTTCCACAGTTCTCCGCCAACCACTACGATTCTGCGCACGACTCCAGGCAGTATTCAGTCCAAAGCCCAGCGGCCGCAGGTCAGCGTCAACCGTCCGGGTCCACGTGTGTCTCGGTCGTCCAACCGGTCTTTTCCAGGCCCTTGGAGGGCCACTAATCATGGCGTGTAGACTGTAGAGCTCGCATGTATATTCATATACATGGCAACATTTCACCATATGGCCACTACTTTGGCAGCGCAGTCCCAAACGGACTGCAGCTGGTTAACCGTAGCTTTGGAAGACCTGGAAGGAGTGAATTACAGTAATCAAGGCGCGTCAAAATGATCGAGTGAACGAGGGTCGCTGAAACAATGAACAGGTTACGTCTTATGCTGTATATGGTGCCAAGGCGTGTTCATAACACAGGTAAATGTGTATTCATTGGCTCAAAGACTTCCTTACTCTTACATGAACAGAACATAAGGGTCCAGGCCTGCTAATGCACAATACTTAATATGCAACATAGTGGGAAATGTCTATAAGCCTCTGCGGAATTGAGCAAAGAAACGCAATATGGACCTCTTATAAAACACGAAGACGTTCGAAAACACTGCACACATGAACACACACACACACACACACATGTGCGCACACACACACACACACACACACACACACACCAAGTAACTCTCAAATCTTCATAGCGTTGAAAGCTGAACTGGTTCAATAACGTTGTTTTTTGTGATTGAAGCGATGTTAATGATTTCAGACTTCACTTGAGGCTGTACTATAGGCTACACTGTATACACGTCAGATTAAATCAAACGACTGTAGGTGGATTTATACACATGAGTGCAACTTCAAATGGATACATATTACTTTAGAATATAATTATATCAAGTCTCTGCATGATACGTAGCTGCTAGATGTAGGAAAGTTAAGCAGCATTTAGGCCACTTGGTGCCCCTCCCCATTGTTTGGGGTTTGGAAAATGAGTACCACGGGAAGCGAACTGCGAACTAGATATGGAATGGGTACATTGACCGTAAACGCTGTCATGGGGAATATCACACAGCGAGAGAGAAACTAGCCATACACCTACCATCAAGTGCCATGGTCGGCCGACATATTATTTTGGCCTACCAATTAACGACATTTTGGTAGAAGAAATCTTTATTTATTGTAAGTTGTACGTTGCAAGTAGAATTGCGAGATACTTGCATGGTCGTTGTATGACATGGCGGACGATTTTTAGTTGCTCTCTTTGTAACTTGGAGATTGTTTGGTCCGAGCTTCACAGAAGACGTCTATGGTGTATAAGGACACTTGGTTAATCCTTAAAGCGCACTTGCTTAAAAGGCGGTGTTATGAAAATAATTTCTGTTGACGTCAACGGCATTTGTTGCCATAAGATGTCGTTAAACTCTGGATCCTTCTCCTTAACACAGTGGTTGTATGTTGCGTCATTACATTGTAGAGTAGAGCTCTCATGGAACATAAGAGAGTCGCTCATTTCCTACCATTAAGCCCTTGTAGCGAAAGTGGTCTTGCAAACGAGCCAGAGCAGCGCGAAAGTGGACGTTATCTTCCCAGCTTCTTACGCCGGTGTATCAGATTCTACTGCTTCATGATAGAAAATGCGAGAACAACTTCCCCACGTTCGGTAAATGTCCGCTTGACAAGAACGACCCCATAATCGTTGGATTGCAGTCTCTGAGCAGGCCCTATATATGCTATCGAATGAACAAGTGTATACATATAGTGGCTCAAATATGTAGAAATACACAACTACTCGATGTTTTAGCCTAATTGTGAAAAAAGAGCTGGGTGTCAAAATTTTGCAGATTACCTGAGTACACAAACGCAGGTTAAAATCTAATGGTGTTAAAATGCTGCACACGAAACAAATTGACGACGATCATGAGATATTTTAGTTGCATGACTCCAAACCCAATATGTTTTAAGTAACTTAATTAGCTGAGGTCGTTAGAAGAAAAACTAGGGGTTGAACACCTCAATCCCCGACAATGTTAGAAGAAGAACTAGTGGTCGAATCCCTCAAACCCCGACAATGTTAGCAGAAGAACTAGGGGTTGAATCTCTCAATCCTCGACAATGTTAGAAGAAGAACTAGGGGTTGAACCCCTCAGTCCCCGACAATGTTAGAAGAAGAACTAGGGGTTGAATCCCTCAATCCCGAAAACCTAAAACACTGCAATTACTAGTATTGTATTGTACTAAAGTTCTAGTATTGTATTGTACTAAAGTACTAGCATTATATTGTAGGCCTACTAGTGTAACATACGCTGTTTAATTAGAATTCGTATTCAATCGGTTGTATTGAGGCTATGCGCTGGTTGAAACAATCCGCGCTGATAGAAGTTTTATTATCGCGGATAATTTGTGACACTTGTTCTACTATTTCAACTGGTCCGATGGATCGAGGGCCGAAATAAAACGGTTTAAGATCGGAGCACATGATGCTTGAAACCATACGATAACAAACTCCACGCTCAAGGGCCATTTAAACGTCGACCAAGTCGTTAGCCGTGTTTGCACAACTCCATCATAAGATAGACGGACTGATAGAGCAATATTTACGGCATTAGTGTCGTGTCTGAACACGCTGGCAAATAATACAGGTATGCAGGTGTTGATTGCTATAGGGAAGTCACCTTAGAAAATGGTGCACAGGTCTACTCGTCTAAAATATTTTAGCCTGTAGAAATAGCACATATATAGTAGCCTACAGACGAGATCGATTGATTTCTGATGAAGTACAAATCAACTTGCTTGCTTACTCATTTTAATTGTTTAATTGTTAGTAGGCCCTAATTGCTGAATAATAATAATCCGAGAAATTTTAATGAGATCCAGTACTTATGTCGATGGTCGTTATACTAGTCACAATCGGCGAGAATGGAAAATTTCAGAATGAGTCTGATCGAAATCCAAGGTTTGAAATAACAAAGCCAACGAGTCCAGGAAGAGATGATGACCTAATTACTTCACCAAGCCCAATCTAAACAACTGTTGCTTTGTGTTGTATTGTGTTGCACGTGTTGCATTGTATTGTGCTATTTCGTATTATGTTGTATTTTGTTGTATTATATTATTATAAATTGAATTACACATTTACATGAAGATTATCAAATGCTTTGAAGGCGTGCGATTGACGCCATGCAGTGAGCCCGTGGTCTTACGGAGGGAAGAAGGGTTCTACCAGGACTCTCTCATTTTTTAAGTATTTACAACACTTAGGGCCTATTATGCGCACAGTCAGTAAATATGAATGGGAGGGCGGATGTATGTTCAATAGGAGTCAAGATGGAGCATGTAAAGGGCAGAGCAAAAGGGAGTTTTGAGACTCTTGACAGTTGAGTTAGATGTTGTTAACGAATTGGAAATTAGGACCTTCTCTGGTAAACAGTTGTGAATATGAGAAGCATAATTATGATCCTACAATATTGTCCTGAACTATAGTAGCATTTTTAGCAATACCACTCAGAAGGAAGCCAGTGAAGCTCATGAAGGCAATTTTAAGCGTAGGCCTATTTAAGATTATGTGCGGTGTATGAGAGAGACCATGGTCGGTGTATGTATAGTGACAACATGCAGCATTGCTTGGTAGTGACGAGTCCGCATTAGTTGGTAGAAGCCATTCTCTGTATAGTCTAACAAATTAACAGGCGCATCCATTCCCTGTGAATACTTTCAAGAACCAACACTGGAGTCTTAACATGCAGGTATAATGGTATATGCATATTGCATAAGCATATGCAATTATGCATAGTTAGGCCTATATGACGGATTCAAGCAGGTATACTCAAGGAGGTACATTCTAGAAGGTACATTCCAGGATGCAGAAATTGAAATCAGAGGGGTGGCGAAGTAACAGTGGGTTCTGGGCTTAATGAAAAATCCTGTAATTGGCACACCAGTTAGGCCTACCCCAGTTTTAGGGGATGTAAACCGACTATGGTACAAACCTGTGCCTTCTCTTATGTATACCTCCTGGCACCATTTTGTAGGCCTATGTACCTCCTTGACTCTCTCATTTACCCATGCTTCAAAGTCCGTGAGTGTACTTCTAAATATTTACATGCTTTGTTATATTACATAAACCTTGTTACAGTAAGCTCATCTTACGTTAACTTAAACTGTATATTTTATGTTAGATTAGTGTACTTCTGGTTTTTCAACTTGGTTTACGTGAGGGCCTACTCTTAAGAGGTACCTAAAAGACGCTGCATTATATAAGTGTTTACATGCATAGGCCTACATACA
Source organism: Allolobophora icterica (assembly GCA_963556255.1). Lineage (NCBI taxonomy): Eukaryota > Metazoa > Annelida > Clitellata > Crassiclitellata > Lumbricidae > Allolobophora > Allolobophora icterica. The sequence continues at coordinate 52,586,252 of OY744605.1, forward strand.
TAAGTAGGACATACAATGTACATACATACATACATACATACATACATACATACAACATACATACATACATACATACATACATACATACATACATACATACATACATACATACATACATACATACATACATACATACATACATACATACATACATACATACATACATACATACATACATACATACATATACAATATACACACACTTTAAATGAACCTACTTAAAGTAAGTTACCTCATTTTACTTTTTTTTAGTTTAAAAATTAAATTTGGTTCACCTACATCAAACTGAGTCGGCCCTGAGTTAATGTTTGTTGCTTTACAGACAATGAACTCCAATAGTCCGACTGAAATTAACTCACATGTAGGCTATTAGAACTTTTAATGCAAAATACATTTACGAATTTTCAAACGAAGAAGAGATCATTCATTATACGCAAAACACTTAGACGAGAAGAAGAAATTCTTATAAAAAATATATAACTCGAACGAATCATGTAAGAACGAACACTCGTAGCACTTAACACAGTTACTTAGCAGTTAACAACTTGACACGCAGGAGTGCTATAACCGCACATTTCAAGAATATATAACAAATCGAAATTTTGGCATATGTTTTAGGGCCTACACATTATTATTGCATATACATTTTCCAATATATACACCTGGGTGTGCATATATAGTACATTGCTCAAGTATAGTATCTTAACTCGGTGTTACACTGGCCAGTCCTAATGCTGTGTGAGAGAAAATTGTCGTGCATACTACACTGCAAACAAATATGGGGGTGTAATAGACTGATTTTTATTCAGTGGTAATAAGCGGCGAGATGCTTGGGTAGCCTTTTTCAAATTCATGTTAAATGCTGTGTAAAATTGAGTGTCGAAAGAAGCCCGAATTGATTATATTGTTTCTAAAGGAATAAGGCCTAGTGATTATCTTCACTGCCTTAAAGAGCAGCTTACCATGGCATGTCGGTTTGAAATAACAGATTGGGTTTTTACAATCGCAACATACTTTTTAAAGTGTTAGAATCTCAACCACCAATTTAGCAAGATGGCTCGTAGGCTTAACTGGCTTGTAATAAAATCTATTCGAGCCTAAACCAGTGATTTCTATAGCGCCCCTATCATTGTGCGAAAGGCAACGATCGGTGGTCGCTTCGAAATGAAACCAGTTTCCATTTATAAACAGTAGGAGATGTCAAGTACAAAGCACATGAAGAACAAAGCAAGCAGTGGCCTATGACGGCCGTTTGCAATTACTCGTCTGAGCACACTCTCTGTGAGTATGTGCGACAGTGAACGTGCTATGAGATCATTCAGACACTTTTTCTGTGAGCATTCTAATCGCACAAGTGTCTGCTATTTGCGCACATTGCTTTTTAACACTTAAACGATGAAAGTGTACAAAAAACGACTGGGAAACCAATGCAGCCGGTCGTTTAAGTGTTAAAGAGGTCAGAAGAGAGTAGAAGAGAAAATACAAAGAGAGAGAGAACATTAAAGAGCTCTGTTTTAAATGATGGCGTGTTTGCAATAATTGTCTTGACTCTTGTAATACATAGGCCTACATGTAGTTTATAAGATAGCCTATCTCATCAAAGAGTCAGCTTGAAACCTTTTGAAGCCAAGCCACCTTTACCACCAATCATCAACTGGATCCTCTAGCGCAAGCGAACAACCTATTTGTATATTTGCTATGTATTTGTGCATTCATTTAGCGCCTCTCGAAGCCCTTCAAAGGCTTAAGTCATCCTGTTACTACAGTGCGTGCATTGTTGGTGTTTGTGTACACGTATAAAACAAATTACTTTGTGAAGCTTATAGCTACGTCACCTTGAGCTAGGTTGTTGATTACTTTGGTGCTGCACCGTCAACCTTTAAGTTTGAACTCACACTGAACTCATTGAGTCATTAGGCCCTAGCTACATGTGTTTTTTAGATTTATCGGAACTTTCAAAATGCTTGAGTTAGATCTCAATAACTCGATGTTATTTTGGTTACCTTTAGGGCCTAGTGTCGTGAGGGAGAAATTGTCATAAATACCACTATGTAAATTAATCTGGTGCGAAATTATTTCTTTTGTTATTTATATGTTTGAATTTCTATTAAGTTGGCAGTGTTTTGGAGTGTTGATTTTACAGATTTAAGAAATGGGGAGAAAACACCTGAATTTTATGAGCCTGGGACTATCTAGTGTTGGCTGTAAATTTAGCATTCAAATGGGAAGAACCGATTTGAATTCCTATGCCCTCTGTTATGTTGGCTGTTTATATTAACCAGTGGATGAAATCACCTGAATTTCTATTAACCTGGGGCTATTTCTGTCCGGTTCTGCTGTTGCGTTTCTTGTCGAGCATCAGTTTGCCGAGAAACCTAATCAGAGGCAGTTTGCTTCCGAAATCTTTTCTTGCTTTGCCACTGGCGACATCTTTCGAATGTTCAAGCACACTGCCGCCAGTACGTAGATCCGGTTGACCGTCCAACTGGCTGGGTTTACCAGACCGATTACAAACGGTGGAACTATCGGCGGTTATAGATCCTCCTTCAGGGCTTTCGGTAGTGTTTTCCACAGCCACTCCCGCTGCGCCTGGATGTTCAAGTCCATGTTCATCGTGGTCGTGCAGTGCCTTCATCGAATGCAGAAGCAGAAGCTTCTGGCGAGTCTGACCGGCGCAGCTACCTCGCGATGGTGTCGTGTGGACTGGTTCCGGCCTGACTGTCGTATCTCGACCCTGCTGACATCTCCTGGCCAGCGTCTCCTGGTAGATGAAGAGGTCTTGCGGAAGATTCTCCGGTTGGATCAGACCATCGTTGAGGAGCTGCTGCATGTGGACCAGTTCATCTACCGAGTAGCTCTTCTTGCTCTCCATCATCGCCAGTCTCTTTTCGCGAACCGTCATGCCGGCGAACGTAGCGCCCGAATGACCCGGGCCCGGAGCGTAGTGCTGGCGGCGGTAGAGGACCTCCGTGTCCTTGACGTCGTCTGCACCCGTGTCACAAGACACGCTCTTCTGTTGAGCAAACATCTCCCGCCGGTCCGCTCTGTTCGTCGTCCGTTCCGGCGTTCTCGTTAGCCACGTGAGGCAAGTGCCCGCTTCAGCAACACTGTGGCACTTAGTCAAGTGGACTGCTCCGGCAAGGGCATTCCTCCCGTCAGGACCCCTCACCAGCCGCTTCTCTGGCGATTTCCTTCGCCATGTCACGACACCGTCTGACACAAGTTCTCCGAATTCATCCGCATAGTCTTGGACGTAGACGTTCTTTTCCTCGCTCCTTCGCGTCCTATCCGATGACTCAGCGGAGTTGCTGACCTCGACGAAATGAGGTCGAGCGGAAACTGGACGAGAAGCCTTTCGTTCTTGTGCTGCACTCCTGTCCGACTGACAAGCTCTTTCTTTCTCCGCCTGCTGAGAATCTCTGTCTTGCTCCGCTTGGCAGCCTTTGTCTCTTTCTGCATGACAGCCGTTTCTATCAATTTCTTTCTGGGTCGATCTTTCCCTGTCTGCATGCAGATGTCTCGTTCCATCTTCTTCCAAAGCGTTAGCTTTCCACTGACCCGGGTCTTTGGTCGGACTCTTTCGTTTCACTCGATCGCCCGTAGTCTGAACCTCTTGTCGGGACATTTCCAGTACCTGTGTGCGACCGGCAGCCCTTTGATCCTTTAGTTTGTTCTGTACCGGCTCTGTTGTTTTCGCCCCTGCCTGCGGTCTCATTGATGTTGGTTTTCTTGGATCACTGCCTAGCCTACCATCGGCCGCAATCACCTTTCTCTCAAAACGAAGGCCTGTTGCGGGAGTGATCGAATTTTTGCCTGATTGTCTTTCGGGCATGACTTTGAATTTCGCCTGCGGTTCTTCTTTGGAAGGTCTTTCAAGCGAGGCTTTCGGTCTGTCCGGCACTTCCTGTCTGACCGGTTTTTCATGTTTGTCCTTCAGCCGTTCCACTTGCTCTTCCTTGCCGAGTCGCTGACCAGATATTCGCACATCAAGTGTGTCCGTCCTGGGATCGGCAGCCGGAGACGATTGTCTGGTTCTCAATTCGAGTTTCACCAACTTTTGTGGCGTCTGCAGCACATCTTCACTGAAACGTTGTTGTTGCTGTTGCTGCTGCTGCTGCTGCTGCTGCAGATTGTCTTGTCTCCTGACGTCTCGCAGCCTCTGAGCCCTTGGCGACAGCTCTCTAGTCGGACTCTTCCTGGCACCGTAAGACTTGTAGTCTTCTGTCACCTCGGGTACCAGAGTCTTTTGACTGTAACAGGAATAGGCAGAAGCAGCAAGGCCCTTGACCTCCGGACTCAGTCGACGTTCACGAGATGACTGTAAGGACGCCTGTTCGCAGGACAGCGAGCGCTGGTTACTGAACCCAAGCCTGCGCCCAGCGGCCCCCGTCGTGCCACCTGCTACAGCACAGACGCGAGTAGCTTCTACAGTAGCTGTGTGAGGCTTTAAGTCGGTGGCTCCAACACGTAAGGCCGTTGGTTTTGCCGGTTCAATTTCGAATTCCTCGATCTCGTTTTCGTCAAAGTAGTCCCGCATCCGGTTGACCTTGACGACCGGCTGGTAGACAATCGGGGCGCTGCCGTGCTTTCGTTCAGAGACGGAAGTGGCGGAGTCGCCTCCGTCCTGAACAACCTTGGAGTACTGGTTCACTTCGTAGGAGAAGCTCTTCTGACCGGCGAAGCAACGACGCTTGTTTCTCGTGGAAGAGTCAGCGGGGCCTGGAGACATCTGGGGCGATTCGAGTTGGCCGTACGAGATGCGAATCTCCGGCGGTTGGGAGTGGGAGGACGTCACTGCCGCAGCAGCCGCAGAAGGTTGCGTCTGAAGCAGGTCTACCAGTTCATTGTAACAGCACACCTGGTTGATATGTTTTTCCAGTTCCGGGCCTTGGATGGGAAGCTGCGGGAGAAGTCTCCCGCGGGACTTGGGCGCCTGAAGCGATAACGCAGCAACCGTAGGCTCTGACTGCTTCCGATGGCAACCCGTGTCCGTCTTGGTCTGCTGACTCGGCACCTCGCATGAAAAACTCTTCTGATCGGCAAAGGCCGCTCGTTTGTCACGCTGCGACAGCTCCTTCATCCCGAGAACTGCCGCAGGACCCCGTTGCGTTGGAGACAGACCTTCGCGGACGACAACTTTTAGCCGCTGAGATCCGATCGGGAACGTCTCCACGGTCAGCTGCCTACGCGTTGGGCGGCTCTGGGTGGGGTCTGAGTCTTGCAGCCGGACGAAATGCTTCCTGGATGCCGTCATCGAAAGCATGGGGTTCCTAGAGGATAGATTACAAACGTCACGATCCATCTCCTGAGGTCGACGAACGGCATCGTCCGTCCATCCCGGCTGCTGTTCATAGTCGTCGAGAGATCTGCTTTTACGCTGCTGCTGCAACCGCAGTCTCTTGTCCTTCACCGTCGGGCTGATGTTGCAGTTTGCCTCCTCGCATCTCCGTCCCGGCAGCATCTGCTGCGGAAACTGACTGTCGCCCTTGCTCGAACTCGTGCTTTCTTCTAGACTAGAATCGAGTGAGTGGCTTCTTCTTTCCTGTCTGATCCACGCCTTCCGTCCACTCTCCGCCTCTCCAGCCCTTCCTGCCACCACTCCTTCACAAGGCGGCGGCGGTGGCTTCAGCCCGTCGTCTGCCGCCGTGGCCTTTGACCTCTGCAGGGATGGCTTGTCGCAGCTGGGTCTGACGTCTGCCACCTCATAGGACTCGTACGAAGACCCGCTGTCCATTTGGAACATGGAAGGCGGAGGTCGGAGTCGCGCTCGGTAGGCGCTGGATTTCGGAGCGGCGGGCAGAGGAACGACGAGGACTTTGCGTCGATCGTCGACGGGAGACCACATTCCGGATCGCCAGGAGAAGTCGAAGGACCGGCTCTTCTGCTTCTGGTGGATCCAGACCTTGCGTCGGTCGGACGGAGCCGTCTGGTCGACGGGAACGCCCATCCGTACGTCTGCAAAGACCATAAAACACACGGAGTCAGCGATCGCCATTCGTAAAAGCAACATCTAATAGTAGGGGTCAGCCGGAAATCGCCTCGGACATTTGCCTCGGCCGAATATGCCGTTTTTCGGCACTATTCGCAAGTATTCGCCTCGGCAAATACTGTGCACGCAAATAGTTGCTTATCTGCCTCACATGCCGGAATTTGTAGGCTCATAATATCAGCTTTGAGCTTCATCTAGCATATTCATTTTGAAGAAGAAAAGTTAAAAAAATGCCGACACCGCAAGTCCACAACGAACGTCAAGTCCATGTCATTGATTATTTATTTATAAAATTAAAAATGTATTAGTCAGTTATTACGAGTACAACAATTTATTTAGATAATTTTTCATTACATGAAAATGTGAAGCTCGCTTATGGAACAAATGGTACTCGGTTCGTACCCGGATCCGGCAAATAGTACATCCAAATACTCGGATTCGGTACTCGGTAGAAAATGTGTGCCCGGCTGACCCCTATCTAATAGTCAAGAATAGAAACTCCAGTGTGGGTGGATTAAAAAAAGAAATGTGCTGCTCGGCAATGAAAACAGCGTAAAATTAATAATTCAGTTAATTAGACACGTAGTCTCGATAAAAAAAGATGATGGATAATTATTTGTTTATTAATTTTTTTGTCCAACCATCCATTCATTCATCCATCTATCAATCCAATCATTCACTCAATCATTCGTTCATTCGAGGATTTATATAGCGCCCCTTCAAGGGAACTACTCAGAAGTGCTCCCGACACCAGCACGCTCAAATAGTACAGTTTTAAGATTAGCAAGAAACAGGCGAGAATGGACCTTAATCAAGCTATCTACTTGACGCTCCAGCCATTTAAAGGAGTTAAGGCGTATCGAGAAAACGCCTATGAAGGCAGCTGTCGGTCATTGGAATAGAACAATTCCTGGTTAATTTCGTAGCAAAGTGGTACAAAGAACGTGAATGATGAAGTCAGGTATATGACCTTTTAAGCTAATGTGCCTTTATGCACGCATGGCTGTGCTTCTTATGACTGTGCCTTCAACAGTGTGAGGCGTTCCTAAAAGATGTCCATTTAATCGAGGACATTTGACCAAAGAGTCGCAGATAATATCTTGGAAGCTTGATGGACACATTTGCTGTCAGGCCTATTATTTTTTTTATTTTTTTTTACTTCTTCTAACATCATCCAGCTCCGAAAAACTCAGTGTATTGACGTTGAAAAAGACAGCTTCGGGCGCTGCTACTGGGACTTGCAATTTCAACCAGAATTAGTGTAAAATCTTCAGTAAACTACTATGGACCCTCTGGAGATACACAGAATCCGGCTGCGCTGTTTGTGCGAGAAGCTCAAGATGGCCAAGCGTTCGCTTACTACAACCTGTAGCCGTCGATGGTCGAGGCAGGACAGCTGGCACGATGCACCCGGCGCAGTAAACGGAAGGCAAGCTGCGTAATTGGAGTCGGGGTTATGGATCCCCTGGGGCATCGGCCTGCCCTGGGCAAATGCCCAATTCACGTGCCCTTCAGCAGACAAGGGGCCAAGGGGGCGATGAATTAATGCAATGCGGTGACTGAGAGAAGAACAACACAGAACAAGAACGGGGGCGTCCACTTGAGAATGTCGTGAGTGGGGCAAATGAAATTGGAAAAGAAGATTAGCTCACGCAAGCGAATGATTACGATGTCCATTGTTTTCAATATATCGATATAATTTATGTATCAGATTCTGTGAATATGTATATAGCCTAAACACACGTACTTGTATGAATATGCACAAAGAATTTCACACACACACACACACACACACACACACACACACACACACACACACACACACACACACACACACACACACACACACACACACACACACACACACACACACACACACACACACACACACACACACACACACACACACACACATCCATCACCGCCTACCTGCTTACATGCACCTGCATACATACATACATACATGCATATATACAAATACAATACATACATACACAAATACATAAATGCCTTCTTTGCACACATAAATACTTTAATGCATACATACACACATACAAACATGTACATACATACATACAAACACACATACATATGTACAAACATGCATATATACATGCATGCATACATTTCATATACAAATACACATATACATACATATAAGCATGCATGCAAACATACACACATACATACATGCATGTGCATGCATACATACATGCATACCTACATACCTAAATGTATGCATACATACATACATACATACATGCATTCATTAATTATATATACATGCATTCATACATAATATATACACATGCATACATACATATATATGCATACATACATACACACATGTGCATGCATACATACAGACAAATTATATGCATGCATACATACATAATATCTGCATGCATTGATGCATGCAGATATACATGTACATGCATACATACATACATATTCAATTCAATTCAATTCAATTCAATTCAAATTCAATTCAATTCAAAGATTTTTATTGCTTCCAAATAACGTTTGTACAAACAACAAGCAATGGTACAGCACAAAGAATTCACGTCTCTGGTCGCAAAAGGTGACCCCCAAGGGAAGGAAAATCCCGCTGAGTGGGGACACCTACTTGGTTCCGTTACGATGTCCAAGAGACTGTCGAGGTTAGAGTTGCTTCCTTCTAGGTTACAGGTAACATCCCAGTATTCCAATTGCAGGAGAAGCCTAGGAGGGAGGCGAGTTATTAATAAACAAATAAGGCATATGAAAAAGCTTAACTAAACTTAACTATCCCACTCACAAACAAAAAGTAAGTAGGTTAAGTTAGGGCCCAGATGCGGACGTGTGCCCCCCAGACCCGTCGTAGTCCTAATGAATGGGGTGGTTCAATCGTCCTTCAACAAAAACTCTCTCAGTCGGGCTTTGAATAAATGGACGTTAGCAGAATGACGCACAATGGGAGGTATCCCATTCCAAAGGTTCGGTCCAAAGAATTTTATGCTATATACCCGGGTATTTGTGCGTGCCTACATACCTAAATACATACATACATACACATATATACGCATACATACATACATGCACACACATGCAGGCATACATACATACATATATGCATGCATGCATACATACATGTATGCATGCATGCATGCATACTTACTTACTTATACCAATGTACAGTAGTGAAAAAACTGATTATTATATTTGATATAGGGGTGCAATTTGTAAGGGAAATGAGAGCCTTTCTTGTCGTTGATTGACATTGTGCTAACGCTGGAATACGATTTCCCATTCATTTATCTTCTGTCAAAATGTCATTCCACACGTCTCCCAACTACAAATTGCACCGCGGAATATCATTGTAATTTTTAGCCAGACTGTAGGGACACTTGGATCAATTTTCTCTAATGTTTTCGCCACAGCCTGCAATTACAATCCGCACTTGATGAACCCGTGGTTGCTACCCTCTTGTCATAAATGTCGGCACTTTCTTCACCTCACACATGCTAACTATAGATGAATACAAGTCCCTGTGTTAATGTAGACCTACTTGTACTCGCTTTTCTACCACAGAGCCCTACCTCTGCTCATTTTTCAATAAATTGATCGTGTAAGAACCTTCACCACCACTACTCGTTTGAATGGGTGCCATGCCATTAAGGTCCCCGTGAACGGACCGTGCTTTCCCGAGATTCAAATCTCTTAAACAAGCCACCTTTGGTGTGCGAACCGACTTCCTCACGCATAGAAGTGCATGGGACTTACGCTCTAACCAATATAGCTATATGCATCTAGATGCATGGCCTAAAGTCTCTTAGGCAACGAAATGATGTTTTAGTTTCAATACCTAAACTAATATAATTGGTTCATTAAGATCAGAGTTCATCTATAATAAACAGTTCTCAGTTTTAAGTAGTAACTCGAGTTAAGTAGTAACTCGAGTTAAGTAGTAACTCGAGTTAAGTAGTAACTCGACCACTGCTGGCGAACTCTAACCAAACGCAAAGTCCAGCTGACGGAACTACACGTGCTCGTATGAGTTATTTCTATAACCAAATTTAATAGTATACAGCTCACATGATCACAAATCTCGCAAAAAAGCAGAGCATTACTTTATTAGTAACCTACAAAGTGAATTTTGAAAGAAAATGCTAAAATATTTGCAAAATATAATACACAAGCACAAGTGAGGGGTTGGAAACGACCCCTGGGGTGTGCAGTGAAGTCTTAACTGGGGTCCTAAGAATGACTAAGGGGTTGAACCCCAACCCCAACAATTCTCACACTTCCGCTAGCATATGACAGCATATATCGTTGCTAAATGCGCATTTTGGTTGCTAAAGTGATCAAAGCTGACGAAAGGGACTCAGATGAGGATGATGGGAATAGGCATGATGAGCGATGATGATGTTTAGGATGGTTTTCTGGTACAGGCGTAGGTGGTTGTGAGAGTGTATCATATTTCCGATGATGATTGGGCGTGTGGTAAGCACAGTGCTGTATTGGAAGTTTCTATAACGTCATGCCTATGAGTCACCGACTTTTTGTGCTCGGGTAGCGGAGCCCTGCGTCATGACTGCGTGCAGGCGAGCTGACGTAAGCAGCAATTCTAGCCGACTCAAATATGATCACGTGGGCGATCGCGCGGAAAAATGTCAAGCCTACGTTGTTGTCAGCGAGTAAAACCTAACGCTGTTTTCAGCGGGATTTAAAAACCGCTCTTGAGCAATATAGTGGAGCGTTTGGAAGTACCAGCGAATGCGTAACTGCGCAACTCCATGCACACGAAGTTGGCGACGAATCATAGACATGGGTAGCTTTGTTTACTGACGTGGCGAGAGAAATCCTATATAATTATTAGTTTTACTTTTAGTTATAGCAAATGCATTGTGAGAGAGCGAAATGAGTTTCTTGCGATGGTCTGTCATGTATTCAGCCGATAGTTTGAGTTAGATTGTCAGTTTGAGTTAGATCATGGGCGGCGATCATGGGGGGGGTTGAGGGGACATGACCCCACCTTTAAGAGTGGGGGGACACGCCATACATTTGTCCCCCAAATTTTGAAGAAACACCAAAAAAGGTCAAAAAATGTAATTGCGCGTGAGGGTTTTCACTGCCTTTTTGACCAGAAGAGGTAAAAACTCTATTTTTGAGCAGAAGTGTCCACCCGAAAATTCAAAGTCATGAAGTTTTTGTGGAGATGAATTCCTAAAAAAGTAATAATTTGGGGGGGACATGAATTCCTAAAAAAAGGGTCATCGACCAGACCATGGCCGACTTCCCCCCACCTCTCAGACAAGATCGCCGCCACTGAGTTAGATGGTCGCTGATAGATTCTTTCGTGTGGAGAATTTAATATCGGACTATGAGGTAGGGCCTGCTGTTGTCATTGAGCGGTTTATTTGTTAATTATACGTAACAAAGATAAAGACCCGTATCTTATCTGCCTTAGCAATACGCTACAATTTGGGTGAGTCGACAGTTCGAGGACTCATCGATTGACATCTTCGGTGGTCGTCGACTGTGGTGTTGGGATGTGTAAGTATTGTTGTGGAGTGCAGTCCTATAGGGTGCTATGTCTGTGAGTGTGGGCTGACCTTCGCCTGGCTTGACCTTGATTGCCTGTTCTTCATCTGAATCTTCGTTCTCTTCGTCCTTCTCCGTTTCCGATGGAGATAGGTCTCCACAAGAGTAGCTTCTCTGGTGTAGAAAGGACACCTTCTTCCGCTCTGTGTTAGCTGCAAAGCAACAGAACGACAACCACGTGATCAGGAAATTGCTGACATTACATGTACGTTAAATTGCACTACATGTGTGATGTAATAACACAGGTGGCGCCACCAGACGTGTCTACACCCATGATGGGTCAGTTAGATATTCATTTGTGCAGCGCTATTGGAATGTAAAAAAGGGCGCTATAAATTATTATTAAATGTACACATAAACATGTATATTGCATTGCAGGCTGTCTGTTCTGTTAGTAGTTAAGGTTTATCGTATAACATGTACATGTACAGCGCAGTGCGTTTGCAGGCGCTTAATTAAAGAATAAATATTATTATTATTATTATTATTATTATTATTATTATTATTATTATTATTATTATTATTATTATTATTATTATATATGTATGGACTAAATCTCGCACTGCCACGAATTCATCTTCTTTAATGACATTGCTTAAAGTCTAGACCAACGAAAGATGGAATATAAAAGCAGAGATAAAAGAGTCTAAAGAGAGAATGACTGCGTGATTATACGACTCAACAGAAGCTTTTCCGAAGTGAATTAGAGGCGGATTGATCATTCGGATCATTCGGTAAAAACATGACCACATCATTGTTACGACAAGACGCGTAGAACGTTCAAATTACATTTTTGCTCAAAAGGGGATAGCGAGCTGAGATGGCACCACGTGGTCTGATATCCATAGATGATCACTAACTCAATTCACTCCTGCAGACTGCAATGTGCTAGGCCCTATCTATATAGCGTCAAGATGCCTGCTTGCCTGATATAATTTTCTGTGTTAATCAGATACTTAAATACCGGTAATTTTTAAGTTCATATTAATGCGCGCGGGGAGCGGGAAAACGACGTCTTCAATTGTTTGTGAAATATAATATGCACAGGGTGAGAATTGTCGGGGGGTTAGGGGATTCA
>OY744605.1:52603901-52611401 GCA_963556255.1 Allolobophora icterica
TTTGAAATAACGTCTTTAATTAATTTTTTTTACTCTTTGTTTACTAAAACCTATGTTGGACAAATAATTATATAGGCCCTACTGTGCAAAATTCCGAGTGGCACGCGAAGGTATTTTTTAAACGATTTAGCTGCATTTTGGCACGCACCTTGAAAAAGGTTCGCCACCCCTGTACTATGCGATCTCTTCAAACTATGTCTGCGTGTTTTTGTGTTTGTGTGCGTGTCTGCTTCGTTGTATGTCTGTCTGTCTGTCTGTCTGTCTGTATGCATCTTTACGTTTTGAAATGTGTTTCATCCATTCTCTGTCTGATTGACTTTCTGTCTGTGTTTTCCGTCCCACTAACTGTTTGTGTGTCTATCTTTCCATCTGTCGTCTGTATCGTTGTATTTGTCTGGCTGACTCACTGTATTAGGGGGAAGTGGGGCAAAGGAATACACATTTCGTAGAGTCAAAATTTATATATCTAATCAATGGAAAACAATTCCGGTCCAAGTACAATTTCATGCTTCTACCATCCATAGACACCTTAGTAAGGAAAAAATTTGAAATTGTACAGATGTTTTTTTGGAAATTGTGATTTATTGGAAGCTATGCATGTATCACTTTACCCCGCCATTTGGGGCAAAATGAAACAGGCGTATCTGTTTGCCCCATTCACCGGGGTAAAATGATACGCTATTGTTATAATGTAGGCTACAGGTAGGCCTATCAAAACCAAACATACCAATTATACCAAACATAATTATTGTAATGACATTATTTCTAAATAGAGCTATACAGCGAAGTAAACATAGCAAAGTAGGCCCTAACTGAAAATGAAACTGTTCTTCTATGACAGTCTGCATGTAAAATAAACAAAGAGCAAAATAAACATGGCAAACTAACAGAACCTGAAACTGTTCTCTAGCCAAGAAAACTAACACTCGCCGCAAACAAAGTTACCATTGGCGTCATGTTTATCTGTGTCCGCGCAATCTTCATGGCACCAGTTCTTGCAGTGGTGGCACTGAATCCACTCTTCCACTGGTGGTTCGACGTAAGGTTCGGTACAAAAAATGCATTCAATATCAGATGTCTTCTTAGAAGCTGTTTTCAAACAGAACTTGGCAGCATACTTTGAAGCAGACCTGGAAGCTGACTGTGGAGCCGACTTTGAAGCTGACTGTTTAGCAGACTTTGAAGCAGACCTGGAAGCTGATTGTGGAACCGACTTTGAAGCTGACTGTTTAGCATACTTTAAAGCAGACCTGGAAGCAGACTTTGAAGAAGATTTTGAGGAAGACTTGGAAGTAGACTTTGATGCACACTTCGAGGTTGACCTTTTTTGCATTGCAGCTTCCTTTTTTTGTTTCTTAATGTTATCACTCTGAAATTTGTCAACAAGGATGTTTTTGAAGGGTGAACTTGTTATGATCTCCGATTTCTGTGCTATCCTTTTTCTACCATTACCCTGACCAGAGAATGCTTTAGGCAATGGTGAAATATCAAAAATTGATACTCTTTGAACTGTTTGCAATTGAGATTGTTCAAGTTCAAGTTGCTGTTCCTCGACAGGTTCAAGTTGCTGTTCCTCGACAGGTTCAAGTTGCTGTTCCTCGACAGGTTCAAGCTGCTGTTCCTCGACAGGTTCAAGTTGCTGTTCCTCGGCAGGTTCAAGTTGCTGTTCCTCGACAGGTTCAAGCTGCTGTTCCTCGACAGGTTCAAGTTGCTGTTCCTCGACAGGTTCAAGTTGCTGTTCCTCGACAGGTTCAATTTGCTGTTCCTCGACTGCAGGTTCAAGTTGCTGTTCCTCGACAGGTTCAAGCTGCTGTTCCTCGACAGGTTCAAGTTGCTGTTCCTCGACAGGTTCAATTTGCTGTTCCTCGACAGGTTCAAGCTGCTGTTCCTCGACTGCAGGTTCAAGTTGCTGTTCCTCGACAGGTTCAAGTTGCTGTTCCTCGACAGGTTCAATTTGCTGTTCCTCGACAGGTTCAAGTTGCTGTTCCTCGACTGCAGGTTCAAGTTGCTGTTCCTCGACAGGTTCAAGCTGCTGTTCCTCGACTGCAGGTTCAAGTTGCTGTTCCTCGACAGGTTCAAGCTGCTGTTCCTCGACTGCAGGTTCAAGTTGCTGTTCCTCGACAGGTTCAAGCTGCTGTTCCTCGACTGCAGGTTCAAGTTGCTGTTCCTCGACAGGTTCAAGCTGCTGTTCCTCGACTGCAGGTTCAAGTTGCTGTTCCTCGACAGGTTCAAGCTGCTGTTCCTCGACTGCAGGTTCAAGTTGCTGTTCCTCGACAGGTTCAAGCTGCTGTTCCTCGACTGCAGGTTCAAGTTGCTGTTCCTCGACAGGTTCAAGTTGCTGTTCCTCGACTGCAGGTTCAAGTTGCTGTTCCTCGACAGGTTCAAGCTGCTGTTCCTCGACTGCAGGTTCAAGTTGCTGTTCCTCGACAGGTTCAAGTTGCTGTTCCTCGACAGATTCAAGTTGCTGTTCCTCGACAGATTCAAGTTGCTG
The DNA here is from genome assembly GCA_963556255.1 of Allolobophora icterica. NCBI lineage: Eukaryota > Metazoa > Annelida > Clitellata > Crassiclitellata > Lumbricidae > Allolobophora > Allolobophora icterica. The sequence continues at coordinate 52,606,393 of OY744605.1, forward strand.
TTCCTCGACAGGTTCAAGTTGCTGTTCCTCGACAGGTTGATTTGGAATGTTCTGTGCACAGTTTTTTGCGTTTTGTAAATATGCAGGCTTTCGAATTATTACTCGAGTTGCAGATGGAGGCCTTGGCTTGGTGATCGCAGGATTACGGGATGTTCGCATAGGTCTCTGCACACTCATTGATTGTTCTTTGGTGGCTGCTGAGGTTTCCGCTTGAGAAATTCGATTGCTGGCTTTCCTCTTTCTCGTCGGAATCTCTGCTTGATCACTCGCGGTTGCTTTCCTCTTTCTCGTCGGAATCTCTGCTTGATCACTCGCGGTTGCTTTCCTCTTTCTCGTCGGAATCTCTGCTTGATCACTCGCGGTTGCTTTCCTCTTTCTCGTCGGAATCTCTGCTTGATCACTCGCGGTTGCTTTCCTCTTTCTCGTCGGAATCTCTGCTTGATCACTCGCGGTTGCTTTCCTCTTTCTCGTCGGAATCTCTGCTTGATCACTCGCGGTTGCTTTCCTCTTTCTCGTCGGAATCTCTGCTTGATCACTCGCGGTTGCTTTCCTCTTTCTCGTCGGAATCTCTGCTTGATCACTCGCGGTTGTCGTAGGCCTACTAGTAGAACTTGCTGCTGAGGTTTCCGCTTGTGTAACAACCGATGTATTTGGATCGGCATTTTCTGTCACTGAAGAAGGAGCATAATCTTCGTCGGTGAAGATATCCGGGTTGTACGGATGAATTCCTGTTGACGAGAAACCATTTACAGCCTTATCTACAGAAGCACATTTGCCATACGCATCACCAAATATGGCTGCTACTTCGTGCATCGTTATGCGTTTTCCAGGGTTGGAAACAAGCCACTTGTCGCAACCTCTGCTGTAAGCAGTTTTGAGCGGGCCAAAAAAAGTACGATCTAGTGGCTGAATTTTATGGCTTGTGTGTGGAGGAATTGAAAGCATAACTATGCCGTTTGACCTTGCAAAGTTCACTGCATCTAGTGTTCTGTGACTGGCATGGTTGTCAAGCAGTAGAAGCACCTTTTCATTTTCACTTGAATGAGAATGTATTTGAAAATGTCCGAGCCACTTGACAAAAGTGTCGCAATCCATCCAGCCGCTCGGCACTGCATAGCCCTGAGAACCAGGCGGACTGCCCTTCACCAGTGTTTGAGCCATATACTTTCTTGGAAATAAGAAAGCAGGTGGGATGTATGTGCCTGTTGCGCTCATGGCGCAGACTATGGTAATATTTTGCCCTCGTTCGGCGCTCGTCAACTTTCCAACTTGCCTCTGAGTTTTTTTTGCAAGTATTTTTCCGGGTTTTTGCACAGTACTCAACCCACTTTCATCCATATTGTAAATTCGATTTGGTGGAATTTTTTCGGTTTCCAAAACTGATTTTAATAGATTATAAAATTTGCCAACTTGCACCCTATTGAAACCGGTTGCACGTGAGAGAGAAGTCGCCTCGGGTGTTCTTAGTGAGATCGTTTTATGTCTCCGCAAGAATCCACTCATCCAATCTTTTCCTGCTAATTGCGTCACCTTGGAAAATGGAACATCAATGTTGTTTCTTTCTGCAAGCTGGAAGGCTAATTGTCTAACATCTGTCAAACTTAACCCATAGAATCGCTGCTGCATGTCAATTATGTACTGTACCAGTTCAGTTTCATATTCCTCATTCAATGTACATCGAAATCTTCCTAACTTGCCTGGTGTTTTAACTGTTTTCATGAGATGGCGCCGTATTGTGGCGTGTGGTATCCCATACGTCTGTTCAGCTTGTCTGAGGCTTATTTGATTTGATCTAATATCTGTTATGGCTGCCTTCATAGTTTCAAGAGTCCACAATGCCATATCAGTTTTGCGTTTGTAATTTCTTACCATTTTCAATCTGAAAGTATAATGTAATATCTGTTTAGAGTTAACATAAATAATATTTTTAGGCTAAATAATAACCAAAGATGATTTCTTTGGTTGAAGTAGCCTAGGATGTCTACAAAGGAAATTAAGAAGGGAAAAGGTCAGTTGGTGCAATGCTACAAATTTTAGGTGCAAATACCTTATATAAATCTCGGGAGCAAACTAATATTACTACATTAGGGCAACAAAACAGCCTGGGGCAAAGTAATACTGTAGCAATACTATACTGGGGCAAAACAATACGGCATGGGGCAAAGTAATACTATACTGGGGCAAAACGACACAGCATGGGGCAAAGTAACTCAGTTGCGAATCACTTTGCCCCAAACCATAGGTAGGCTGTTCTCGGGGGGGTGATAATAGAAGAGGTCCGTGCACGCTAGATTACGAAACACTAATTGAAGTGTGATACGTGTCTTACTAATAATTTGTTTACTTACCCGAAATGTGTCCAATATGGACGTGATGATCGATTTGCAAGCAAAAACTATATCAATATTGCAAATGACAAAATATCTATTTTCTTAAAATAAGAAACAAAACATTTTTTGGCCAAGCATATCAATACTATCACCTAAGCCGGAAGTGAGTCTATAAGGTTTATAGATTGACTGGTTACCTGTTTTCTGGTTGTATAAATTTCTATAGCGCTGAGTTTCTTTGCCTCGTTGAATCTCTTTGCCCCACTTCCCCCTACTGTATTATTTGAAGCAAAGCTCGAGGGTACGCGTACCCTAAAATAGAATACGTTAAAATACGTACGTACCTTTCAAAAAATACAATACGCGTATGGTACGTATCATACACGAAAATTTTATTTATGGTTTACTCGGCGACCCATTGCCTACGTATAATCTGACGTCAACAGTATGAGTCATTGAAACCGGTACTTCCGGTAGCGTAGCAGTAAATTTAATTCGATCAATTCTTCGGTTATAATTAATTTAATGCAAATTGTACTTTCATTCTGAGGAGAGCTACGTCACTGGTTTGCAAATTTCTGTAACTCAAAAGTTGTAGTATATCTTTATACGCATCAGTCAGCGATTCAGCGATGCCCAGAGAACGTGGGAAGGAATGGACGCACGTGAAAGTGTTGAAAAATGCGAAAAACAATTATTTGATTGGATAATGAGCAATGACGTGGTTAACGTATTTTTGTATTGTTTACGTACCCTAAAATAGGGTACGTTAAAATACGTACGTACCTTTCAAAAAATAGAATACGTATGTTACGTACCCTCGAGCTTTGATTTGAAGTCTACTTGCCTTTCTTCCTCTCATTTTGCTATATGATTCCACTATCTTTGACTTTCTTACTTTGTGTGTCTCTGCCTGTGTGGCTAGGTGGCTGACTGTCGTTGAAAAGTCAGACACTGTCTGTGTATCTGGTGTCAGTTTTTCAGCCTGTCTCTTTTCATCATTCTCTGATTTTCACCTTATGTGCTTAGTTCCCACGCGAGCAGACAGACAAACAGACAGGCAGACAGACAGACAAACAGAGAGAAGGAATGTGAGAAGAGATACAGGGAGACAGAGGGGATTGTTAGAGAGTGATGAACAGAGAAGAGAGAGCCATAGAGAATGACACAGGGTGAAAGAGAGGCAGAGAAAAAAAGAGAAAATAGAGGGCAAGAAATAGATTAGGAAATTGAGTGAGTGAATGAGAGACAGAGAGACAGACAGACAGATAAACAGACAGACAGAGACAGACAGAGACGGACAGAGACAGACAGACAAATAGAGAGAGAGAGAAACCGAAGGAAAGCAAAGGAGAAATAAAAGATTAGAGAGAGAGTGTGCGTGAGAGAGAGAGAGAGAGAGAGAGAGAGAGAGAGAGAGAGAGAGAGAGAGAGAGAGAGAGAGAGAGAGAGAGAGAGAGAGAGAGAGAGAGAGAGAGAGAGAGAGTGAGAGAGTGAGAGAGAGAGTGAGAGAGTGAGAGAGAGAGTGAGAGTGATAGAGAGAGAGGCACATCGAGAATCGGAGTTTTAATACCTCGTGTCGAAAAGCATTTTCAACGACGTCATCAGCTTTAATGGCTCTTTAACAAAGTCACCTACTTCTTTCTGTCACGCAGCCCTCCATATTCAGCCTATCTTCCTGTCACCCTTCCCGCAGACCCTCCTCCATCCGTACCTGTCTCCATCCGTATCTTCGTCGTCGTCATCATAATCGTCGTCGTCATCGTCGTTGTTATTTTCGTAATCACCACCCTCCTACTTATCACCTTCATCTTAATCATCATTGTTGTCGTAATCATCATCATCAACGTCTTCATCATCGTCGTCGTTGTCATTAGTATGACCAATGCAATATGCAAAACGTCATAATTAGCTGAAAAATTAATTTCTATAAATGTCATTCATTGTTCCTTCATTCCTTTAATCGCTTGCCTTGTGCCGTGGTTCAGTGGTTGAGCGCTGTCCTCGTAACACACAATACCCGGGTTCGATCTTTCTCGAAACGATCGGATTCTTTTTGATAAACAAGTCCTCAACGCCCTAGTTATGTCAGCATATCCCACCAAATATAAAGTTGAAAAAGAAGAGGTGTTCCATTAAACTGGCTCTCGGAGGCTCCGAGGCAGATATATGTGATATGTTATCGACTTTACTTTCTTAGACTCGGCATATATACGGACGAGAGGTCAGTGTTCTCCTGCGCTGTCTGGGCTTTCCGGTATAAGCGTGCATACTCATTTCATCAATGAGTTCGTTAGGAACTTAGGGGCAAGGGAAGCAAACATTCGAAACATTCTTCTTCCCTGTCTTGGATTTGAACCCCCGACCTCCGGTGTCAACGACTTCCAAAGTTCTCACACGATCAGGCCTTCAACTACCGACCCGCTCGATCTGTAGCGTATACCGCAATTCGATATACTGTAAGTCTCAGAGTGTTTTGAATATTAGTAAACAAAACAAGAAGTTCACTGGCACAGAATCCAATTCGTCGACATGCAGTGTGTAAACTCAACAACCCATCAACAGCATTTTCAAAACCATCAACAGAACTGAAGCAAGGAATAGACCACGAATAGTCGATCGCTTTCTTCCTTCACAATGTACTCCACAGTAAATGACCTGAGACTACACATGATTTCG
>OY744605.1:52616401-52646401 GCA_963556255.1 Allolobophora icterica
TTATAATATTGCTGGCCTCTGGGGGGAAAACATCAATCCTGGGGGGGAATTCCCCCCAAGACGTCTAGATTACTCACTGGGTCGCAGCCAAGGAACAACAGGTCCGTATATATAGAGATGTCGTTTATCAAGGTATATATGATGGATGGAATCGTTATACGACACGCGTGAGAAGTTTTCTAGTAATTCCTATTGAAAGTTGGCTAAACATTGTCAGCAAATAAAATGTCTGCTTCATAACGTTGAAGTTGAATATGAAGCATTCAAAAATACATGTCGCTATGAATTAATTCGAATTTTCATGTAAATATTATTTCAAGAACATGAAACACTTCATGACAAAATCCATTCCGCTGCCACTTTTAAGATATATATCAAATACCTGCAAGGGAAGCATGCAGCTTACTAACAGCGCTCAGTCAAACAGCAAAGACTATTGTATGAGTCTCTATAGCATTGATGTTTAGACCTTTTGTAGTGACGGAACCTTACACAAAACACTCATTTGCTCATGGAACCCAGAGCGTTCCATCGTTATGCAATGATGCAACCAATATTTCAATAAATCTATTTGTAACTTGTAATGTTGCATAGGTTAATGCTTAAATTTTAACATTTGAAATTTTGAATATCAGATATTTGCATTTCTGGTGCAGGCTATAATATTACATTACAAATAGGCCTACACAGGGCATATACTTTAGCATTCTACATAGTGTTGTACACAGTAACAATTTTGAACAACATTTTATTGTATTTCGCCAGCAACTATTTCTGACAGATGGATAGAATATTGAAAATATTCTGCCCAGTTTATAGAAACGCTGCGCTACAAGTAACGTTCATCAAGTTTAGTGCAAAATTTGTCCCTGATGGCTTCGGCGTAACAGTTAAATTCTCGGCCGAATCGTATACAGACACACCAATAATAATTTCCTCAACAGACAAGAGTCGTCTCGTTTTTTGAATTTATGGTGGTCATAGCAAAAAATGTTTGTTCTGAACTCCCTCCAGTCAGCTGGAGGAGTTCAGAACAAATGAATCCATACTGGAGGAACTGCGACCGGAGCAGCGACTGCTGGAGGTGGTGAAGAGAAGGAAGCTGAATTACTTCGGACACATGGCAAGAGCGAACAATCTATCAGCATTTATATGTCAAGGCTATGTGAATGGAAAAAAGACCCGAGGAAGACCGAGAAGACGTTGGATGGACGATGTAGAGGAGTGGACGGGGCTGCAGTTGGCGGATTGCGTAAGGAGAGCAGGGGACAGAGAGGGGTGGAGACAACTGATGTCGTTGGCTCTGGTCTCCGATCCGCAGCAATGAGGATGGTCATGATGATGATGATAGCAGAAAATCGAATCACACGTATGCGGCCTATATATATATATATATATATATATATATATATATATATATATATATATACACGTGTGAATGCATTTATGAATATATGTATGAATGTTTGTATGAATGTATGCATGGATGTACAGTATGTTTCAATGTATGCATGAATGTGTATACATGAATGTATGTGTGAAGGTATGTGTGGAATTATAATGAATGTGTGTATGAAGGTAGGCCATATATGTGTGAAAATAATCTAGAATGAATGTATGTATGAAAGTGTGGAGGAATGTATGTATTGACGTATGAATGTATGTGTGAATATAATATGAATGTATGTACAGTGGTGTAGACGAACCGGAGCGGCGTTCCGTTAGGCCCTACTTATTATTTAACCGGAGCGCGAGCTCCGGTACTTATTGTCAAATCAGCCGGGAACGCTTTCTACTTAGCGTTCCGGCAATTATTTACGACGACCGGAAATAGCCTAATGATTACGAATTTTTAACGCCTCGCTGTTTTATAAATTACTAACGAATTTTGAAGAAACATCAAAAAATTCAACAATTTTTTTACGCTAGCGCGCCAAAATGTTTTAAAACCTTTTTTTGACCAGATCAGTTCAAAGTGTCCCGTGTCCCCCCCCCCCACCTGTCAAACAAGATCGCTGCCACTGCTGTGCGGTCAACAACATAAATTACAAATGTATCAGCTTTTATGTAGCTCGAGCTGCTAAATGGACTCCCAGTTGCTCTGTAGAGACCAGATAATTACGCGACATCTTGGATCAGACAGTGCCATAGATCAGCCTTGGACACTCAAACAAGAAAAGCGCAACCGACGCATGAAGCTCAACAAGTTGAACCTCGTTGGAAATTGTTTTAGTTTTCTGAATCGGACACTGTATCCAAAATTCTGACTCGTAAAAAATACAGAAACTTGACGTCGACTGCACATAACGAATGACTCGGTTCTTTTCATTTTACTGCTATAGCTGGACCTACATTTTTGGGAATAAATGTTCACTAAGGAGAAACGACGCTCCCAGACCTCTTAGTCGTCTGGAGAGGAGATAAACTCCTCCCAGCCCCAGGGGCGGCAATTCCGAATGAGGTCGAGGAGGACAAGTCCCCCACCTTTGACAGTTGGAGGACACAGTATATACAGCTGTAAACCCGAAATTAGAAGACATTTTTTATTGTTTTGTTTTTACAAAATATTTGCCAGCAAAAAACTGGACCACTGAGACCAGGCAGCTGACACGTCAACACGTTGCCAACAACAACTAAAAAATTATTGAGTTTTGTTTATCATTATTCTGTTTATATTGTTTCGCACTATGTTGCATACTAATAAAAATGAAATAACTTAAGATTTGAATCAGTTTGCATGTGACTATACAATTTGATGAAAATAAATCTACAAGCCGTTAGAAAATGCCTCCCCCTGCTTTTTAACGCATATTTAGTGCACAAAACTGGCCAAGAAAATATTTTGCGCGTGAGCGCGAAAATGTTTTTTCGGTTCAAAAGTGTCCCCGCCTCAACAGACGCGCCTTGGGCGCTCCGGTACTTCAAAATTCACGTCTACACAACTGTGTATGCATGTATGTATACGTATGCATGTGTGAGCGTGTGAATTACCGTAACTGGCATGTGTAAATGCTATTGTAAACGGGCAGATATACATACACAAGTAAATATGTGTGTGCATATATATATATATATATATATATATATATGTCTGTCTGTATGTGTGTCATTTAATCTCTCTCTGTCTCTGTCTGTCTGTCTGTTTGTCTGTCTCAATCTCCCTCTCTCTCTCCCTCTCTCTCTCTCATTCCTAAACCTTTCTTCGCAGCACAATTTCAGCTGTAGGCGAAGACTGTCCAAATATATGAAATACCTTTCCATAAACAGTCAGTTTGTGTCACGTCAAGTGCTTAGAATTTCAAACGACGCTTAAAACACATAATAAATTCATTAAAGAATGCTACAATTCACACCGGACCCGAGCAAACACTGAAGTCTCGTCGACGATCGGTGATGATGTTTCGCACAAAGGAAAGCATGCAGCATCCCAACGAGCAAACCTCGTTTCCTGTGTAAATTAGGGCCAGACATGTACTGCCAGTCCACATCAGACGTCGACACCGGATGCACTGTCTCAGCAGGCCATGGAGTTTAGCACACATTATACAACACACAACGCATTAACGCCGCATATACTTGAATCATATATATATATATTTATTTATATATATATGAACTGTCCGAGTGCTATATGTACATTGTACACGGCATATATATTATATGTATATATAGGCTATGTCATATCCTACCATCTAATATGCAAGGTAGACAACAATATGGATAGATTATGTGAGGCAGCGTTGTAATATCGCATGTCTATAAGGCTACTTAATAATTCATTTAATCATGTGTGTATATCTATATATATACGTATATATATACACACATATATATATATATATTACAGTCTATATTTGAGATATTGTCTGTCATTATTCTGGCACAGATTGAGCTATTTCGCAGCAAAGGCTGTTTTGTGGACTCATATCCGAGTATTTGCGCTGACACAGTCGATGGACGGAGCCATTGCGGCACTTTCCCCGTCGACATATTAAGGCTCGAAATGATGGTCCGTAAGAGGCACCGGAAATCGGTCCTTAACAACCGTTGTTGTTCGGATGCTGCTGTTGCTGCTGCTGGCTATCATTGCATCTCTCGTCCATCCATCGCAAGATGGCACCAACTTAACGACAACCCTCAGTGTCTGTCTGTCTGTCTGTCCGTCCGTCCGTCCGTCCGTCCGTCCGTCTATTCTATCTATCTATCTATCTATCTATCTATCTATCTATCTATCTATCTATCTATCTATCTATCTATCTATCTATCTATCTATCTACCTATCTATCTATCTATCTATCTATCTATCTATCTATCTATCTATCTATCTCAATCTCTCTGTTTCTATCTGTCTCTATTTCTATCTGTCTCTATTTCTATCTGTCTCTATTTCTATCTGTCTCTATTTCTGCCTCTCCTTCTGTCTGTGTATGCCTGTCTCTGTTTCTGTCTGTCTCTCTGCCTGTACTTGAGTATGCATGTCTCATAACTGCATCCTCTGCATGACAATTCAATCAGCACGAGAGACGTATAAACATACATATACACAGAAATACGGACAGACAGACAGACAGACAGACAGACAGACACATACACAACCTAGACGACTGACTGACTGACTAGCCGACTTGCTCACTTCGTACTAGTGCCGGATTTAGGTATAAGCTAAAAAAAAACCTACAGCTTAGGGCCTCACAATCCGCAGGAGCCTAAAAAACTCAGAATTTTTGGGGAAAGGTTTAAAAAATTGCATGTGGGATTATGTACAGCCTTTTAAACGGTTTGTGCAGCAAATTCCACCTCGCCTGAGTAAATGCATTCATTTGAAAATAACTTGAATTCTTAAGTTTAAATGCCTTGCTATTAAATAATTAATTAAAAGGCTTACGAGTTTTCTTTTGTGTGACCTTCTGGTGTAATTTTTTCGACAAGGGACCTCCAAACTTTATATAGCTAAGGATATCACCAAGTATAATTCCGACACTGCTTGTCACTCTCGCTCAACCGCATTTCGAGGCAGAGCATCGTAACCATGACAACCGTTGCCTATGGAGACGATGAACTGGTGAGAAATGCATGTCAGTGGCCATGCGAAAAGTCGAACTAGCTACGATAACCTATTATGCAGATTTATAGCTACTCGGTTATTCATAATCCGTTCAATAATTCCTCAGTTTAATTATGAACGCCATCTACGTTCTCCATCGCCCGAAAGGAGCAGTAGAAGAGGTCAGAAAACTCGTCAAGAGTTCAATCGCCGCGAGGTCCATCCATCAATTAAGAGAACCATTAACAACCGAACTCCGACGATGGAGGTCCAGAACGCAAAATTTACGAAGCCTTACTATACATACTGATCAGTTACTAGCTTAATATGCAGGCAACACAAACATGATCAAAATAGTCTGAAATTTCGCATCAATCAATCAATCAAATTCGTTTATTCAATACAATAAGCTGACACAGACGCAACTTAGACATGGGATGTAGGTAGCATAATTATCTAATGTTCAAGTCACCCTGTGGATATCAGGGTCTTTGATGTCGTCGTAACCTTACCCTGGCAGCCACAAGTGATAGGAACAAAAGACATCGATTGAAAGTTGCAATAAACAGTTGAACAGAGAAAGTTGTCCTTGAGTATTGTCGTGGTGGGGTTCTTATTCCATGCAGGGTCGCTCCTGTTTTTCGACGCTACTGGTCCAGAAACATTGAACATGGGGTCATGGGATCTACTATCAGCTCTGGATTGGAATCTGTCGATTAAGCTCTGCTTTTGTGCCTGAGCCATAAATGCAGAGCTTAACCGACTATAAAAGTTATCTTAGCACTAAAATATTGACTTATTGGTTAATTGAGGTTTTGTTCTTAATGCTTAAAGCATCATTTAGGCTGGGACAGGCAGCGCTTGTACGTGTCAGTCATCGATTAAATTACATGCATACACACACATATATACGCACGTACATACATACATACACCTACCTGGAATGCATTGCTTTTGCTTGTTCTGCCTTTTGAATTTGCTCCAGACGTTATCTAAATACTCGAGACTCGATTTTTAGCGCCTTTGAATAGCTATTTTAATGGACTGTTAGACAAATCTACAGAATGAATGAGTGAAAGAAAGAACAAACGAAAGAATGAATGAATGGAAGTAAGAGCTATCGAAGTTATGAGGGCATCAAAGGTGCCACAGAAGTTACCGGATGACTTAGGTCGACAGAAGTTACAAGAGAAGCATTCTCCTTTAAACTACTAACTGCACTACTTACCAATGCTGTTCGAGGGTCGCCTTCCAGGCAACAGTAATTCGTTGACGAACGTTTCATCAGGTGGCGCCACTGTGTTCGGCGATTTAATGACCTTGTTGTTCGGCAGAGTGGACGCACATTTCAACAGACTGTAGATGGGATCCACGACATCTGAATATACAACAGTAAACAACGAAATCCACTGATTGTCATCCGCTGCTACAGTATTGGGCCGATGGTGCCAGTCCCAAGCCTGGATAAAGGATAAATCCAATCGGATTCAGACCTCCAATGGACATCGATCTCTGGACAACCCCTCGGATACGACGCAGCGCTCGTGAATAAGCTGGTGCTTTGCGCTTAGCTTTTTCAGAGTAGCGCTTTAGCAATTTTGAGTTTACGATTACGATTAAAGGAGGAGCGCGACGGTAATGATGTTCGTTACGACACACGGTCGTTAAATAGAAAGCTACTATAGGGCATACGCTATTGATCGTTGTTGCACAAAAGTGAAAAGGTTAGTTAAGGTCGACGTCAACAACGCTGACAGTCAAAAAAGCGCTATGTAAATGTCTAATGCAATACTAATCAATGCATACCATACTTGGATATTTGTGCATTTAAAATGTCATTGTTTTCTGGCTAACAAAGCTCTTTATTCATTTCGCGAAGATTATCATCGTTTATCACCTTTAGTTGCTTTTCACTCTCATCCTCTGCTGCTTATATAACCGACGTCCATATAATTTGTAATCTTTGACTTCATCATCATCATCATCATCATCATCATCATCATCATCATCATCATCATCATCATCATCATCATCATCATCATCATCATCATCATCATCATCATCATCATCATCATCATAATCATCATCCATCGTCATCATCATCGCCGCCGTCGTCGTCGTCATTATCATCATCATCTTACTTTGGGCAATATATGTTTATATTACCTCTATAGCCTAAGTTTATACGTACTGCACGTGAGCTACAGACAGACACTCAAATAGGCGGATACGCAGGAAAGCAGCCGACATCATTTATAAACAGACAGTCAATCAGAGAGAGAGAGAGACAGACAGACAGACAGACAGACAGAGAGACAGAGACAGAGACAGAGACACAGACACAGACACAGACACAGACACAGACAGACAGACAGACAGACAGAGACAGACAGACAGACAGAGAGACAGAGACAGAGACAGAGAGACAGTGAGACACAGAGAGAGAGAGAGAGAGAGAGAGAGAGAGAGAGAGAGAGAGAGAGAGAGAGAGAGAGAGAGAGAGAGAGAGAGAGAGAGAGAGAGAGAGAGAGAGAGAGAGAGAGAGAGAGAGAGAGAGAGAGAGAGAGAGAGAGAGAGAGAGAGAGAGTTAATCGGTCTGGCAGGCATACAAACATCACAATTCGAACATAGTATGGTGCATTTATTATTCAGCGTTTCGTCAAACTAGTTTGTATTATTTAGACTATCAACGCCCGGCACTTGGGAAAACGATATCCCATTTAATACGCTAAATGTTTCGATGACATTGTCCAGTGTTTAGCTTCATAAGCCGTTGTGCTTTTATTACTCTACATAGGCCTATCATAATTGCTAGAGTGGTTGGCAATGGACGCTGCCACAGCATAGTTTGAAGAGATCGGACACTAGGCCTACCATCGCTTTCAGTGACAGAGGAAAGCTTTTCCTAAGGCTAGCTAGTTATCTTAGAGAGACAGCCATTGGCAGGATCGAAGTGCTGGAGACTTCATTTTCTCAGCTTCCGTTTATGTTGGCCGGTGGCCAGTCCTCTTCCTCGACCTCTGATCTCTAAACTGTGCGGTTAGTGTAATTGTTTATAGCGGAGTCCGCTTGGTGGCGCAAGTGAAACAAACATTTCTGACAGGGATTTTAACGCCCGAGTTGAAAGTCGTCCATGTAGACCACCGGATTATCGCACATGCCTTTCGCTAACATATACTGTGTGCTAGTAAGATAAGTACAACGTGGTCTATTGATAGTCAATGGACAGATTGAAGGGAGGCTGAGACCGTAACTTTAGAAAAGTGTACGGATTCACTGAGAAATCTCTTCGCCACAATGTTGTATGAGATTTAAAACATTCAGTTGACCCATCATGGGTCCTATGAGACAAACCCACAGAAAGCCTGTACCGGTATTCTCCCTGTTGCGCGATCACGCGATGTAACATCATGCACAACGCCTCTGCTTAGCCAATGATTAACAACTACCCAATGGCAGCCATCTGCACAACCTGATATATAACATCCTCGGACGACTACGCGGAGCAGGTGGTTGGCGCTGGAACTCGGCAATCAATCCTGCGACAAGGTGCATCTGTCGGGCAGGGCTAGTGCTTTGTGGACTCATTAATCTATGTCTCTTGAGCAAAAAATTATCTTCAGAGGCCAAAGCTATCATAACATAGAGCGAGCAGATTGTCAACAGAGTCTCTATAATTTACTTCAAAACCTAACTCTGAGCCACAGCCGTAGACCCTGCTAATAATTTTTCTTATCGATGTCAGTCCATCCTCTCTGAAGTCGGCTTTTCATTGATGGGCACCAGCAGAAGGTTTTTCAATTAGCAATCAAGAAATGCGGTTACAAGTCGAAGCGCAGACCCGTCTTTCAGCAAATACTATTACTTATGATTCATGCAATCAGGGCCAGCGTGTTTTTGAGGTTGGATCAGATATTGACTTCCATAGCACCAGGTCACAATAGATCGTCGCTTTATGTAGTCAAAAATCGTAATCTGCTGGAGACTTTAAGTCGAAAAATAACAGCTAAGAGAAACCAGAAGTCAGGCAAACAACTTGAAACCGATGTGTTAGCATTTTAAAGAAACACGTGCATGGATTGGGGCGAAACGCAGAAGGAGAATGCGTTAACACAATGAACAAGTGACACGGTGCTCTTTCCGGTAGCGCGCCGAGTCTGTAATCCAGCGATTGCGTATTCGAGCTCGCTGAGCGGACTCCGTATATATAGATCTTCATAAGTTTCTGGTGCACACTTACCTCTCGTCTCAGATTCAGATTCACAGACGCTGTGCGTAAATAAATGAGGGGATGTTCTCCCTGTTCCCACAGAAATCACATTTCGCTGAAAGAAGAAGGGCGAGGCACGATCAAGGGAGCCTTTGTGAGGTAATAAAAAGGCGCTATAGTAATTGTATTGTTACATACACAGCATTCACTCAGGCTCTTTCTCGTTACGTGTTTAGATCCTTAATCTTAATCTAGACTCTGAATCCAGACATCGGATCCGAATTTTAAACTAAGTATGCAAATCAAAACCAAAATCCACTGCATCGTGTGATTGGATGCTTGTGAGTTAAAGGTCAACGCCTGACATGGCCTGACCTTGTTTGTCTTGATTTTCTTCTGGTTTCTCTTTGTTCAACACGTCTTTCTTCTTCAGAGCACGACTCCAAAGACTGAACTGAAAAACAATGGAAAACAAATGAATAGATGGATGGATTCGTGGATGGATGGAGATGGGTGGGGTATTGATAGATGAATGGATGGATGGATGGATGAAGCCTGGGCAGGTAGATGGGTGGGTGAGTTGGCGAGTGAACGGGTGAGCGGGGGAAGGGATGACTGTGGATGGACGTATATAAAGATGGATGGAAACAGTGACGTACGAAAAAATGTGGGCATAATGTATTAATAATCATTACTCACACGTAATTATTTTAAATATCAGTTACATTAATCAACAGATTAATTGAAAAAAATGGATGGATGGCTGAAGGCTGGGCAGATAGATGGAAGGGTGAGTTGGCGAGTGAGCGGGTGGAAGGGATGATTGTAGAATGTACAGTAGATGGACGTATATAAAGATGGATAGAAACATAGACGTACGAAAAACAGTATGTACGTATAATCATTAATCACACATAATTATTTTAAAATTCAGTTACATAATGAACAGCCTAATTGAAAAACATAAACATGAGTATATTTTATAGAATACAGAAAAACGGCTTTGTTTGGCAAACGAAGAATACACACTGGTGACCAAATCAACCAATCATCGGCGTCGTTTGCTGCTGAACCAATGATCATCACTTTTTATGACTGTTGGGACTCTCCTGACAGAGACGGTCGACCATGAAATCGGAATAATTGGACTCATGCGAGACACTTTGGCTCCATATACCCTTCCTTCACTTCTCTCCCATACTTTGCCCTAGTTTTATTGATCTTTCACTCCTTCCTCGAAGATGTTCGAAGATGGATGGAAGGATGAATGGGAGGAAGATGGATGGATGGATGAATGGGAGGAATGGATGGAAGGATCGATGGATGAGGCGACTCAGGCGAGTCTTCTCCACCCGTCATTGTCTTCCCTTCGTATTTATAAATTTTCTTCCAGTGTATTTATTGTATGCATTTAACATAGTTAAAGCGCAACCTCCGCCAGTCTAAATTATGTTTAAATCATTAGGAACAAAGAGTTAATTAATAAGCAAACAATGATCAGATAACTAGTAGGTTAACCACTGGTGAGCTCCCGTAAACACGTAGAACCTCACTGACGGATCCCATCCACAGCTGATAACAGAAATGTGCTACTGATGTCAAAATTGTGTTTAAGACTAAATCTATTGCGCACATTCCAAATCTGAAGTCCGAATTTATGCAAAACGTCACGATTTTCAGCTATTTAACAAAATATGAAACAAATTACACATAATTTTACATATTCTAGATAATATTATGTTTATAAACTGTGCAGATGGGTTAGAAACGTGGTGCTGTCTGCTTGCATGTATTCAGATGCAGGGGAGAGTGGGGCAAGACGGCCATGCTAACGAATATATAAATTTTCATGCATGAAAAATTAAATGAAACCAAAAAAACTGGTGTGGTATATACTCTATGACACCCAATTATAATCACCAAACGACAGTACAATAGCTCTTCATTAATGAGTATTTAATCGGAAAAAATGCATGCCAGGAAAGTGAGCATCTTGCCCCATACCTGGGGCAAAATGCCCAGCTATTGGGGCATCTTGCCCCAATGACAAAAACCGCATATCAGCAAGTGTCACATCAGTTTTATTGTTACTTAAACAAATAATCAGTTTCTACTGTGCTTTACATTTAGACTCTTCTCATGCTATGCACAGCAATTCGACTGTTTTGCCAATACAACACATATCGGTCTATTCCACACAGTCACCACACAGGAAAAAATCATAGTCAAGTACTCCTTATGCTTCCGCACAGACCTCGTGAAACCAAGTTTTACACTTATAACAAGCGATCCAACCAGAGTTCAGTTTAACGTCTGCGGCACTCTTCTCAACAATCCCACATACACACACCTGGGCACTGGGAACAAAGTTCTGGCTTGCTTTGATTATCAACATTCTTTTTTAAACGAAGGGAGTCCATCTTAAGTCCCCTTCTTGTCATAGGTCTAGGTCCGCCTGCTTCAGCGCACACCTTTTTAGGTAGCTGCTTTCTGTCTTCATGGCATGTTCTCTTCTTAGGTCCACTTGTAGACTTTACCTTCTTTGATCTATCTACTTCTTTAGACTTTTTCAGTGCAACATGTTTTTCAAGTTTCTTTTTTTCCCTTCATTTCTCTGCCAAACTAAGTTCTTATATGGTGATGAAGTAAGAACAACTGCTGTTTCTGCTTTGCGTTTTCTGACACGAGACCTTTCAGCTTTTGGCAAAGGAGACAGTTGACGAATAAGGTCAATTATAGCTGTCTGCATTTGTGGGATAGCAACTTGAGTCTGTGGTTGAGAAATGTCTGCTGACTGTGACTGTATGTGACTGTCACCATCCGATTCCAGGGCATCTCCAACTCTGTGCCAAGAACACAGGCAAAACGACCAAGTTGTCCTGGCTTTGCAACAAACTTACATAAATGTCTAGTAAGTGTTTTCCTTGGGATGCCATACAGTAACTCAGCCTTCCGCTTGCTTAGTTCTCCTTTTCTAACTTTCTCCAATGAGTTAACTGTTCCAAGCCATATTTTTCTCTATCAGTTTTTCTGTTGTAACATCTGACCATTTCTGACAGAAAAACAACCACAATAAGCTAATTATACACTACATTAATAATTATACACTATATACACTACAGGCTGACTATGATTAGCCTACACGGATCTTCTAAATTCTAAAAAAAGGTACACAATGCTATGGCGGGGCAACATGCCCAGGGTGTACAAGATGGCACTGGGCATTTTGCCCCTAAACGGGTGATAGGAGTACAACGCGATTCTAAATTATCGTCTACATGCAAATCGAAAATTAATCCCATCATAAAGTCCGTAAGCAATAACTAAACACACCAAATTTATAACGTTATTGAACTACCATGTAACTAACCTGTAAAATCTGTTGAACTGTTAAGTGTTCGATAATGCACAACACCCAAAAACTTAATTTTAATTATACTGATCGCCCGCCAACATTAAAATCGCAATAAATGATATGCATATGCATGAGGCTGTGTCAGGAAATAATCTACATGTTTAAAACTGGATTGGAATGCGAAACCGCTAAGATAAAAGGGATGGGCGTCTGACCCCGCATGGGCGTCCTGCCCCACTCCCCCCAAGTATGTAGAACTGAATACTTACACAAGGTTAGGCCTAGTGTTTATCGCAGGGATTGTTTTAACGTGCAATGAAGCACAAAATTTGTAGTGATAAATTGAAAAGTGCAGTGATAAAAGGCTGTTTGTGCAGGAAATGTATTGCAATTCATAATTATTTAGGATTTTGCTATTGACGCCCATTATAGACTCGCGATTTTGTGCAGTGATAAATTTTTGTTGAAACATCCTCTGGTTTATCGTAAAATTTCGTTTCGTTTGTTTTTGATACACACTAGCGATATTTATTAGCGGTGTGTTATGTTTCATGTAAACATTAAAAGACGAGAGTGGTTGAACAGTGCAGACCTGTTCAGCTAAGTATGTGGCAAGGACACTTCTAGCGATTGGCGTGAAAATATAGCCTATCGTGTGAAAAGTTGCACACAAGCGCTGTATATTTCAGCGGCCACGTAGGCGATTAAGAAAAAGCGTGGGCACAATACATAATATTATGTTGCACTGCTTCTACAAGCAACTGGACTGGAACAGTGGTTGAATGGGAAACGTTCGTCAATGCCGTTTGGTGTCCGAATGGTAAGGCCAGAGCAAAAATCACTTGAATTTAATTATTCTTAGCTTAGCATGATTAACTTGACAGTTCTCACAAAGAAAACAAAAACAAGAGAGTATTGAAGCCTGTGCCACATAGTGAGAACATTCCTCTACATGTTCCACAAGCTGTTTCTGACACAAAAGCGATGATAATAGTAAAGATACTGTAGGTCCTTAAATGGAGTTGCACCCGTTGAAATGGACAGCGGAGACAAAGGATCTCACTCGATCAATTCACTAAAAACTGAGCAGAACGAAGGTCATAGAAAACGTGCACATCTACGTTTAACTACAGGAGGATCTGATACAAGCAGACATCCCAATCCTATGACTATGTACATTATTCGCTTTGTGCAGTTAGTTATGAGCTTATAATCGTATACTTCATGCGTGATTATGTGTGAGTAGTTGACGCAACTCCTTCATAAAGCCTATATGCTTTGCCATTATGTGATATATCACTTTTATGAAGACATTAGCCGCAGCGCGAAATATGTACGATTTTTCCCCGCGGTACGTGCAACGGAAACGGCGGAAAGGCAGTTACCTAGTATAAGCGGACCTAAATAGCACGTGGAATCGTAAAAGAGCCATGTATATTTGATGTGAAACTCTGTGATTGAACAGCATCTGGTGAAGTAAATAACTGCAGAGCATAAAAAGAGTAATTAAAAAGATTAAACAGATTTAATTTGTTTTCGACGACAAGATTTGACAGTGGGAATTTTACAGATGGATTTCCACCGATAATATTATTGTCCTTTTATATCGCCGTCTTTCATCTCCTATTATACCGAGACTATACCTCGCTTGTTTGTATACATATATGTGTAGGGTCGAAGGAGAGTGGCAGCTCCACAAAGGCCGTGTCAACATCACGTAGATGCAGCTGGACTACGCACACGTCTAAGGCTGCTATCAATTAACAGATCATTTGTCAGATATGACAGTCTACAGTCAACGCTATCGCATATCAGGACAACTATTGACCAAGTATGAGAATTTGCTTTCTGCGGGAGATCAAGTGTAGGTGGTATTAGATGAATATAAGTGGTCATTGGTCAAGTCAAACACTTGGCCATGTACCCCAAACTATAGGCCACTTTAATACATGTTAATATGCTGTTGAAATCTGTCATCAAATGATGATTGTTGTGTCCCTCCTCCGAACCCTCCCCCCCCCCCATAGACTGCACAGTCTCACGTTAGAAACCACAGAGTCGTCATCGGAGATATAATAAATTATGTACGTTTGTTTGGTTTAGAGTTTTGAAGGAGAGCTTGCCTTGGATTTTCTGTTACTCTTTCAGTTCATTTGCGTTATGTGTTCAGAGGGAACAATGTGAATTTATGGTATCGTTAATAACGATGTTCAGTTAACCTACTGGACCCACAGCCAAACATATTTTAATCTCACGGATCTTGACCCCAGACTCAGGAAATAGCTCGTGGAAATGAGAACTCTACTGAAATAAAATAAAATTGTGAGAAAGTCATAGCTAGAGGAATCTGGGACAATGCGAAAGGTCGAAAAATCATATGACATAGACTGGTACTTTATTGCGGTGGCACTCTCACAGTACCCTTACAAAGAAGAAGAAGAAGAAGAAGAAGAAGAAGAAGAAGAAGAACAACAACAACAACAACAACAACAACAACAACAACAACAACAACAACAACAACAACAACAACAACAACAACAACAACAACAACATGAAGAACAAGAAGAACAAGAAGAAGAACAACAACAAGAACATGGAGAACAAGAAGAACAAGAAGAAAAACACGGAGAAGAACAAGAACAAGAACAAGAAGAACAAGAACAAGAGGAAAAAGAAGAAGAAGAACAACAACAACAACAAGAAAAAGAACAACAAGAACAACAAGAACAAGAACAAGAAGAACAAGAAGAAGCCCCTTAATCTAGCCATGAGGTGGTCATGGGTATGAAGTGTCAGTGACTTCGTTTTCTTAGCCTCGGCATACGAGGGCGGATGGCCAGTCCTCTCCCACGCCGTCTCATCTTCTCACCGAAAGTGTACGGTCAGTGTCCTCATTATAGCTGAAGGGGTGCAGGTGGCACAAATATATACATGCATATGCAGCGTGTAATTAATTAATTCCTTCTCTAATCAATCGGATCATCCGCGTCCAAAACATTCTCACCCACAACGAAACCCGCCTTAGCAGCTGCTGTGCCTCCTCTCGCTGGTCTCTATGGCAACCGGACTCGGATCTCCACTGGATATCGCTCTCTGGACAACCCCTCTGATACGACGCAGCGCTCGTGAATAAACTGGTGCTCTGCACTTAGTTTTAGGACAGCGCTTTAGACATTTGGAGTTTACGATTACGATTACCGGTATAAGTGGAAACAAAGCGATCCCTTACAACTGTTATAATAGTCATATAAACGCTTTTTGTCAATGGTGGTCTCACGTTAAATAGAACATCATGACGTCATCATTTGCGAACACTCTCTTGAAACCGTCGAACTGCTTAAGAACGGAACTTCTGATTGTATTTCCTCTGTACCTTGATTTCCAAACAAGTCCCAAACCTAAACCATGTGAATTATTATTTCTGGGGAGTAACGCTAGAAATAGTCTACAGAACAAAAAAATCGAAGAATCGATGAGCTACGTCAACGTAGGCCTATCAATAGGCTTGGGTTGAATTGGATGAACGCATGATTGAAGCTGAAATAAGTCAATGATGGGCGCGTCTTAATTATTGTCTGCGAAGGGACAGTTTGAACACAAATCATGTTTGACGCATTAAGCCATAATTTGTTTTCATGCTGCATGTCCCTCGGCAGACAATAATTAAGACGCGCCCGTCATTGACTTATTGCAGCTTCAATTAGGCGTTGATCCAATTCATCTAAAGCCTGCTTAATGCGTCAAACATGACAGTTAAATTGGTTGTTTACCCAATTTGATTAAAAATTAAATTGTTATTGAGTTTTAATGCACGTTATTATGAAGTTTCATAGGGGTTCGAATTTTCCACTGACCGTGTATTATGTATAATTATGTATACAAAATTAGACATAGATCCATGGTCATTTATTCGTGATTGCACATATGCTATTATACAAATAGACAAGGATACGTGTAGAGATAGACAACTGGGAAATTGACCTATACTAACGAAGAGATGGACAGATAGGCAAGCAGACATTCAGCCGGACAGAGACACTCACAAACGCGTGCAGGCAAACATACGCACAACGCAGAAAGGATGATTCTCTAACCGCTTTCTTGGACTTTTTGATTTCCGTTTTTTTCTCTTCTTCTTCGTTCTCCTCGTCTTCCGCTTTCACCCCTCCTCCTGTTCCTCCACCTGCTGCATTTCCTCCTCCATTTCCTGCAGCTCCCCTTTCCTGTTCTTTTTTAACTTCCGGCGGGTTCCTGTTCTTCTTTGGACTGGTTCCGTCGTTAAGCAGTCTCCCCAGCGCCATCTTCCAGAGACTTTTTCCCTCTTTTTTATGCGTCTCCTTTTCCGGCTTCACGTCCTCAAGCAAACGCAGCTGGTCAAATCAGCAACAGCAACAACAATAGCAGTGGACACAGGTCTTCGCCTATATCATCGTCTTGTTCGTCGACATCATCATTATCGAGAACAACACGAACAGCAACAACAAAACCATCATTATCATCATCAACATGACAAAACAGTCAACAGCATCATCGACATATTAGTCGTCGTTATCATCATTCTTAACGTCACCATCATCATCCTCGTCGTCGTCATCATCATCATCATCATCATCATTATCATCATCATCATAATCATCACCGCATTATCAACATCAGTGCCAAACATAGTCATCATAATCACCAACAAGAAGACAATTAAAAACGCAACAATCGTCGTCGTCATCATCATCATCATCATCAGCGAAACATTGAACATTGGTCGCAACGACGATTACGACGAAGATGATGAAGAAGCAATACAATCGCGATATCCTGGCTTAATCAATAACTCGTCGTCCGCGACTTGGGTGGGTTCCTTGGACGAAAAAGTATCCCTGGTTTACCAAGTGTTCTCTCTCCCTCTCGAAGAGAAAATAAAGTTCAAGATTCTCCTCCTCTGGCAAGCTTCATTGGTCGGCACCTGACCGACATACATCAGAGAGCTTCACCTTCAAGTCTCAAGTCAACCGGGTCGCATATTTCAAAATACACCGGAGTACACATAGAAATTGAGTCCTCAACCAATCAGAAGTCTCCATTTGTGTAATCATGTTCACCGCGCGATGAATATTCATTATGGCTAAGCGCGTTGCTTTTCGACTTTAATAAGATTCGGTAAACAGTAAGCTACAATAGTTTACAAAATTTGAAACTTACAAATTGTTAAATTTAAAAATGACAGATTACATAAAAAAATATGGCCTGCATGCAGATTACACAACTCAGTTCATTGGTGGTTACTGCGACATGAAAAGTAGTTAGGCCTATAAGTCTTAGGCAAAAAGCGAGTTCTCATGCATGTTTCCATTCTATACTCCGTGAAAAGGAAGCCTGATTCCTAGTTTAATTAAATAGCTTTATCTGAGTTGATATATTTTGAAGATTAGTGATCAACTAAGTGATTAGTTAACAAGTAAAATGAAAAAATGGTATGGGCCGTAGAATAAATATGTTGGATAACGCCATTCATTAACTTGATTTAATTATTTTCTTACTTTAAATTTCGCTTTCCACATGAATAAAGAGTTAACAAACTATCGTTCGAAAATCACATTGAAGATGGCAAGTGAACTCTACCGCCTGCCATGTGACCCTTGGCTTGGGCAGATGCATCATGAATATTCATTAGGCAACTTCACACTCTGACAATATTGTTATTGGTTGCGAGATTCTACTGGAGCAATTTCTGTGTGTATTTTCGAAATATGTAACCTGGTCGGCGACCTTTGGACTCTGAAGATGGAGACATGCAGGTTCCGCGCTCACGTGCAGCAACTCGAGCTCACTGTGCCTCTCATGTCTTCCTCGTGTCTTCCTTTTAGAACTGAAGGAGCTCTAAGACGCTGTACATGTATGCTCTTGCATTAACTCTGTTCTGCAAACATTTTCAAGCTGCCTAACAACGCGCTTATTTAGATCAGTTGGCTAGTCATACGTGCAGCATCCATTCGTGAGGTACTTCAAATGCGCTATTTCAAATGGCTTGATACATACATGTTGGTTCCTCGGTCCCGCTCCTCAGTTAAACAGCGTCGTGCCTTCTCAGTAGCTGGCCCCTCTACGTGGAATGGGCTCCCACCTTGTTTGCGCTTATTTCCACGAGGAAGTTCACCTGTTTTCTACCGCCTCCTTAAGACTTCTCTTTTTAACCGTGGCTGGACTGGGAGCACCTCTGATTAGGTTTCTTGAAGAGGCGTTATATAAATTATCAAAATGAATGAAAATGAATGAATGCATACAGTGGGATCCAACTGCGTCCAGGACTTAAAGATTTTTCAAGATAGGCTTGACTGTTCTTTCAGTAAACTCATCCGTATGAGTCATGCAAACCTCGACCGTCGGAGGATCAGATAACGAAAGAGACAGACACAGACAGACAGACACAGACAGACAGACAGAAAGAGAGAGATAGAACTGGCCACATGCCCAAGTATGCAGAGGCTAAGAAAATGAAGTCGTTAAGACTTTAAAGTCATGGATACATGTCGGGGCGACACATCTAGGTCTTCTTAGATTAGTTGTAGTCTTTAGTTTTAATGAATTGTGTTTATCTTTTGGAATAACGAATATATCGAGTTACTATCGAGTGAAGCGGATTTGGCTTACCTGGGCTCGAACCCCAGCCAGCTGGGATCCGGTGAGACGCGTCTCACTGCGCTGTCGCATCAGTTCATCCATCGCTTCGTACAGACACCGATCATCAACTGCGCTGCTGCAGCAACAGCATTAACGGTTATAAGGACATCGACGACGACGACCAGACTCCTCCTACTCCTCTTCTTCCTCCTCCTTCTTGTCCTTCTCCTCCTCCTTCTCCTCCTTCTCATCCTTCTCCTCGAACATGCGATGCATCGGCGCAGCATGCACTGCAGAGCAGGCCGCACGGTCAGCGAGGAAGCAGAGCGACCTAGAAGGAACTCGCGAATAGAGACAGAAGCAGGGAGTTACAGAGACAGAGACCACCGGAGAAACAGAAACAGGAGTAAGAGAGGCAAAGTGCACGCACTGGCGCAAGGATGCAAACAGTCAGGTAAGCAGAAAGGATAGCGTAGGCGATATATGTGCAGAGGAGTACAGGATAAGCAGCAGGAAAGTAAACAGGTAAGAAGGAAGGCAGGAGGGATGGCGACTAGGAGGGTGACAGTGAGGCATAAAGGAATGCGGAGTGGGTGACTCAGAGAGGCAGAAAAAGAGCAAGGGTTGAGTGCAGCGAAACTAATAGGAATGATATAGCATGGGATGCTGAAAGTGGCGCATGGAGGAACACGAGAAAGCTAAGGATGGGCAGAGGAACGAAGGCACGGGCAAGGGTATAAGGAAGGAAAGAAGTAGGAGCGTTCTGGGCATGGAAAGCAGGGCAACATGATTGGGTGCGATGAGTAGGAAGGGAACAGGAAAGAGAGACGAGCCGAGAAAGGCATAGAGATGGAGGGATGATAATACATAATACATATCACAGGGTAGTAGAATCCTCACCCTGCGATATGGCGATGGAGATAGACTTACTCTGACTGAGAGATCGATTATCACCGTCTAAATGGCCGCCTCGAGGGACAGATAGACGGTGAAAAGAGGGGGAGGAGCTAGGAACAGTGAACGAAAGATAAAGGCAAAATATTTATGATATGACATAGAGGAAGTCAGACAAGCACATAATTATACAAAGCAAACTATCGTTACGGGGACAGAGAAATGCAGTACGACACAGTTTATTTGAATCCATTAAATGGAGACAAACTGGCAGACGACAGACAGACAGACAGACAAACAGACAGGCATGCAGGCAAAGACTGGCTGGCTGACTGACTGACTTACTGACTGGCTAATTAGCTAGCTGCCTGACTGACTGACTGACTGATTGACTGACTGACTGACTGACTGACTGACTGACTGACTGGCTGGCTGGCTGACTGGCCGGCAATCCGACAAGCCAATCTATACTGACGGAATTTTAGACGACTAGGGTGCATGCATCGAATGTTTATTGTTAGTCTTGAAGTCCACCCATACGCATAGGCATAGCAGAAACAGAATGAGACAGAGACACACCAATAAACAAACAGAAACGAAATACAGCTGAATAAGCTGATAACGGACAGACGAACAGAGACAAAACCAGACACAGAGAGAAAGACAGACGAGCAGAATTACAGATAGATAGAGAAACAGACAGACAGACTTGAAGCACGCAGGCAAAAACCGATATAATATTCAAGGTAGAACGTAGGCATTTCCAGTGCACCACTTAAACCTAGAGTGACCAGAAGCGCCCAAACAGACACATACAGACAGACAGACAGACGGACAGGCATACAGACAGGCATAAAAGACAACTAGACTGGCATACATTACAGACAGAACCGAACAGACATTGAAAGACAAACATACAGCCATCCAGCCAGGAAGACAGACACTGAAGAAAATCATTGCTGTCTCCACTCGAATTGTTAAATGAGCGACTGAACAAACAGGGAATTAATCTTTATGTAAACAATTAAAGAAGAGAATGAAATACGTCGACGTAATCCAACCTGCGACAGATGTTTTCCAGCAAGACAATCTTTTCCCGTTGTTGCTTCTGAAGTCCGATCAATTCGGCTGCTTCCTTCTCCAGCCTCTGCAACCGAAGCCACAGTTCATCCGTCGTCTCTCCATCCACGACGAGAACTCCTTTCTAGGAACAACAATGCAAGTCATCAATTGCAACCATGAATCGCGACGCAGCATCTTTCGTTATTTGTCAGTATACAATGTTGCTGATGATAACGATAATGATTAGGCCTATAATAACAACAAAAGCAGTAATAGATTATTATTATTGTTATTATTATTATTATTATTATTATTATTATTATTATTATTATTATTATTATTATTATCATTATTATTGTATTTAACAATGATGATTTAATTATCTGAAGCGCCATCTTAGCGTCACTCAGACAGAGGTGGCAGTGTCCTGGAAAGGCAAATGGCATTTCCACGTTGCAGGGCCACTGAAATCCGTTGGAACAAATATGATGTCTCCAGTGGATCGTGCGTTGAGTCCGATATCCGGCTTCCCAGCTCCACGACGAACTGTAGGCCTTCACCGCTCCAAGATCCGCCCGTCTCCAAAGCGATCGCCACAAAGGTATGGGTGTTAGTGATGGTTGCGTATTTCGCCCTCTTGATCAGAACTGCATGTTCCGCGGCTTCGCCAGCTCCGATGGATGTGTGGGCAAGGTGGGAGGTGGCGTAGGTATCGGGCACTGTCACGTCCCATGTCAGGCATCGTCCGCGTGACCAAGGAATCAGCGTGACACCGTCTGGTCGTTTTCCATTTCCTCTTGAGAGGCCGAGAGGCTCTTTCTGAGCAGGGATTTTCGCTCTGCTCAGCGCTCTCCAGATCACATCGTTGAGCATAGCGTGCCGCTGTTGTTTCCCTCCTCCTCCTCTACACACCAGACCATGAAGCCCTCTTGCGTCGACATTTTCTCGGCAGTGGTGGCACAAGTGCGGCTCACAGAGTGCCGTGCCTAGCCTCACCCCGACTGCGATCCGTATCTCCTCGTCTGAGAGGCGAAGGCCCAAAGCAGTCACCGGAGGAGCTAGCATCCAGTCACCAGAATGAGGTGCTTGTGAAGCTAGCAGGCGAGCACGATCGCGAGGACAGCTGGTGGACTCGAGCAGGCCTGTCCGCGCCTTGTCTGTGTATCGGATATCCCACTCCTTTTGGCGATGAGTTGCTGTTCCTGTTGGTGGTTCTGCATCTGTCAGGGTCTTCCACGCGGTGAGTGCTGAATTGACCAGTTCGTATGGTATCTCAGTCGACTCTGTTGGTAAGATGCATGTCTGTAGTTCGGTTGTGCTAGCAGCAGAAGCCAGAAAGGCTGAAAGTGCCAGCGTAGATGCACAACGAACTCCCAGACCACCGTCTCTCACCGGCAAAGAAGCCTGGAGCCACCGGTCATCGTCAAGGTTTACATTCAGGATGGTCGATAGACCTTCTCTCAACAATTTGTCGAACCGAGCCAAGCCCGGGCAATCAGCACAGACGGCTGTGCGCATACTGTATAACAGCTTCGGTATACTTAAACTGTTTCTCAGCAGAACCAGAGCATCATGTGTATGAAGTAAGGATAGTCTTGCGATTGCTCTCTCAAGATCGTTAGCTTTCGTTTCTAAAACCTTATCCACAGCTGGACCTTGTATCAGGGGTGCACCCAACAAGGTCATCTGTTCGAAGGCCATTTTTGTAAAGTCTTGAAACGCCGGGTCATCGATCGGCGTTTGGATGTTCTGGCAGGCGATCTCACATTTGCTGCGGTTTAATAGCAAACCCAGCGTCTTTGATTCTTGCGCAATAAGGTGGACATCGGCGGCCACTGACTCCTTGCTACCCCCCAATGTCAGGTCATCCAAGTATCCAATGCGCAGATCCGAACTCAGCTTTATCAGAACCGGTTGTAAGACAAGGCAGAACTCCAGAGGGCCCAGTGGATCGCCTTGCTGAGTCCCTTCTTCAGATCGTATGATATTCGAGCCATAACGCAACAGTGGACGGTTGGAGTAGGCGGCGTGAGCAAAACGATAGAGCTCTGGGATATCTCTAGCCACTGCCTCTAGAAGCGAATCTCTGCGCAGAGTGTTAAAAGCGTTAGTGAAGTCAAGCTTCACTAGGACGCTGTCTTCAGGCATCGTGGTAACCCAACGACGTGTTGCATGAACAGCTGCCTCAGCACCTCCTGGAATGCCTACCCCAAGCTGAATGGGGGCGAGCAGCTGAGACAGTCTTGTCACCGCGTATGAATTGGCGCACTTTGCCGCCAGGCGGCGCCAGGTGTAGCCCACCGCGATTGGTCTGATGCCTCCGTCCTTCTTGCTTAGGGCTAAAAGGTTTGCTCCATAAATGACCTCATTCGCCTCTTCAGGTAAACCTCCTTTAAAAAGCATATTGACAAGGTCGGATAGATGTTGGCAGATGTTGTCATCCACTCCAAATGCCACGAGATCCTTAAGGTGCTGTGGGGTGATGCCGTCGGGGCCGCCTGCAGAACCCGATGGGAAAGAGGAGATTGCCCTAGTGACTTCTTCTTTGGAAACCTGCAACGCGATGAAGCGCTCTGAGCTGTCTGGATCACAAGGTGTTCTCCTGTCCACTGGTGCGAGCGGGTGTTTATGCTTAAGTGCGGCCAGAGTTTCCGGTGTTTCCAGCGCCGGCTTATCCTCACTGCAGACGAGACGTATGGCTGCTTTGAAGTTGCCTTCTTCCAGCTTCCTGGCAACTGCCGTCGCCAAATACTTGGTGGAGTCGTATTTTGTTGCCTTGGGTTTATCCGTCGAATTCAGTCCAACATTGGTTGAATAGTTTGACCCCCTCGATTTCCAATCGGCAATGCGGGACAGAATCGTCTTCGTCACGTTGTGCTTTCGCCCTCCTCTTTTAGGTTTCGCCAGCACGGTTCCTCCGAAAGCCAGCAAATCAGACCATTTGCCAATGCAATTAGGTTCTTGCACGATAGCTTGTATTAGGTCTCCCAGGAGAGCAGCACAAGATGGTCTTGCGGCTCTTGGGATTCTCTTAATGAGAACACCAGGTAAAATAGGGTGTGAGAGGCGCGAAGCGTTTGGCGGAAGGTCTTCATCCGCTGACAAACCCTGTGAAGAGGCGATCTGTTGGTTCATGGTGGAAAACGATTGCGTTGCGGTCAAAGGGTTTGCAGGGCCGTCCGCCGGTGGCTGGTCAGAGCCCGGACACGGGGCAGATCGAGGTCCGTGCCGATGGATAGTTCCATCTGAGGCATGTGTCTTAAATGACGACCAACACACCCCGCAAACGCCCTGCCCCTTGCAAGGTTTTTGACTCATTTGGGAGATATACTAATAGCGTCGTTTATCGTGTTCTAAATCAGATCAGATTGTTTACCGTTACGCCGCCATTTAAAATGACAATACGTTGCCATTGGCGACTGTGACGTCCTAGGCCTTTAAACATGGCAGACCGATATTTTGAAAGGCGGATTATCGTTGATGATATAAAGAAAGTTTGTCGAACCAGACGTGTCGTGTTCTGGGCGGATCGTCCTCAACTAATAAGATCCTCTGAGTCACGAGTCGTAGGTCGATGAGATGGTGTAAAAATCCAGATCTAACGATTGCCGAATCCGCAAAACGATTGTAAAATTAGGAAGACTTAACATTTTCCAACCTATACTGTCCGCTGATGACGTCATTCATTCATGTATTATTATTATTATTATTATTATTATTATTATTATTATTATTATTATTATTATTATTATTATTATTATTATTATTATTATTATTACAACTACTACTACTACTACTACCACCACCACCACCACTACTACTACTACTACTACTACTACTACTACTACTACTACTACTACTACTACTACTACTACTATTAGTGTTGTTATTCGTTTATTAACTCCACACGTTGTCACACCGCAACATGATACAAAACACAAGTTTAATCAAATAGAATGAAGAGTTGCGTGACTGTAAATAAAAATGGAGAAACCGGATTCTAATTCTAAATAACAGTAACAACAACAATGATAACAACAACAACAACAATAACAACAACAATAGAACACAATGATAGCAACGACAATGATTACTACAACATCTTTAACGATAAAAAATGACAAGTACCAGAGCAAGAAAATTTAGCTTATGAAGGAAACAATAGGAAGAAGGATTAGGCCCATTTTCTAAAGCTCCATATGAATGTTTAATATACACGTAGATTCTTTCAAATGTATGAGTATACATATCATAGTAGCCACAGACACAAATGTCATGTATGTTTGTTATAGCAATTGATTGATGAGACAGATTAGTTCTCGCAGTGACAACGACCAATATAACGATCTGCCACTATACGCGCTATATGGGCGTTGGTCTAATTACCTGCTTTATCAACAGGTGTTTTACTCAATTAGACGGCCTAAGCACCTGTACCTGACTGACCTTCAATGATTAATTCTGCTACCTGTGGCATCAATCTTCCTTTCTTCATCTGTATGTATATATTTATAGAGGTGTTCAGAATTAATTTCAAAGGGATACATAAAATATTTTCTGTTTCTATGGTAAGATAAGAGTGAGTATTGCACAGCAGCGCGAGCATAATTGCTAATGTTGCATTCATGGTAGTAAAAGCCTGATGATACATCGTTTTCATATAATTCGTATCGCTCGAAAACCTTCTATGAGGACTGCAATATGCGCTATATAAATAAAGCCAAATAGACGCACATTTGGTAGGATACAATTTTATATGTATATATGTATGTAATCGATTTCAGATGACCCCTACGATTTCAGATTACCCCTTAAAATTAATGCGGCCAATTTTTTGACTATCTCATATAATACTAATAATAATAACCAATATTTATAATTAAGCTCTCATCACCCCCTAGTGCATGATGTAGTACAAGTTACCATTTTCTGTAGACCACACTGACATCAATTACATATGAAACATGCTAATCTTGCACATTAACTAAGTGTTATTGTAACTGCCTGTATTTTTTTTAGATATCCATTAGCCATAAATGCTTATATTCATGTGAGTTAACAGCCTGTTGTGCTATCATGAAATAGGGCAGCTAAATAGGGCAGCTAACACACATATTTTTATTTTTTCGAATGCTGAGACCAACTTTAAATCTTATATAGTGCTTTATTCAATAAAGTATCATGAGTTATAAGCATAAGAATTTATCATTTTAGCTAAATCAGATCAGATGTAATGTGAACAACGCAGGGGTAACTTGAAATCGCATTCAGGCTATACCCACATGCATACGTGTACGTACATACAGGATTGTTGCATACAACAGGAAGGCTGAGACTGCAAATGGCGCTACATCAACTTTAGAGCAAACTCTGAGGAATTACAGACAACCGGAAGTGCGTTCTTACTGTGAGTTCTTCAGTCGTTGTGTCGGCAGCGGTCGAAATCGACGGAGTGGCGTTCTTTAGAGTCGTCTCTGGCGGACAGTTGAGCATGCGTCGAACGTGAAGATCAACATCTTTTAGGGCATTCACCCCCTTGAACATCTGACCGAGCTCTTCGTAGCGTCCTGCCTTCTCTCTGCTCTTCAAGACAGAGTTATTTGAACACTGACACGCATCGCATGAGATATATAACGTCGGAAACACAGGGACTAAATTCACGCCCGTCACGCTATTCGCTAAAGCATGTCACCTGAATAGATTTCATCTTTGCAGCGTCAGGCTCGGTTAGGGTCAGGGAAGGCGTCGTGAGGGTCGGTTAGGGCTTAGGGTTAGGGTCAGTATAGCCTATGTATTTTGTGCAACTATAAAGCTATACCGTTTACGGATACGCGACCTATTTCACATGTGATTGGTTGGTATGATATTTGCCACGGCCTGCCTTGGAGTGCTTGTGCTTTGGCGATGTTAAGAGAATGAAGGTCAAGGCGCTAGCAGATCCACTAATCCAGAGGTCCATAAAGGCGGCGATGGGTATCAAAGCTATACCTGGCTTCGTGAACAAATTTCGTGACGACCTTTTACGCTTTCAACGTGAATGACAACCATAGATGCGGACAGATATTCTATGGCCTTTCAAGTTAACAGGATAATTGACAACCTCGTTGTCCTGCAGTTTTCTGAAGACCTTCGTTACTCTCAACAGAAGTTTTCTGACTGTCCATTTACTCATTACTTTTATTTCCTTACAGTTGTTCAACACTTAACCTATTAGAATGTTGGTAAACCAAAATGATATCCCAAACCTGGACGGGAGGAGGGCGTTGCAGTCATCTTGTATGTACAGTTATATACATGTATGTATGTATGTATGTATGTATGTGGTATGTGTGTATGCATGAATGTATGTATGAATGTATGTATGTGGTATGTATGCATGTATGTATTATATGCATGTATGTACATATGTATGTGGTATGTATGTATTTAAGTATGTATGTGGTATGTATGTACATATGTATG
Source organism: Allolobophora icterica (assembly GCA_963556255.1). Taxonomy (NCBI): domain Eukaryota; kingdom Metazoa; phylum Annelida; class Clitellata; order Crassiclitellata; family Lumbricidae; genus Allolobophora; species Allolobophora icterica. The sequence goes on from OY744605.1 coordinate 52,644,044, forward strand.
TAATGTATGTGGTATGTGTGTATGTATGTGGTATGTATGTATATATATGTATGTATGTGTATGTATGTATATATGTACATGTATGTATGTGGTATGTACGTATGTATGTATGTATGTGCTGTGTATGCATGTATACATGTATTTATGTATGTGTGTATGTATGTGGCATGTATGTATGTATGCATGCAGTGTCGTCCCCAAACATAAAACTATCAGGATGCGACGTTCTTTATATAATTTATAAGCGAGTTTTAATACACAAGCACATATATGATTTTATTTTATTTTATGTGGAATCCTAGTTGTGTTGAACCTACCTTATTGCTGAGTAGTGACACTAAATCTTCTGACGAACGATGCAGTCGACAGATGGCGTTCACATACACCCTCTCGATATCCTGTACATGTACACACACACTGCTTTTGTAACAAGTAGTTTATCTATTTAGCCATTCGTTTATAGCAACAGTACAATAATTAGAATGATGATATTTAGACATGACGGTAATCAAATTAAACTCCTCATAAAAATCGTATGTATGTATGTGTTGTATGTATGTATGTATGTGTGTGTATTGTGTGCATGATGTATGTGTGTATGTATGTATGTATGCATGCATGTATGTATGTATGTATGTTTGTATGTATGTATGTATGTACGTATGTATGTATGTATATATGTACGTTTTTGTATGTATGTATGTGTGCATGCATGTATGTATATATGTACTATGTATGCATGCATGTATGTATTTATTTATTTATTTATTTATTCCGGATATTTCTATAGCGCCTCTCGAAGTCAACTACTACTCAGAGGCGCTCCCGACTACAGCATTTGATACTGTGCCGGAATTGTCACGCCGAAGCGCCATGAGCAATTGCGAGTGAAGGACTTGCCCAAGGTCCGTACGCAGCGGCTAGAGTGGGATTCAAACCTGCAACCCTCCGGTCACAAGGCGCCGAACTTACTACTGAGCCACCACGCCCCACAAATGTATGTATGTATGTTCAGTAAAATCAGTAATTTAATGCATTTTTATCTTTGTTTTCCACATCGACCGGTAATAGAAAATGATGCAACAGGTGTCGGCTGAAGAAAAATTAGTTCAAACCAGAGATTATAGATCCTCATATTATTACTGTTATCAGTGTTTATTTGTTACCGAAGGAAGCCAGGAACATCTGATCCCTTAGCAATACAAAAGTAGTCTCCCTATTGTCTCCCGATATATAAATAAGGAGCTAACCGAGGAGATTGACAAGAGTAAGCTATGCAATCTTGGGCCATTTTTAGGCCCAGAGTTTCAACGGCCAAGACAAATTGACTTTGTATTTTATGTTTTTCTTTCAGCTGTTATCTCGACTGCAACACACGCGACCCCAGCTGCTCTAGCGAGTTATGATTCTGTTCAGGTTTTAATAGAAGTGGCGTCTCTGCATGCAAGGCATTTCAGGCTTCCAACCAGATGAGAATCACGAAATCTGGACGACTTCTATCAGTTCTAGCCGCTTTGCGAGGCCATGCCAGATGATAATTATTACTACTACTATTAAAACCATTATCGTCATCATGATCATCATGATCATCTTCATCATCACCGTCATCATCATCATCATCATTTGCCATCACGCCCACATTGAGCCCATATAGGACGCATATTTATATATGGGACCCTATAGAACCCATATGGGTCCCATAGAATGCCCATTTAAATTCTAAAATGGTATAATCATCATTAACATGATTATTACTCAAATATTTACACTGCGTTAATTTATAAGTTAACTCTAGTCTAAGATTTCATCCTCACATTGACACGCAGGCTAAGATCACAGGACATAGGCTACATGTATTTTATGCCTGTCTTTGGCGAGTTAAGTGCAACAACTTTAATGGCATCCATGTCTTAGATTCAAGCTGATATCTGACACTAAACTCTATAAATTTATGCATAATCAGGGTAGTAGTTGTTCACATACTACAATTTCGAAATGAATATTCTCACGCAGAAACGCAGGTTTAGATGATCAATTGATCATGTTTGGACATACAGAGATTAAATTCGACAAATATATCACAATAACATCAACAAACCTTAGGGTCAGGTTATATCTAGCCAAGACGCCTAGATTTGGTACCTTTTCTCTCTGCGGTTCAGAGATATTGAAAGATGGAACAATTTAGTAAGTGTCGTCACCTAGCGAATACCTGATAGAGCAGAGGTAGGACAGTTTGACGGTAGTCTTCGTCCTGAGCGATCACTAGAGAGCGCTGTAGACTGTATTCGTTTTGGTGACGACTGTATTCCAACCGAAATCTGGACGCGTTTTCACTGTGAACGCTGTTGCTCTGTT
>OY744605.1:52651401-52663901 GCA_963556255.1 Allolobophora icterica
CTGAAGTTCCGTATTATATGACCAAATTGTCAATGTCATATGTGAACGGTATAGTAAGCACAGCAAATTCAATGTCAATTGATTTATAATCCACAAATCGTCTGGAGAACTCTTCTGTCAAACTTAAAAGCTGAAGACTATATTTGCAAACTGCAGGATAGGAAAGCTCCCATAGTTTTGTTCTTTCATCTGCTTTGAAAGCAACATTAGATTTACTTGAACGGATTTCACTTCTGCGTATAGACTACAGATCGTGTGCAAAAACCCCTGCATGGAAGTGGGGCAGATCGGCAGAGTTAATGCATATATAGAGTTATTTTTAAAGACGAGACCGAAATAGTAAGTTAGAGAGCAGCGTCACTTGAGTAAAACGAAGAAAACTTCTCGCGGTCTGAATTTCTAAAAAGAATTCTGAAGAATTGTGGGGTCGGATAAAAGTGTTGGCGGGCCATAGTTTGCCCACCTCTGAGTCATAATGCGACAATATGTGATGTGTATAGTTGGTACATATCTGTGTGTCTGACAATCTGACCGTCCGTCCGTCCGTCTGCCTGTCTATCTGTTTATCTATCTATCTATCCTGTCTGTCTATCTATCTGTCTGTCTATCTGTCTGTCTGTCTGTCTATCTGTCTGTCTATCTATCTCTCCATCAATCTGTCTATCTGTCTGTCTGTCTGTCTGTCTGTCTGTCTGTCTATCTATCTCTCCATCCGTCTGTGTGTCTGTCTGATTATCTGACCGTCCGTCTGTCTGTCTGTCTGTTATTTATCTATCTATCTGTCTGTCTGTCTATATATCTATTTCTCCATCTATCTGTCTGTCTGAGCGCCTGTCTGTCTGACCGTCCGTCTGTTTGTCTGTCTGTCTGTCTGTTATTTTTTTTATTTAATTAATTGATTGCAAGCCTAATTGAGGTAAGCTACTTGTTGGCTGAGCTTGTCCGAATGGGAGTCATACCTGTAGTCTGAGACGCAGGTGGTATGAAACAGACAACGACAACAACCAGACAACGTTTCCTCGTTGGTTTTGCAACGAAAGGTCATCATGAAGTACAGGGAATTGAACTGTAGATGCAAAGGCGAGAGGTCGTGTCGTTACCACTGAGCCGCTTTGACCTTACTTAACCGGGATAATTGTAGATTTCGCCGGAAACGAGACTTGCCGCCGGCGCACGTGACCATTTATTACCGCGCTTAGCATGCCGGGATATCCGCGTTTATTACGTAGCAACACGCGCTACGCATTTCGGGAATTCTCCAAGGGACTCAGTCGAATTGATGGTTACCAGATGGTTATTATGGAGATTTAGTGGCTATCAACACAAGGATATGACCTTCATATGTATCTACACACACGTTATATAAAATATGTAATATATAGGCCTACATGATTGTATGCATAGTTCACCTATATATATACAAGTTTACGAATATAGCTAACTGTTTGTATATGTTCTTACAGCAGATATTATGCATTGTTAGAGGCCATATATATATATATATATATATATATATATTAAATAAAGTTCAAGCTAGAAACCAGGCCACCCTCTCAGTTTTTTACACCTGTCAATAGTATTATTGAGACAAAATTTCAGCTTCTTATTCCAACTGGAAGATGGTGCTCAATGACAAATAAATATTACCATATAGTAGTATTTGTTGTAAATCTCGATGCCGTATAACTTGGTCAACATTTATCGTGGAGATGAGCTTGAATAGTTTGTTGTGTTATCAGACTTACTTACTTACTGGTACTTGAAACAAAAAAATGTACAGTTCTTGTTGAAGGTCATGGTGCCTACTTCCTGTGTTTAGTGCTGACATGTTTTCAGAAGTGAATTTTTACATTACAATTCCTGCAGCGCTTGGCTGTGATCCTTCTGCCCTGCCACTTTAGCGTAACAGAGTGCGTAAGAAAACCAGGATAGAGCATGCTGAAGCTGTAAGATCTGAATTTGTACCAGATTAGCCACTGGTACTACACTGGGTTGGGTAAACCCTGCCTAAGATCTTTGGAGCAGGAAATGTAGACCACCTGCCAGTGCTGGTTTCCGGTGATGGTGTGAATAAGCTCCTCTTTGTGCTCAAATTAGCCTTTGGGACAGGATGCAATGAATTCATGGTCGTTCATATTCTTCTGAAGTTGTGAAAGCTCACAGTTGACAAGGTTCAAGCCTTGAGCTTTAATACAATGTCTGTCAACACTGGGCATTTCAACGGATTGTGTGTTCTGCTGGAAGACAAAAAGACAAATAAGCTGAGAGCTCTTGTGGTTGGCCTGCCGTCAACATGTAATGGAATTGATTTTAGCCAAAGTATTCACCTTGTGCTGCAGTCCACCTGTTCTCCATAAATTCCAATCTTCAAATATTTAAAGCCGCTGGGAAGGTGTGACATGTGTCAACTTCCGAGGACTGGAAGTCATATCCGGCACTGCAGCCCCCCATGAAACAGCGTCAGTTTTCTCAAGGAGTTTGCTGAAAGAAAGTCAGATTCAGAGATCAGAGACAACAGTACTACCAAGAGCTCATTGAGCTGACAGTGGTTGTCCTTTGAAGTCAGTCTTCAATAATTCACTGGAGAGCCCTGGGCCAATTCACCATGCACATTGGATGGCCACGTTACTGTATGCAATCAAAATCTACATTTTTCGCGATCAACCTGATCTATTCATGAAGAAACTCAGATTCATTGATTTTTTAAGTTTGGTGCCCTGTTTTACGCAAAAGCTTGGACAAAGACCCACTTGCTGCTGAAGCTCCAGAACAAGATCTGTCACTTTGGATTGGTCTAGGACAATATGAGTCTATTGACTGTTAGGTTAGCGTTGCTGCCAGGAAGATCCTAGAAAACCACTTGTGGTACCTTTCAGATGAGGCTGTAGGTCTGGCAATGTTCTCAGACCAACTTCCCGTAACAGATAAAATGAAGATTGTCGACAGAATGACTGCAAGACCAACTTCCTGTAAGAGATAAAATGAAGATTGTCGACAGAATGACTGCAAAGCCTGTTGAAAGGAGGTGAGAAGTAATGCTAAGGTACTGAAGGAGGGTTTTCTGGGTGATTTTACAACCCAGTGAGCACTGACACTACTGCCACACCTGAAGATGAGTGATTTTTTTACACTTCAACCAGAGAAATGGATCGAGAATGAGGATTATGAGCAAGGTAGATAGATAATTCAGCAGTTGAGAGTGGTGAATGACGCGGCTGAGAGTGTGTGAAGTTGTTCGAGGAATTCTACTGCCTCATCACCAATGATGATGAAGAAAAGCACTTTCTTCTCCAAGTGGTCGAGGCAAATATGAAAGCTGTTCTCACTCACACAACAAAGAAGGCTGCTGTTGACGCAGTGCTTGCAAAGCCTTGCAGTTTCTAGAGTCAAATACTGTAACAGGTGTTGAAATTATAAAACAAGAGCAATCGACATTCGATTTTCATGGACTGGACGATGTTTTTGACATTTTTGGACATTTGCAATTCATTAAACCTTCTGAAATTTTACAGTGCCATCTGTCTAACTGTTCTTGTATTACATATGTTGTCAAATTACAGTAATATTTGATCTATCTTGAAATAAAATGCATTTGTATGCCAACACACTCATTTCTACAATTAATGTCTTTTTATCGGTATATGACAAAGTAACATAGTCTGTGAGCATCGTCTTCCAATTGGAATTGGAAGCTGAAATTTTGTCTCAATAATACTATTGATAGGTGTAAAAAACTGAGAGGGTGGCCTGGTTTCTAGCTTGAACTTTATTTTTTACCATGTGTCTGTGGACCACCCTAATATATATATATATATATATATATATATATATATATATATATATATATATATATATATATATATGTGTGTGCATATATATATATATATATATATATATATATATATATATATATATATATATATATATATATATATATATATATATATATATATATATATATATATATATATATATATATATATATGCACACAGTGGTTGGTTAGTTGCTGTGTCAAAACGAAGATGATTCAGAAGGATACTCCACCCTCATCACTCTCACCCTCCTCCTTTATACAGGCTTGGGACTGGCACTACCAACGTACGGGCAGTGGCAAAGCTAATTCCTTTGTATGTTTCCACACATACATAATTTATATTAGGCATAGGGCTTATAGGCATTCTCTCTGCGTGCATGTAATGCATTTGAAGAGGACATTATGTCTAGGGATCATTTGCAGTGGTATCTGTGTCGTTACATATTCCCGATTTCAGTCGCCTTGCGTTTGGGATTTAGAACTGGGTAGTCTAACACACAGTCAGACCGTTGAATTCTTATGATTGGCCAGAGGAGTGTTAGACTGGGTAGCTTAACACACAGTCAGGCCGTTGAATTCTTATGATTGGCCAGAGGAGTGTTAGACTTGGTAGCCTAACACACAGTCAGGCCGTTGAATTCTTGTGATTGGCCAGAGGAGTGTTAGACTGGGTAGCATAACACACAGTCAGGCCGTTAGGTTCTTCTGATTGGCCAGAGGAGTGTTAGACTGGGTAGCTTAACACACAGTCATGCCGTTGGGTTCTTTTGATTGGCCAGAGGAGTGTCATACTGGGTAGCATAACACATAGTCAGGCCGTTGGGTTCTTCTGATTGGCCAGAGCAATGTTAGACTGGGTAGCATAACACATAGTCAGGCAGTTGGGTTCTTCTGATTGGCCAGAGAAGTGTTAGACTGGGTAGCATAACACACAGTCAGGCCGTTGAATTCTTATGATTGGCCAGAGGAGTGTTATACTGGGTAGCATAACACACAGTCAGGTCGTTAGGTTCTTCTGATTGGCCAGAGGAGTGTTATACTGGGTAGCATAACACACAGTCAGGCCGTTAGGTTCTTCTGATTGGCCAGAGGAATGTTAGACTGGGTAGCATAACACACAGTCAGGCCGTAAGGTTCTTCTGATTGGCCAGAGGAGTGTTAGACTGGGTAGCATAACACACAGTCAGGCCGTAAGGTTCTTCTGATTGGCCAGAGCAATGTTAGACTGGGTAGCATAACACATAGTCAGGCCGTTAGGTTCTTCTGATTGGCCAGAGGAATGTTAGACTGGGTAGCATAACACACAGTCAGGCCGTTAGGTTCTTCTGATTGGCCAGAGGAATGTTAGACTGGGTAGCATAACACATAGTCAGGCCATTGGGTTCTTCTGATTGGCCAGAGGAGTGTTAGACTGGGTAGCATAACACACAGTCAGGCCGTAAGGTTCTTCTGATTGGCCAGAGGAGTGTTGTATACTGGGTAGCATAACACATAGTCAGGCCGTTAGGTTCTTCTGATTGGCCAGAGGAATGTTAGACTGTTAGCATAACACATAGTCAGGCCATTGGGTTCTTCTGATTGGCCAGAGGAGTGTTAGACTGGGTAGCATAACACACAGTCAGGCCGTTAGGTTCTTCTGATTGGCCAGAGGAGTGTTGTATACTGGGTAGCATAACACATAGTCAGGCCGTTAGGTTCTTCTGATTGGCCAGAGGAATGTTAGACTGGGTAGCATAACACATAGTCAGGCCGTAAGGTTCTTCTGATTGGCCAGAGGAGTGTTATACTGGGTAGCATAACACACAGTCAGGCCGTTAGGTTCTTCTGATTGGCCAGAGGAATGTTAGACTGGGTAGCATAACACATAGTCAGGCCGTTGGGTTCTTCTGATTGGCCAGAGGAATGTTAGACTGGGTAGCATAACACATAGTCAGGCCGTTAGGTTCTTCTGATTGGCCAGAGGAATGTTAGACTGGGTAGCATAACACACAGTCAGGCCGTTAAGTTCTTCTGATTGGCCATCCAAAGGCAAAGGAATTAGGGAGGGAAATAACTAGTTGTTAGCGGCTGATGTTTCATCGACCATATTCTTCTGTTCGACTCTCCTTCAATCAATCGGACTATTATGAACGAAGGAATGAATGAATGAACAAATAATGGATGGATCGATTATTTGATCGTTGGGTAGCATAACACACAGTCAGGCCATTGGGTTCTTCTGATTGGCCAGAGGAGTGTTAGACTGGGTAGCATAGCACACGGTGCCTGATTTAGTGCGTCGGATTTAAACACAACAGAAGAACATTAACAGAAAGATATGACACAACAGCAGACAAACATGTAGACAGACACACATTCACACACAGACAGACAAACACGGTGACAAGAAGACGGACAGGCAGCAGGCAGACATACATGCCTACAGACAACCAGTCATCCAAAGGCAAAGGAATTAGGGAGGGAAATAACTGGTTGTTAGCGGCTGATGTTTCATCGACCATATTCTTCTGTTCGACTCTCCTTCAATCAGTCGGACTATTATGAACGAATGAATGAATGAATGAACGAATAATGGATGGATCGATTATTTGATTGATCGTTGAATAGATTGATTCATTCGAATAACAGACAGACAGACAGACAGACAGACAGACAGACAGACAGACAGACAGACAGAGACACACAGGCTAAACGAATCAAGGAACAGATGAGGGAATAATTGAACGATCGAAAAAAATGAAAGGAGAAATGCAATGAAAAAGATAGAAAACAGGGGGACATAAAGCGATAGGTAGAGAAAGACAAAGAGACTCAGACAGACAGACAGACAGACAGAGAGACAGACAGACAGACAGAGACAGATGCATACATACACACATACAGAGTACAAGCAGACAGAGAAGGAGGACAGACGCTGTCGTAGGCATAAACTGAGGAGGAAAGAAGCAGACCGGAACCATACTCCGACAGCCGTAAAGGAATTTAATAGCGAGACAACAATGCAAAGACTCCGCAATAAGAGCGTCTCATTGGAGCAGATAGTAAGGCGCGTATGAATACATCGAAAACGAATACTCGCTCGAGCGGCGGATGAACATTATTAGCAAAACAAAATGTCGGACAAATATTGGTCAAACTGCGCAGAATACGGAGGAGATGAAGCTGTTAGCAAGATGAAATCATCTGTCCGATGCCAGATATTATTGTTATTTATGTATGCAAATTGAAAACGGTGCATTCGGTGCGGTTGATAACGACGGCTTTTCTTGATGGAAAGTTGCACTGGATAGCGGTATATATGATGATATGCATAACTGTGTACCTGCCTATGCTGGATTTCACACCTTATATGATATTGCACGCATAATGAAGCTATGAAAAAGGCTCGCAGGTGGCAAATATGTGAGAAGATCCACAATGCAGAAGAGCTGATTGCTCGAGTAGATAGGAAGTTCTTCCAGAAATCGCAGTTCTTTGGCCACTGCATTATTCAGCTCGTGCCACCTGCACGTGCACCTCTTCGTAAAGACAAGTAGGCCTACTTACCGCGGAAGACAGGACATCATTTCATGCTGCCTATTGTTAATTCTAAGCTGTTAAAATAGTAGTTTTGTTAACTGATGTATCTATAGTTATATTTAGTTGTACATGTGTAACTTTATAATCTGATCCTGTTATTGTTTATTTTACATGTATAGGCCTATATAATCTTTTTATACAATGTAATGCATGTGCGCTTGTCATTTGCAGATAAAGGCCACTTACTTACTTATTTATATTGCTCTGTAGCATGAGATGAAAATATTTAAATGCTGTCGCATTAGAACAGTTTCAGTTAATAGATTTAAGAAATATCTAAAGTTTACAGCACCGGGCTACTCCAGCCTTCGGATGACTACACCTAACCACAATTAATACACCACACTTCAGTAGTAAAATGGACAGCGAAAGGACTGTATACGCCTTCTGTGATACTACATCACAAAACAAAATTTACCATGAATGGTGTCACAACATTGTACTACAGATCCGATCAAATCCAGTCCAATGCCACTTCACTAAACAGCTCTAAAACTCTACATGTCAGTACACGGACATAGGTCCAAAGATGAGCTCAGGCCCCTGGAATCGTCAGGTATCTAAAAGGACAAATATCCAGCTCGACAGCTATTTTCACCAGAAATTAAACACTGCGGCGCCGTATTTAATTCTAACTGAAGACGAACTTTATACAACTACATCAATGTATTTCTAATTGTTTCTGTTGCAGACTTAACTATAATACTGCAATACAATACATTACAGTCAGACATATTATCCCACACAATACGATGCAATACTAATTAATATATGCAATGCTATATTATGCGATACGATACACTAAGCGATATAAAACTAAAGTGAATCTGGAAAAGAAAAATATCTTAGCCTCATTCGTCGGTTTTTTCTCATCGTTCAATTGACCAATGAAACGTTAACACAAAAATGTTTAGGCCCACTTGTTTCTTTCGTTTTGTTTTGGATTTTTGAATTCAGTCAACAATCGGAGACCGCGAATAGGTGAAAGCTATTATTTTCGCGCTCCTAAATAAATAGTTTCATCACTTGGCGTACTTGTTTTTCTTGCATTCTTCCATCCTTCCGTGGAAACAGTCGCAGATTCCCTGTAGCTGAGAAGAAAAGTCTTCGTAAACGGTCGATAGACGTTGACACAGTTCGGCAACTACAACATACAAACTGCCCTCGTTAACTATAATTCCGTTATTTAAATTCCTACATCACTACATCAACTCTGTGAAGGAAGAATCCGGTTCGCATTCCGATTGTGAGACTATATTTCAAGGATTTGTATTCGAGCTATAGCACGGACATCGGGCTACTTTAGGTCACCAAGTGACCCCAAATGGTGTGGTATCTAAGTAAGTAAGTAAGTAAGTATATCCTTTATTCAAAACCAACTGCTAACCGCATTTTGGTGTACATAGTTCATAATATTAATTTAAGCATATAACATTCGAATGACAAAGGTTTTGCGAGCTAAAGAGTCAGCATTAGGTATAATTCTATTGTGTGCCCTGGGGCGCAGTGAGTATACAACAGCTTTCTCTGGAGGTAATAACTGATGAAGAACATGTGTTGGGTTAGTTATGATGGCTGAGAAGAGGTTACAATCAGCTTTCTGGCAGAGGTGCTCGAAAGTAAGATAGGATTCCGGTAAATATCGAGACCGGACCAATCTTCGCATTGTTGCCTGAGGACGTGTACATCTATTCAAATGAGCAGCGGTGCTCAAGGATCTCACCAGATTAATTCACTGAAAATGAGCAGAAAATGAGAAGAGTCGAGGCTATGATGCGGTTGCTATAGAAAAACATGTTCATACATATGCACGAAAACGCATGTGTATACGTAGGAATAGGGTCAGGTTAGAGCGCAATCATTGGTTGAAATAAGGTCAGCGCAGTATATGCACGGTGATGGTTCGCATGGTGACCCCATTTTAAAATGTCACTTCTACAACGTCTCCAATGTGAATGATGATGACCACCACGACGAATAAAGTCAATAATCGTTTCCAGGTCTTTTTTGTCATTTTCTTATTTAAATGAGTTGACAAAATAGATTTTTCGAAAGACGAAATTCGAATCTTCTCTGCCTTGCCAACTTTCAGTTCACGGACCAGTTCCATCCACGTCGCGAGATTACACCACCTGCAGGTATCAATCGATGGCCCGCGCTGGGTATCAGGCAAGTAAAGCCGGTCCTTGGATTGTTCGATCTAAAAGCCATCTGCCGAGACGAGCAGATGGCGATGCGAAAAGCCTTTGTGACACACGGATGAGCGCGAATGGAATGCAGCGTTCAACGGACGAGCTAATGGAATGCGGCTCTCAGTCTATCGATGCGATTCGTGCTTTTAAGCGGTCAATATAGTTCTTGCTTAAGAACGAGGATGATGAGCGTTAATATAACGACGATTAGAGGCGCCAAGAAATCAGAGAATCTGCTGGCCGCAATCTAGAATAGCAGTAGTAACCTGTGATAGATGCAACTGGACTCTTGAAAGTAACGAATGATACTCGCGCTTGACTATCAGGACGCGATCAGTAGGGAAGATTGAGGAGTTCCCGTCATTGGCTCAGACTAGCCTACAGTCAGTTATCTGTAGATATTTAATATGGCATCGTTTAAGTGCATCTCAAAAACCTGCATTTGCTTACCTAAGCAGTTGTGAAGACATTAAGTACAAACATTGAAAGCAGTGCTCAGATAACTAGTTAAGCCACCATTGGACGTTCACGTACACACACACACACACACACACACACACACACACACACACACACACACACACACACACACACACACACACACACACACACACACACATACACCCCCCACACACACATTCACATACATACACATACAAGCACTCACACACACACACACACACACACACACACACACACACATACACACACACACACACACATATGTCCACAATAAAAGGTGGGCTATATAAGTATACATTCGTTAATATGTGGGTTTACAAACATCAAGGTGAAATGTATGGTTAGATATATATATATATATATATATATATAAGTATTTATGATAAGTATGTATATTATATATGTCTACTTAAACAGAGTTGATTTTTTTCTGGTCACATTAATGTCTTCATGTATCAGACATTACTTTCAAACAAACGGAACACACGCGCGCACAAACAAGCACGCACTTTCATACAATGGCCTTCGAATGCAGGCATGCTGCAGGGTATGCATTCTCAGCACTAGTACAGAGGGAAACAGAGAAAAGACGAGGCAAATTCGAGCATAGGAGAGAGATAGAGGCAGAGAGACACAGGGAGAGAAGAAGAGAGAGAGAGTATAAGTACAGACCACGCAGAGACATAGAGGTAGAAAATACAGAAGGATTTGGGAAGGACAAAACAGAAGACTATGTGCAAATATAGCCCATAAAAATCCATAATGTACTTAAGCATTTGTTATATACATATATCAAAAGATATATATATATAATACAAATACAGGATATATACGTATATAACTGCAAGCATGTATATATAAATGCATGTATGATCATAAAGTGGATATGTCTTTAGTAATCCCCGCTGAGATGTCGGCTATGGACGCCGAGGGATTAGAGGGTCGGCTACAGTTAGGGCCGATAGCAATTGTCATAATGAAATTAAAGCCGCACCTGATTAGCATGGCTGAGCGAAAAGCCCTTTCCCCTCATACATTTAATTCAATAGACTGCGAGACATATAGGCCTATCTGAAAGGTTGACCCTAAGATCGGTGATGGACTCCAGGCTATAAATACAGACTATACGACTTCAGCAACAGAGGCGATGCAAAGGTGATGAAGAATGAAGTCAATGGCTTCGTATGACTCTTTAGAGGAGCTATATAAATGTGCGGCTGCTTACATAATAGACAAAGCATTTGCTCTTTATCCATTAGAATCCAGCAGACAGAGGTTGATAGAAACAGGCAGACACAGACAGAGGGACAAACAGACAGACAGACAGAAAGAGATATTAGCATAAAACCAAACCATCCAAAGCCTAAATGAAGCGTTGAATATGCTAAGCCAAAGAACGCAATTTAATATAAACAAATTTAAGCCAATTTTAAGGCAAGGTAAAGCTTAAGGCAGAGTAAAAGCACAAGGTAAGGTCAAGTTAACTCAGTGAAATAAGATGAGGCAAGACGTTAAGTTAAGGTAGGTATGGTAAGATAAACTATGGTTAAGTAAGGCGGGTTAAATAGTTAAGTATAGGTAATATAAGGTAATGCAATGAAACGAGAGGTGAAGAAAGGTCAAGTCAAGGTCAGGTGAGGTCATTTCAAGTAGCCACATGGGCGTTGAGTGCAGAAACCTACTTCTCACGTCGAATGACCTTTGAACTCGGCCACCACGAGAGCAATATCGATCCAGCAACCAGACAACAAACAGCTCCCTATGGGTTGCTCAGTTCGACAACAACAAATTGCCTTTCCCCGATGGCACGCGGGGATCGAACCGCGGACGCTGAAGTCATATCAGCCACCGCGAAGCCATTCAGCCTAAGCCGCACATAATGAATCAGCGGTTAAACAGATCAACGAGGCGCTACATAATTACGGCTCAACGGCGCGAAACCTTCGTCTGCTCTGCTGGTGAATACAACGGTCGGCCATTTCCTGTGTACAAAACTACTCTATCTGTTTCTTTGTCGCTGGTCCTTGACTGACGAGACGCTGTCCAGCGGCCGACAGATGGCCATCGACCAACAGCGCCACCTTGTCACTGCCGGTGCAACTAACGCTTTGTTATGGAAATTCGGTGGCGGTCAAAAGAAATATTTGTTTACTGGATCCACTCGATCGTATTCATCGTCGTTGTCTCCGCACCAGAGAGGATTCATCCTCGACGCCAGTCAATCCTCTTCCTGTCGAGTTCTAGGTTTCATTGGTGGCTCTCACTCTGTAGACCGCGTTGATCAGCGCTTCGGAAATGCGCAGACCACCAAGAGGGCAGAGGGCAAGAAGTTAGATGACGAGAAGGTCTAGAGGGGCAAGAAAGTAGAGGACATGACAGCAAATGCCAACATAGAAGAGAACAAGAAGATGCAAGGCCAACAGGGATGGAATAGGAAGGCCGTGGAATAGGA
>OY744605.1:52668901-52773901 GCA_963556255.1 Allolobophora icterica
CCTTCCTTCCTTCCTTCCTTCCTTCCAACTTTCCTTCCTTCCATCCTTCCTTCCTTTCTTCCTTCCTGCCTTTCTTCCTTCCTTCCATCCATCCTTTCTCCCTTCATTCCTCTCTTCCCTCCTTCCATCCATTCTTCCTTCCTTCATTCCGACCAAAAGCATAGATGAACAAGAGAAAACACAGAAGATCTGGGGAGAAGAGAGAATGTGCTGATAAGGGGCTATATTACGTGTCTTGATACGGGTGTACATACATAGAAGATAAACAACCAGAATAAGAATTATTCCAACTGGTTCCCTGTCAATCTCTATCTAGCTTGCTGTAGCCTAACAATTCTCTCTTCCCGCCATCCCAGTTCTTCCCTTCTTCTGATTTCTCGTCTCTCCTCTCATTTCGCCATTGTTATCCACCCGTCCCCCATTTATACCAGAACTCCCATAATGCTCGTCAAACATCTATTCTCAGCAACTCGTGCAATCAAGTTTTTATCCTTGTACTATTTTCACTCCTACATTAGAACGTCTCACACCTAACCACTGTTTTTCCTTCTTGATACCAAATTATTTTCCTTTCCTTCTCTCTATTCCTTTTCTACCTCTCCCATCGTTTCTACTTCTTCTTCTCCCTACCTTAAGCCCTCTATTTCTCCCTCCCAGCCTCAGTCTCTCAATCTCTTTATCACCCTCCAAGTTTTCTCCCTCCCTCCCTTTCTTCCTTCCTTCCTGCCTTCCTTTCTCCCGGTCTCGCCGCTGCCTGCCTGTCATCTCTGGTGGTTCAACTCTGTCTTCTGCCCATCACCGTCTCTTCCTCTGAGTCCATGACGTGCACCTGCTGCTGCAGAGCAAGGCTAAACAGTGACGCAACAGAGACGGTCGCTTCAGTTCTCTCGACGTCCACAGCCAACGAAGACGCAAATCGACGCAGCCACTGTCTCGGGCTCACGTTTCTCCGTCAGATTAGCCATTAATCGTTGCCAATTTTAGTTCTTACAACGCAACGCTCTGTCTATCTGACTGTCTGTCTGACTGTCTGACTGTCTGTCTGACTGTCTGTCTATCTGACTGTCTGACTGTCTGTCTGTATGTTTGTCCGACTGTCTGTTTGACCGTCTGCCTTTAAATAAATATCTAAGTAAACGACATTTTTTAAATTGTTCTAAAAGACACAATTTCAATAATAGGCCTAGTAGCAGATACAGTCATTCATTTTAGTGCTCTATAGAAACTTCTCAGAAGCGTCGTGGTGCATTCGTTCGCTTCCAAAAACTATGGGTTGTCACTGGGGCCCTTGCCCAACCACGGGGAGAAAAATTTAATCGGTCGATATAATTAATCATATAGGTTAATTGGTACTTTCAACATTCGCTTTGTAACAAAATGAATGTTTAAACATAAAGAAACATGCGGTAAAGCGAAGATTAATCAAACAAATTTTTGAACAATATAATAATAATAATAATAATAATAATAATAATAATAATAATAATAATATTTTTCTTTATTAATTCAAACCGACAAACGCAGTAAGATTACATTGAGACGTGACAGTACAATTATCAATATCTTAACTAAACACACGTTATGGCAGCCATGCAAGGCGCCCGCCCGATGGGGTTGCGGGAATCGAACCGCGTACTGCTGCTCTCCTGCTGCTCTCCTGGCCATGAGTGTTACCATTACTCTATCCCCTCCCCAATATAACATCAGCCTTAAAAAACACAAATATTTCAACATATAAATGATAATTAATTGGTACACCGTCCAGACAGAGATGGTACCGTATGAATTATTTATTATTAATCAACACAAACGTTTGCGAAATTTATTTGCAGATAAGTGATTTATGATTGTCTTGAAGACAATGGTCTTCTGGATGTCATTTTCTATGCACATGAGTGAAAGCCAGTTCAAACGCTGCTGCCCCATTGTACTGCGAATCTGATTCTTGATAAGTTTCAATTTTGAAAATGGACGTCCTCTCAACAGTTGGTCACCATCATGCACATGAACATTCTGGGTGCAATTTCAACATAGGGGAACACAGATTTCAAGCTGTCCGAAATTATTTTTCTGTACAACGTAGGGAGAGTCTCACAATTTTCATCAAGAACCATTTTCTTTTTTTTATTGTATTGTATTTAAACATATGTAAAGCGCCTCTATTAGGGGCAGCCTTTCAGAGGCATGTAGTGCTGGAGATGCCACTCGAGACCAATACATCTGCCTTGAAGACATGCATAGGGACATAGCGCCTAAATCTGTGTATGTCACGAAATTTACATATATTGCGACTTGCAGATATCATTACCCAGTTACTGAGATACATAACAGAATTAAAACAACGCCCACGTTACGAGCAGTAGGTGCCAACTCCATGAATGAGTCATCCAGTTTAAAAGATTTATCCCGTCCAAATGTCCTTCTTGGTGTACTTTATATTCCTTGTGTATATATATGTCGACGAGAGTGTGTGTGTGCGTGTGTGTGTGTGTGTGGTGTGTGTGTCTTTAGAGAAGTATCCAGTCAATAGATACGCTATAGTTCGCTCAATTATTGGGCGTCTTTATCAACTGTGATCCTAAGATGTATGGCTATTGGCTCGAAGAAGAAGGATTCCTCGGTCGAAGGCGGTGAACATGACAGACGATAAACAGCTATCCATCATCAGGACAATATCTTATTCAGGTCACGTGTCTCTAACTTTCTTCCTTCCTTCCTTCCTTCCTTCCTTCCTTCCTTCCTTCCTTCCTTCCTTCCTTCCTTCCTTCCTTCCTTCCTTCCTTCCTTCCTTCCTTCCTTCCTTCCTTCCTTCCTTCCTTCCTTCCTTCCTTCCTTCCTTCCTTCCTTCCTTCCTTCCTTCCTTCCTTCCTTCCTTCCTTCCTTCCTTCCTTCCTTCCTTCCTTCCTTCCTTCCTTCATTTGTTCAATGACCTCGCTGCGCACCAGTTTTCTGTTTCTGTAGTCCTATGTACTCATCAGTCAAGCCTCATCTATTGATCCCGGGTCCTCCCCTCCATCATTGCCTCCCTTCCTTCTTCCCAACACTCTACCACTTTATTATGCACCATCGTGCAGTATGTGTATGTATTGTATATGTGTATGTCTGTAAGTATATCTGCATTTATATATATTTACGTATTCTATAATTTATGTATACAGTATATATATGCATGTATTTTTCATATGAGTATGAATGTCTATGTTGCATGTATGCACGCATGTACATATGTATGTATTATGTTTGTTTGTATGTGTAGCAGTCCTTTTCTTGTGAAGAGACAGAGAGAAACAGGGAGATAGAGGGAGAGGCAGAGAGAGACATAGAGAGAGACAGAGAGACAGGGACAGAGAGAGACAGAGGGAGAGACAGAGAGAGAGACATAGAGAGAGACAGAGACAGAGACAGAGAGTGAGACAGAGAGAGCATCGAAGCTGCTAGTTGTGCATTTGTCTTGACAAGAGATAGATAGATGTGTCTCCGCTTCGTTCGTTCGTTCGCAGGTGATGCTTGACGTGCGTTCATGCGCATCAGTCAAATGCATCAACCTAGTCGTCGTCGTCTCTGTCGCTGAAGCAGTCGATGCTCCTCGCAAATCCATGGATGCAATATTGCCGCGCACGACATCTGCGCCAAAGGAAGCGAATTAATGACTCTATCAGCAGCACACAGATCACGATGATACAAATATATATATTCCAATGGATGGCACATAATAATAAGTACCATACTTATACAATCACCTACTGATATTGGTGGCTTTACTTAGGCTTTTACTATAGTATCTAAGCATATGGTTAGGCTAGTTGTTATATAGGGCGACTGATGTTGGACGACAGCAAACATAACAAACCTTAGGACAACCCAACAATACTATACTGGTGCTATTGCTGCTGGTGTTGCCCCTCCTCATCCTCTTCCTATTTCTACTATTATTGCTACTACTAATACAACTACTACCACCACTACTACTACTACCACAACAATTACCTTCACAACTATATACCACTATTGCTACCATTACCATTAATACTAATACTGCTAATAATAATACATTTAACAATTCTCCAGAGCTAATTCAAATCCCGAGAAATCATATATAACTCGGAAAAATAATAACTAATATAACAATGATTATTATTATAATTATAAAGAGTTGTAATAATATTAACATCAGAAAATAATCCAGGCAAAGCTGGATGAATGAATAGTGAGATCTTCAATGATCTTTGGACAGAAAACGATATTGGGATAGAAATGACTTCTTATTCTTGACCCTCATTCAGACGAACTTGTATCCTGATGAAAATAAACATACGCGATACCATATAACTGCAAGCGAGCAGACGAGCGGATAGAAATGAATAGGACAACTTTTCCTTCCCGTCCTGACGTCTTAACTCAGATTTTTAAACTTGGATGCGCACACAACAAAATCAGATGTGCATACAATGCAATGCCTTACCAAGGTCAAACTGAATCGTTCAAATGTGTCACAAAGCCGAGACTTGAATGATAAGGAGGCAGACGAACACACGTACAGGAACACAGACACTGCAGGGCAAACAAGATTACGTAGCCAGTGGTAGCAATCATTCTGGCTGACTGCGTAAGGACCGATTCAATTGAATCGCGGCGTAAATACGGGACTCTTTTCTTCGGCGAAAGGACGTCCGCAGAGGCGTAAGAAATCCTCTCTGCATGTAGTGTCGACCAGCGCATGAATTAGATTGTAGGGCGAGAGCTCCATTCACCCAATGCATCCCACTCCGTCTGCTAGATCCAACAACGCCTAGATAATTCGATCCAAACACAACGTTCTTTGAAGCTTCGAATGGCTCTACATAAACTGTAATACGTCGCACGTTGAGCTGGTAAACAAGGTGACCCATTAAAGAGCCATACATACACACATACACACGTACCTATCGCGGGCATCCAGCGCCCGATAGTTAAGACTAGTTAAGTATAGTTAAGGGTAAGTAACGCATCTTTATCCTAATCAACTTCAGTCAATACATATAAGATGTGTAAAACTTTCAGTTTCTCTTCTTGTTTTCTTTTAGATTTCTGTCTAAGAACCATCAACATATCTTGTACATGTCATAGCTTGGGTATCTCCGTCTAGCGGGACTCTGGTCCCTTTGGGGTCGCCCTTTGTCTCTCCTGGCAAATGTAGCTCTGTCTAAAAATAGCAAATAAAAAATCTCTGTTATAGAAATTTAAATGTATCGATACTTATACTGCATCCTATTTGTTATCCTTGTCATGCTTAACTGATTATTAGTACTGAGTATTCAATTGAGGATTATTCTGGTCTTGCACAAAGTCTACGGAGTGTATACGGATGCTCTATTCATTGAATAATAATATTTTTCTTGTAACCTGTAAATATGTTTTGTTCCTGATTGTCAGTTGACACAATAAAGTTATCGATTGATTGATTGATTGATACAAATATACATAC
Organism: Allolobophora icterica; assembly: GCA_963556255.1. Classification (NCBI taxonomy): domain Eukaryota; kingdom Metazoa; phylum Annelida; class Clitellata; order Crassiclitellata; family Lumbricidae; genus Allolobophora; species Allolobophora icterica. The sequence continues at coordinate 52,674,366 of OY744605.1, forward strand.
ATACACACATAATATATACACACATACGTACATGCACACATACATACACAAAGACATACACACGTTCATACACACATACACACACATACATGCACACATACATACACATACATACATACACACATACATAGATACATACATACATACATACATACATACATACATACATACATACATACATACATACATACATACATACATACATACATACATACATACATACATAAATACATACATACACACATACATACATGCACATACATACACACATACATACTCACATACATACATACATGCATACATACGTACATACTCATACATGCACACATGCATACATGCATACACACATACATGCGCACATACATAGATACACAAATACAAACATACACACATGCACACATACATATATGTATACATATATATACACCCAAGTCCAGCCTCAAATTCGTGGGGCGCGGTGGCTCAGTGGTAAGTTCGGCGCCTTGTGACCGGAGGGTTGCAGGTTCGAATCCCACTCTAGCCGCTGCGCACGGACCTTGGGCAAGTCCTTCACTCGCAATTGCTCGTGGCGCTTCGGCGTGAAAATTCCGGCACAGTATCAAATGCTGTAGTCGGGAGCGCCTCTGAGTAGTAGTAGATTTCGAGAGGCGCTATAGAAATATCCGAAATAAATAAATATATATATATAATCGCACACATTTGCATACTTAAGCAACTACATACGTTCATTCATGTACATACATATATATATATATATATATATATATATATATATATATATATATATATATATATATATATATATATATATATATATATATATATATATATATATATATATATATATATATATATATATATATATATATATATATAACGCATACACAAAAGAAGCAGTTATTCTAAAAGCCATCCTCACCATCCCTTCCCTTCCTTCCCAGCCCTACTTCCCACTGCCTTTCCTTCAAGTCTTCCTCAATTGCTTGCCTCCGTCGTTCAGTTTTCTTTCATCAGGAAGGCAATGTCCGTAAACGAGAACATTCGCTATTCATCCGCCTGCGCTAAACAAACAAGTCGATCACGAACCGTCACCAATATTACATTCGTCTGTCTGATTATGGAAGTCTTCGATTGACTGACTGACTGGCTGACTGACTGACTGACTTACTGACTAACTGATTAACTGGCTGGAGGACTGATTGACCGACTGACTGAATTAATAAATAAATAAATAAATAAATGACTGAATGATTGAATAAATGACTCTGTCTGTCTGTCTGTCTGTCTGTCTGTCTGTCTGGCTGGCTGGCTTTAGCATTTCTTGTTTCTTTGTATCTTTCGTTATTTCCATCTTTCGCTCATCTTATCCGTGTTGTATAGCAAACAGAGCGGACTGAAGAGAAGAGCACAGCGAAGAGAGGAATGGCGTCATTGGAAGTGGAAACCTGCCGAAGGGCAGAGAACTTAAAGAAGAAGATAACAAACAGGCGATCCTTCATCCATCAATCCGCTCCTCTATTCATCCATCTATTCATCCATCCATCCGTCTGTCCGTACATCTGTGTGTTCGATTGTTCATCCAGTCCTTCTCTCACTCCATCATTCTTTGTTTCATTAATCTGTCCATCTTCAGTTTTTTCTTTCTTAAGTAATTTTGCTCATTCCTCTGCAGGTCGGTTTTCATCTTTTCTTCAGGTTTTTTGTTTCTGCCTCGCCTAATCCTATCGCTGTTACTTCGTTTTGCTCATTTTCTTTGTTCCTTCGTTTCCTTTTGCATGCACCTGTTCCATGAACCAGTTTAGCCATATGGTCATTTCCTTCACCTCTGTATCAATATACAAGTTCCCATATGTCCCTGTCTCTCCCTCATGTTGCCAATTACTGCCATATAGCTAAGTCAACCAGCCTACCCCTCCCTCTTCCAGCCAGACTTCCCTCTCACTATCTAGCACAGAGCTCCCATCTACGCAGGATACATAAGTCTTCACCTCCCCTTTTTCGACCCAGGCCTTCCCATACCACAAGTCCTCCCTCAGATTTAATTCCCAGCCCGTCACACGTAGCAGAGCTCCCATCTGCACAGGATGTAGAGGTGAATTAATGGCATTTGGCTGCAGAGACGTAGAAAAGGCGTTTCTGTAGACTAGACCGAGCGAAGTGGCTCGAAAGCAGCTTGATTGATTGATGGAAAACGACCCGATGGATTTAGGTCTGGTATCAAATCGGTTACTTCTCATTAGTCAGCCGATTGATAAACTGTTCCGCACATGGACCACGTTTTAACTCCAGCGTCTGCCAGCGGCAAACGAAAAATTGTCTCTTGTCGAAGCTTTATCTTCTGTTGTCATTCTTGCAAGCAGAAGACGTTGGAAGTATTACTCGCTTGCGTTGCTGTTAACACTGCACAGCCATAGGCCTACTAACAGTATCTGGGTTGGAATCCTGGTCCAAACTGTGAAGATGTCGATCTCTTTGTTGTCTTGTCATGCAAGAAAATAGCTTTGTTCCGATTAACCTTAACTGATATAGAGTAGTTCCCTTTGAATGGGCGCTATATAAATCGTCGAATGAACGAATGAATTATATATGAATGGACCAGGAGTTTATGCGACGTATAATAGAAGAACCAATAAAAATTCATTCATTCAGTTGGTTCGTTCATTCTTTCATTCACTCATTCATTTGTTCGTTTATTTGGTCGCTCATTCATTTATTCGATCATCCATTCATTCAAAACGTTAACAGGTGCTTGCTCCACGCATATTCTCAGAGGCGCTGACATATCTATCATAGAGCTAGAGACTATTTATTAGCGAAATAGTTGTAACGTGTTGATAGAGAAGTGCCTACACATAGCTTGATCGTGCCACAAATTGTTCAGCTCATGCCTTGCGACTCCTCTTGGCTCTGACAGCGCTTAGAACCGCACAGATGAACTTTCCTCACCCATCAGAGATTGTATCGCACATTATTAGCGAACAACCTGTCTTATCTCAACCACCTCTTCACGGTCGAGGCTGCCAACTTCAGTCTGGTCAATGAATTCTCGGCACCCTTGAATCCCGGATTGTTCCAGGCGCTGCCTTTCGCGGTCCTCTCATCGAGCGCTTTCATATCGCTCAGCCCACATGTCGGTCGAGAGAAGGACCGAAGTCTTAAGGACATTAACCGCAGGCCTTCCGTCGACGTCCATTCGTCATACTTTGCGTCGGCCGTCGACTGCCTCCAGCAGAGGCTATTATGGACATAAGCGCCGACCGTGGACACTGGCGCTGCTGTTGAAGTTGAGGAGCACACAAGGTCGTCGGCGGCGAAGGTCGGACATTGGCCATTGTCGAGTCAAAGCAAGAGGGTACGCCGAACACGGATCAAACGATCCCGTCACATTTTGTTATTCCTTCCATCGCATTGCATGACTGCCTTTCTTGCTCTGGTTATTGTTCTTGTTCTTCTTGTTATTGTTTCTCTTGTTCTCGTTCTCGTTTTCGTTCTCGTTCTGGATTTTGTTCTCGTTTTTGTTCTCGTTCTTGTTCTAGTTCTTGTCCTCGTTCTTGTTCCTGTTCTCGTTCTTGTTCTTGTTTTCGTTTTTCTTCTTCTTCTTCACTCATTTTGCAATATGTCTTCTCCTCCTCCTCCTCCTCCTCCTCCTCCTCCTCCTCCTCCTCCTCCTCTTCCTCCTCCTCCTTCTTCTTCTTCTTCTTCTTCTTCTTCTTCTTCTTCTTCTTCTTCTTCTTCTTCTATTCACAGAATCTATATGCATACACTTTTGAGACAACATTATACTGCACTGTATGCATGCGCTCATTTTGCAATATGTCTTGTTTACATTTGGATGCAGTATCGGCAGCCAACTAAACCGTCCTGCCCGAAGAAGAAATAGATGGAGGCGTAGTATTAGCTTCGTGCACTCGTACGCAAACACGGCCAACGCTAATAAACGTGTCAGGCCAGACTGCCATTGTCCTTGCTTTACTGGTAATTCCTGCGTTGCATCGTCATCACTTGTTGGACTATTCGTTACTCGCTGCACAACGAGTGACGATATATAACGCAGGGAGCCATTTAGTCAGAGGGTCGTATAAAAGCTTCGTTCGTTTGCGCTTGGTGGTTAAACTCCACCACTGCATGCCCGTACTCTGGTAGTGCTTGTCCTAAGCCTGGATAAAGGAGGAGTGCGACGCTAATCATATTTGAGTCGTTAAACAGTAACTATACGCTTTTGGTGGCTGTCGAAAATTTCAAAATGCCGGACATCCGTGGTGGTTCGAGTGTTTATAGAGTCGACGAGTATGCAGTCGACGACTCTTCGGAGTGAGTTACGAATGCATGGCTTTGAATCCTAGATTTGCCTGAGTTCTAGTGTTGTGTTAACTCGAGGAATAACAAAGTCTTTTAGATTTTCTTACTTATCTTAACTCACATTAGATCACATCCGACAGTTACTGCTATCGTCGTTGCTAAAACTTCTCTGCGCGCACATCTATAGTAAAGATTACTATCGTCAGCAATAAGCAGCGTCTTATGCAACTAAAACATCTCACATTGCAATGTCCTCTTAACTAAGTATACAACACAATATTTCACTGACACTGTTAAATGCTTCTGTATAGTTTCAAACCGACGTTTTCGCACGAGGTGCTCAAGCGATACAGGCGTGCCATCCAACACGCTCACACCTGCCCAAAAGTGACTCATTTATCGTTAATTAGCATCAAGGTAAATTCACGTGACGCACCGCTACAGACTCATTACATGAACTCACGCGTGCACTGACAATTGCCAGAGTAATTATGGTGAAGAATCGGAGTGAGGTCTTTCGCTTTAATGAAATGTTTAGGTAAACCGTTTTAATAAGAATGAATGCGTCCAATATCAGAGATCAGAGCTAATGAAGATAGAAGATAGTGTTGCACGTTCATGTGAATTGTTTACTGTACGTTACGGGTAGTTATTACATTTTACATGTATACTTGTATAGTTGGAGTCAGATAGCGAGGAACGCCAAACGAGAGATTCTAAGACGGAGCTAGATAAATGTTCAAGTTCAAACGTTGCAAAAAACAGACCAACAATTTCATGATTAAGAATCTATGGCTACTGCGCAGAACGTATACAATTAATCAACTAAATAGCAGAAGAGATTTCTGGAAAGCCTGTTATATATATATTTATGCATTCTTGTATATTTTATATATTCTTGTTTACATTCTTGTATGTATATATATATATATATATATATATATATATATATGGTGCAAAGCTTGTACAGTCTACAAAATTTCCCATGTTTTTAGGCGCAGACAATGAGCTCTCTGTCAGATGGTTAACACCTGAGGGACTTTTAAAAAGCTACATAAATATATGAATATGGAAATATATGAAGATAGAAATACATGAATACATAAATATATACATATATGAATATATATAATATATACATATATGAATATATATAATATATAAATATATGAATGCGAGTTACGCTCTACGTTAATGAAGGCTCTACATAAGTGCCCTGACACATGCATAACAAACTACATCCACACAACTCATCGCTTCAGTTAATGTTTACACATATTCTGTCATGTTTCTGGATAGAATTGTGGCACTCTCTCAGACACACTGTGACACACACACACACACACACAGACACACACACACACAGACACACACACACAGACACACACAGACACACACACACACACACACACTTGCACATACACACATCCACATCATGCATACACAACAGCACACACACATCATACACACGTTCTCTGTTTATCCATTATAGGCGCTCGTGTTTAAGTCAGTTAGATAACATGTAAGCAGCGCTTTCTGAGAGTTTTTTAAAGGCGCTCTATCAATGTCTTGATACAGACTCACGTACCCACCCACAAGCAAACACGCATACCAGAACGAACGAATGCCATTTTGAGTGAACTGAAATCGTTAAATTTCGTTCCAAACACGCTAATCGATGGCTGAGTAAGTGGGACTGGAGGAGCATGAGCATTGAGCACCGGTTGACTCGACGGAGAACGTGACTGGAGATGGATTTCCGCAACGTCATCCATATGTACAGGTGAACGTGACAGTTTGACGCCATTCGCACCGGGTGTAGTCATTGCTTGGATCGGCGCCCCCTCCGATCGCTCGGGTGTCTTAATTGGAGTTGCTCAGCGGGCGTTCGGAGTCGGGGGCGGGTGAGGGGGGGGGGGTGGCGAGCGCAGCAGACGACGTGCCAAGTGAATAATGGATGGACGTCATCTTCCTTTGTCCTTCTTCGACGATACTTCAACGGCTACTGAAGCAGACTTCGGCAAGTGATAAAGCGATGAAAGACAATAAATCAATGCTCCTTAATGTATACGTGTGCATAAGTTTATACAAAGAAGCTTGTTCTGATATTTATATAGCGCTTTTACGCCTTCTCATAAGCGCTTAAACATGGCTTTTTCCGATAGATCGTAAGGACAAGCTGTGATTCTGCAGGAGATCCTTACTCTTCTAGTTATCACCGGTCGCTTAATGATTAACTTTTGTTCTTAGTTAGGTTGGTCGTAAGCAGAGCTTTTGTGAGGTAAGGTCTACTTAGAAACTACTACAGTAAATGTCCACATACATACATATTATGCATGTACAATTGTACATACATACACACATGCATGCATACATACATACATACATACATACATACATAGGCCTACATACATACATACATACATACATACATACATACATACATACATACATACATACATACATACATACATACATACATACATACATACATACATACATACATACATACATACATACATACATACACGCATGCATGTTATATACATACGTACGTACGTACGTATACGTACATGCATACATATTATATACAAGTATACATGAGTAGATTATTCTCTTGTGTTTGCCTACTTTCGTGAATTCTTGGGTGTCTTGACCTTCGCATTTGAACGCACTTCTATTTCTATTAACGAAGGTGTTTTGCGTATTCGCGAATATGTATTGTTAAGAAGACAATTCATATTGCGCGATTCAGTAGTAAGACAAAGTAAACGATATTCGGTGCTGAGGCGATTGAGATTCCAGTGGAGGCAGATGAAAAGGAAATTCAATATCTTTGGAGACATTTGCAGGATGAATAACTGCCGTATACTCACAGAAGAAGCCACATCTGGAATGATGGACGGTGCGGGGATCAGAGGCAGAATAAACAGAGAATGACTCGACCATTTCGGAGATTGGTGTGCGATGGACGTGCACAGGCTGGACTTATTAGAACAGGACAGAAACCAATGGAGATATACTGCATGGTGAGGCGTGCGACCGATACCAACGGGCGATGAGCCGATCAACTTGAAGAAAGAAGACAAGACGTAGTAAATTAATTTCTAGGTTACAATATTTGCCATATATATATATATATATATATATATATATATATATATATATATATATATATATATATATATATATATATATATATATATATATATATATGTAAGTCTATGCGTGCTTGTTTTTGTGCGTTGTAGTAGTATGCATGTTCGTATTTGTGCAATTGTGCATATGTTTGGATGTGATTGTGTGTCTGTGCATTACAGTGTAGGATTTTAAGCTGAATCTTTTAGCAATTGTTACCTACATTTAAGTATAACAGCTGGTTTTAGAGGAACACAACACGGCACGATTCAGTCGAGTTCAACCGGTTGTTAGTCACACCTTTGAGATATAAGTTATTGTGTAGTGGCGTTGTAGCGTTTTCGGTATATATAATATAATTGCTGATATAAACGAACAGAAATGTCATGAAGTCGTGATGTCACTGGTGAAGTGAACTTTTTCAAACGCTCCTCCTATTGGCCGCTTCCAACTAATGAATATTCATGACCAATGACGTCACTGTTTACAATATGACGAAATTCAAACGGACGGTCGGTTCACACTTAATTCAAAGTAAATTTAAATATACCGGAAACGGCTGCTCTTTAAAACAGACGGCTTAAAATGGGCTTAAAACAGTTTACTTACGTGGCGAACAGGCTGAAATGAACGAGCTTAACGGGTTTAACGGGCCAGAAATAAAACGAAATGACGAACTGAATAGAGGCCAAGATGGCCATTAGCGAATTGATTTGATATAGCGCCAATAAATAATACCGCCTGTACAAATTGAAATACATTTTAAATTTTTAAACCGTCTTAGGACGGGCGATACAACTAATATATTCGTGTTTATTCACATGCTCACTGACAAACCGCAGTAAGTTACACTGAAACATCGAAACATGACGGGTAGAGTCTTACATATGAAAGCGCTAAATAATAAATATTTTTACACATGCACGGTTGTGCACAGAGGTGAAATGTATACAAGTATGGTAAACGTACAAAGGTCAAATGTTGGGATCACTGTGAATCACAGACTGCTTTTTGCAATGCCTGCACTGAGTAATTAATTAATTAATTAATGACTGCATAACAATGAATGAAACTGCATATACGCCAAGCTGGATGACCATGTGCCATTGAAAGTTACGCTATCTGGCTAGACACACGGTCACACACCATTATCTTATCTCATCTTATAAGAGGAAGTTACGAGATGCGAGAAACTGTTATACGAGATGCGAGAAACTGCTGACCGCTATGGTGTTACTGTGGATAAAACACAGGATTTAGTTTTCTGACTCGTGAACCTGCTATCACTGCTATTTATGATTAGCAAGTCCCTACAATTCATCACTGTAGTAATGACGCACAGGTACAACTCCAAGGTCCACAAACATGCAGTTATATATATATATATATATATATATATATATATATATATATATATATATATACTGTATATAACTTGCAAGCAGTAGTACAGAAAGAGGAAAGAAATGCAGTTTTATTTGCCAGGTAAGGATTGAGGAATTGACATTTCATCATCATCATCATCATCATCATCATCATCATCATCATCATCATCATCATCATCATCATCATCATTACCATCAGCAGCAGCAGCATTATCATCATCATCATCATCATCATCATCATCATTATCATCATCAGAAGCAACAGCAGCATTATCATCTTCATTGTCGTTGCCGTCGGCGTTGTTATTGGCATTAGTGTCGTACTGATTATAATTATCACTAGTGTTATCATTATCTTCTTCATCGTTAACATAATTCACTGTCATTATCTTAATAATTTGGATTATTGATACCAGAGCTTCAGCAACGTCCTAACTAGCCAACATGCCCATAACAAATTACAAGAGCCATGCAACCTAATAAGATGCCACATGGCCCGATCTGATCACGTTCGCAGTATACCTGTCTATTCCTACTCCTTGCGTTCACAGTCTTAATGCTTTAAGCTGAAATCTCACACCTGGACAGGTGGATTAGTTAGTTCATCAGGTGCAATTATGCCGGAAAATCCATGCTGATTACTGCGCTAACGTAAAGAAATATTACTTCCGGAATCCTGACAGACTCATCTCGTTTCATTTGCTTTGAAAGAACCATCTCAAAAGACGCGTTAATTACCCTCCATGCAGAGAACTGTTCGTAATGACGATGTAGAACCTAGGGTAGCTGTGCTTCGTATTTAGTACATGACTTGTAACCATGTAATTAAAATCTGTTATCCTTATCACCGACGTCGTTTTCCTGTGATTCCTATCTTACCATCATTAGCACTAATAGCGCTGTCAGAACTACCGCTCCATCTTACAACTCCTACCTGATAATTTATACCAGATATTTTAAACCTGATAGTATATTTATAACCGGATGACTTATTCCTGGTAACTCATACCCGTAAAGCAGTAACACCAAAGTAAGAATAAAAATTTTTAAAGGAGATTAATTGAGTTGTGTTGCAAATATTCATTCGAAATGTCGAAATAAGGTCTTAAAAATAAGGTTTTAAAGCAATTGTTTAATCGAAGATTTTAAACTCAATCAATTCAATAGAAATTTGCCAAAAAATTGTTCATAAGGAAAATACAAAAAAGCAGTGCATATTAGGCATAGACCCATATTTCAAGCGGGTGTGTCGAACACTATTTGTGCAATAATAAATTTGAATGATAAACAGCTTTTCAAAATGCGTCACGATTTAATTCATATTTATGAACAAACGCAGTCAATAACTTGAAACACCCAACCAATTAGTCAACCAATCAGTTATTCATTAAATCTATCAATAACCTATGCATAAACAAGCATTCATATGCTGATGTTATGTATAATATTATCTCCTTGCGATGTTGCATCATACACTCAGTCAGTCAATAAATCAACGAGTCAATTAGTCAGTGAGTTAATCAATCCGTCAGTCACTCAAAATTAGTAAGTCAATTAGTCATTAATCATCCAGTCTATTAATCAATAAAGTATAACCTAGAGCAATTGAGTTTGAGTTTGAAGCCGCGCTCTTACAGTGACGGCTATACAGTAACTGGTGATATTCGAATAAGCAGAAGCCTTGTTTCCTGCGATTTCTGGGGTCAACAAACACATTTTACAGAGTTTATCTGTTGTAAACTTGTTTTTGTTGTTAGCTCGTAATTCCATCGTGTCTACGGCAATTATTCGTAGATTAGACTCGAAGCGAATGATGGCCAGAAGGCCGTAAACACCTTCCAGGAAATACTGATCAACGAGAAGATCTATTTGCGAATGACAACTGTAAACGTCGAAACGTAACTACTTCGCCTGAAATGTGTTATTTCCGATGAATTCAAGTAAATTGGTCTTTACGGCAATCGTTAACATAGTCGCTTTGTCAAAGAATACATTTACAACTACTGTAACCCTAATAATACATTAGCAGCAATTCTTATACAAGAATTCCAAGTTAATAACAAAGACGAAGACGATTTACGGTGCAATGTTTCACTGGAAATGGTGTACCCACATAAATGTTCCTTTAGAACATCGTCAAGATACACGCGCCACGTATACACACATACATTCACACATAGGCCTACATACATACGTGCATCATAAACATAAACATACTTACATTCATACATGCACATACACTAGCATACATACATACATACATACATACATACATACATACATACATACATACATACATACATACATACATACATACATACATACATACATACATACATATATACATACATACATACATACATACATACATGCATACATACATACATACATACATATATATGCATAAATACATTCATGCATACATAAATACATATACCTATTCTTCTATTGGCCAGAGATACAACGTTGACTTTTTATAAACGCTTGGAAAATGTTTATTATCGCCGGAGCTTGGATGGCTTGGGGTATTATCTTGAGTGGCCAATCTGCTTAAATGAGCGCTGCATTTGATACCGTTGAGATGGTATCGTGTTGTCACGATTCCATGCATCCTCGTGAGTTTCAAGTTTGTTCTTCTCTGGATGTCTTCTTATTCCATGATCGTTCTCAACAGACTCCGAGTAGCTGTAATTTTATCTCCTTAATTGAGCGCTGTATATGATAGGTCCACTGCAGTTGACGTTGTATTTTCATTGTCACGACAATATGCATCCTGCATTTTCATTGTCACGACAATATACATCCTTCTGATTTTCAGCTTCTCCTCGTCGTCGTCGTCGTCCTCCTCCTCGTCCTCCTCGTCCTCCTCTCCTCCTCCTCCTCCTCCTCCTCCTCCTCCTCCTCCTCCTCCTCCTCCTCCTCCTCCTCCTCCTCTAGACGTCTTCTTGCTTCAATGATCGTTCTCATCAAGTTGCAATAAATACACTTCGCTGTTGCTGTCGATCAGATTTGTCTTAGGGTTCTGTCCTTTTTCTATCCTTAGCTTTCCTTTACATGTTGTATTACACACATGAACAATACAGTGGTCCAGAGTTATAGGCCTACACATGATTCATTTATTCATTCATTCATCAGGACATTTATATAGCGCCTCTTCAAGAGGGCTACTCAGAGGCGCTCAACTCTCTCCCATATCTCCCCATCTCTCCCTCCCTCCCTCCCTCCCTTCCTACCTCCCTTCCTCCCTCCTCCCTCCCCCTTTTCCACAGATACGTCAGCTAAGACTGAACTCGAACACTACTTGTTTTTAATTCTGGATGCAGTCTTTCTCTTTACACCGAAATGTCGATCTTGCTGTACACAAAATTCTGGTATCAGACTAAAATGAAGCTCTTGATGTCACTTAACATTGATAACCTACCTGCATTGATCTCACACGTATCTTCTATTTGGGAATCTTGTTTCTGCCTAAACAGTTCGCCTCCTCACATCAGAATTCTCTTATTGATATCATTGCTAACATTAATAGCTTGACACCTATTGTGTGCCGGTGTTGTATGGTATTTAATCTTAAATTCTAAAAATGTTCTAGGCGGTTCAAAACTCTTCTGCTAGAGTTTTTGCTTGTATGTCTTAATCATCGAAGGCATCAGAGCACCTTCGTCAACTTGACTAGCTTCCTGGTTAGTATGACGCATTAAGTTTAAAATTGCATCATTGACCTTTAAAACCTGACGATCACCTTGCATCTTATTTTGCTAATTCAATATCGTCCGCCTAGACTGTTGCGTTTTTCTTATATAGATGCTAAATTACTAACAGTAATTGCTGATCACGTATGCGTCGTGTTGGGAACTGTAGGACCTATATTAGATAAAAACACGATTTGCCAGCTCGATAAAATGGCCGCTCGAATAAATAACTTGTCGAGGTCCACCCGTTATTTCATTCTGGCCTCTGCGTGACTCTGGGTCTTGAAGCCCCAGCGAATATTCCCATTGGATTACCGTACTAACTTCACTGCGTGAGTAATAAGTGGCTTTAATGAATAGGCCCTATTACTCTAAATGATGCAGTTACTCACGACATAATGTATCTCGTTGCACGAATCCCTTGGGGCCCAGATAATTGAAAAGTAAGTACTGAGTAAGCATGCAATCAAGTAAATGAGATAGTATATAAGTAAGTAAGCGTGTAAGTGAATGAATAACTTAGCAAGGAAGGAAAACTCTTCAAGAGAGTAAGGAAGCAAGAAAGGAAGTAATTAAGCAAGAAAAACAGCAGGAACGAATAAAAGAAAGAAGGAAAGAAGGAAGGAAGAAATAAAGGAACGAAAAAGGAACAAATGAATAAAGGAACAAAAGAAGGAACAAAGGAACGAAGAAAGGAACGAAGAAATGTATTGAGCTCTGCAGTGTACTGGCCTATTCTTGGTGGCTATCGTTGTCACTTCTTTCTGGCTCAGGACCTACGAAAGCGTCAAAAGCAAGTCCCATGTAGACCTATATCTTGCTATTGGAACCCGTCAATCTTCAAAGGGTCACCTGGCTTTGAGAACGTGTGGATGAAATGCAACGGGTCTCGGCTTCACGCCGCTTTCTTCTGTCACACGCACAGTAGTTCTAAGGTTCTGAAGACTGGTTTCAAACTGACTTTTTGACATATTATATCAATTCTGCAGGACTATTCTATCCACACTAAAGCGCTATATAAAGGCTTCATTGCAATTGCAGGATTTCTGCAATTGAGTTCCTCCAAAAATGCCATGCCATTCCATACAAACGACAGAGTGCTTACTCCACTGGACAATAACATGAGGACAAATTTCATTGGGAGAATGCTGTACTCTTATTGATTGTGATGCTGTTTTTTTCTGTTGTATTCTGTATTGTATTATTTGATGCATGTACACTAGGGTCTTTTTCAATTTCTTGCAACCGGTTAAATAAGAAAATACTAACTTACTTACTTACTTACTTAGCAGTTCCATATTTTCGCTTTTCTAAGCTATTCTTTCAGGCGGATACTTTGCGCACTTCTGTGACCTTTAATTTATGTATAGGCCTACATAGCTATTTCTGGATCATCCAAAAATAGATATTTATACTGGTGTAAGAATATAGGTAAAATTGCATTTGATAAATTTAAATAAAGTCGTGTGATACTTTATTAACAGATCCCTCTTATTCTTATTCTTAAATATGATAAAAATTTGCTTGCATAGTATAGGCTATCAGCCTATCACCAAGTTATGAATGAAAGTCCAGATACAAACAAACAAGCAAACAAACATACATACATATATACATACATACATACATACATACATACATACATACAGGCATACATACATACATACATACAACGCTGGTCCATGCTTTCATTTGCTCCAGAATTGACTACTGCAATTCGCTTCTAATCGGTCTTCCTAAGGTCCGTCTCATGCCTCTGCAGTCAGTCCTAAATGCAGCTGCGAGATTAATTGCCCGTCTGCCACGCTACTCACGCATTTCATCCTTCATGTTTGAGAAACTGCACTGGCTTCCTCTCTCTGCACGTATTAAGTTTAAAATCCTTATTCTGGTGTCAAAGACACAGCGGGGTCTCGCCCCCAAATATTTAATTGATGTAATTCACCGGCCTCTTTCTGTCTCTTCGCATCGTCCACTTCGCTCCTCAAACAGATTTGATCTCTCAGTTCCTCGTACTAGAACAGCTATGGCTCAGTCCCGATCTTTTGCCTCAATTGGTCCCTCTCTCTGGAATACACTGTCTCCTTCTACTCGCTCTTTAATTTTAATAAGTAACCCCTCATCTTCTTTTACTTTCCTCAAGACTTATTTCTTTTCTCTCGGCCTTGCGCACTGGGAGCGCCTCTGAACGGTTCACCCTACTAGAGGCGCTTTATAAATGTTTAAATACAATACAATACAATACATACATGTATACGTTACAGCTGGAGAATAAGAGTGCATGTGACGTCAATAATATTAAACCAGGTCACCAATTGAGCAGTCGTATGAATCAGTTACGTCACAATGTTATGCTTACGGCCTACTTAATTCATGGCTTGGAAACAGTTTGCAGCAATTTAGTAATTAGTTGCAGTAGTAATTACATTACAGGTCCCAGTTGCACCGAACAACAGACAGTTTCAGCTTTGTGAATTAACAAGAAAGTAAGCGTGGATTAACTTAATTAATGCTGTATGCAGGCGAAGGTTTGACAGATATCTTTGAGATAGCCCGCGCTGCCGCAGTAGCCACATTTTTGTTGCGACCCGCGATTGTGCACTGAGGGAGATTATGGATTCATCCAAGATGACGTAACAGTGAACGTCATAAAACTGGTTGAGCTGGTTTGTTCTGAAATAGTGTTGAAGAAACCATGGGATCGAATAACAGTGATCTATCGCAGCGGTTCCCAAACTTCTCTGGGTCGCGACCCACTTGTGAATATCTTGGCAGTCTCGGTACCCACTGTGTAAAATTAAGCAAGGTGTACTAAAATTTACTTCGTTAATTGGCATAGAAATTTGCGGATTTACCTACAGCGCTTAGAAATTTAAAGCATTAAAAGGAAACTAAGGTAAAAACAGTTCAGAATTTATTGCAATCCAGCTAGTTACAGCCCAATCTTAGCCAAATGTTGCTGCTGCAAAAATAAACGTTTCTGGAAAAAACTTGGCGACCCACTTGCCAGAGCTTCGCGACCCACTTTTGGGTCGCGACCCACAGTTTGGGAAACTCTGATCTATCGTGTGCTCAGGCCCGGCTCAAGACATTTGGCGGCCCTGGGCAAATCGGCGGCCCTAGGCAAACCGGCGGCTCTAAGCACAAACCGTCCAAAAATTTTAAGATTTTCGTCATGCTCATTTCATCCATCTTTCTGGGAATTTCATCTTACAAAAAAAGTTGATGACCTTTTTTAGGAATTCTAGCGAATAATAATTAAATAATTTTGGAAAAATAAAAAATTGGCGGCCCCTAAAAATCGGCGGCCCTGGGCGGCTGCCCAGTTGCCCAAACGGACGAACCGGGCCTGCGTGTGCTGTGCTGATAAGTTTAAGTTAGAAATGTCATCGAGAGATTTTTGTGGGTAGATGTTATTGTGTGTTGACGAGCTAGATGGAGTGTCAGTAAACTGTTTGTTTCATTTTAAGAATAAGACGCTAAAACTCGTGCATTGTGCGCGTTGTTTAGAGTTGAGCTGCCTTGCCGCCAAAGGAGTTTAAGCTCGAAGCCATACCGTTTGACACTTTCGGATAGTGGTAACATGATAAATGGTGGCAGCGGTGAAATTCGAACCCACGCCACCGAAGAGATCGATGGCATTATAAATGGTGATCACCGCCATGGGATTCGTTTGTTCTCAGGTCACGAAGAAATTGGTGAGCGAGGATTCAACAGAGTAATTCTGCTCTACCGGATAGTTTTAGGCAAAGTCTCGAGCGGATCGATCATCAACGGACGAAGATTGGAAATTGAATAAACAACCTTAATGACTTGTAACCGCCAGCTGTTAAGAACACGAACAGGGTCGGTGAGTTACAGTTCGGCTGGAATTATTGGAGATCTCATCATTGAAAATTATGAGGACGTCTATAAACCAAAGTCTAACGTTGAGCGATCAGAGAGCAAAAGGTACATAAAGAAGAGAAGGAAGTTAAAATAAGCGTACTTTGTTTTACGAGTGTTCACTCGTGTCATTGCCCAATGCGTTGAAGCGTTAGCTTTACTGACATTATGAAGACTATCTTGTATTTATCTTGTAGAGGTTTATCGTACCAGGAAGGTTGATGGAAGGAGTAAAAAAGCGACTGTTAGCAGAAAACCATGCAGGCAGCGTTTAAGACACTTTGCACAGAGCGGCTTAGTTGGGCCTTAATAATGTACCGATCAAATAAAAGATTGAAGTCGAGAGGCATTAATGGAATCGTTGGCAAAGGAGGGTCGACTGAGGAAAGAGAGGAAGCTAATGCAGTAGCAAAGCCGGAGTGGAAGCCATTGAAGAAACCTGATGCACCGTTGACTATAGAAGCGTTTGATCGTATATCAGAGAAAAAGGAAACGAAATAGCCGAGGCCGAGAGAAGATGGCTGGAACATGCTGTATTGGCTGAACGTGTAGAACAGAGCAGATGGAATTGGAGAGGAAAGAAAGACAACATCAAATATAACTGCTAAGCAACAACTGAAATGCATAGCAATAGACAAAGTTTGAAACAACGGGTGGAAGAGAATAGAAAAGACGATAGCGCTCGAGAGAACAAGATAAGCTGAATTACAAGTGCAGAGGCGGCCAATTGAAGCCCAGACTTTACTAGCAGAAGACGCTGGAAAGACGATTCGAGAGAATTAGAGACCGCAGAGAAGCGAGATAGATCCAATTTGTGACAAAAATACTACAGACAGACAGGCGGGAACAGCAGCATCAGTTAAAAAAGACAGAAGCGAATGAAACTTGAGTTTCAGATACTACAAATGGAAGAGATATCTTGGCGTTAAGAGACATGAAGAGAGTACGAGCGGAGTCAAAAAGCAGATGGAGATGATTCAGCAGAGACATGGGATGATGGGAGATAAGGATGAATAGGCTGGAATAGGAGGAAAGAAAGACGGAAGGAAGAAAGAGAGGAATTGAGGAGAAATGTGAAGAAGGGAAGTCACTGATATCTTAAGTGAAGAAAATTGTGGATGCAATGAAAGTGTGTGTGTTGCCTAAAATATCTTTTGATTTATCTTGAATACCCTTGTACTTTGAAAGAGTGGGAGAGAATTCGTTTAGGTGTTTCGATGTTGAAGAATAATTTTGGCAGAAATTGTTATTGTCTTTATGATTCCGAATGCCAGAATTGCTGTGCACGGTTTCAATTACAACGATTTTGATTATCATGACCGTGACAGAGAACACCCTTTGAAACAGACTAAGTAAACATCCGGAGTAAGGTTCACTGAGGCAATGGAATTGCCAGAGGAGACATTTACATTGGTTCACCCGACTTGTCTGAAGCTGTAAAACGATGAGGCCCTGACTTGCTCCAAATATGAACTTGTCCTTTACAAGGCACACTATTTTGGTTAGCAAAATATTACAGATATTGATTCTAATCCACTGAAATATTTGATTGTTAATATGTCTAAACTTGCAAAGCTTGTTACGTAGTGAATGGCGCTACACGCTTTTGATTTCGAGGTGAGATATTGTAAGGGCAAATTCAATGGTGTGGCGGTTTTTCTCTCACGCTTGTGATTGGTTGCTTGTAGTTAAGGTAGTTTTGTTTGTTAAATGGTCTTCTTCAGTAAACGTGTGGTTATATTGCATTGTTGTATTGTTTACAAGTCATATGAGGTTGATTTGTAAACTTCCGAAGGATATGCAAGCAATGTGAAAGTGAATGGGTGAGTGTTGTATGCCGGCTGGAAATTGCGGTTACTTTTGGGATGGCCCACGCTGCCACAGTAAGCGACACTTTTTGGAGCGGCCCTGGAGTGCAGGGTGGGACTTGTCGACTGGGCTGGGGATTCAACCCCATAGTCTTTCTTAGGACCCCCACAGTTAAGTCTTCATTGCATACCCCAGGGGTCCTTTGCGACCCCCTCAGTTGTGCTAGTGTGATTTAGCATTATTTGACTCTGAGCCTCTGACAATGGTGTATCGTGTATGCATTTTTGGATTTTCTCAACAAAGGAATTGATTTTGATTCGAGTCTGACTTGCAAAACTGCTAGCGTTGAAATCAGCTGCTTTCAAATTTCGTTGACATCAGTTTGCAAAATACGGAAAATATGTTCAACCCCCCTCCAGTCTTTTTTCTACAATTCCCACACTGCTTGAGTGTGCAATGCAGGAGGTTATGGATAAAGCCAGCATGACGTAATAGTGTACGTCATGTACTAGTCGAGATTGGTTGTGTCCTGAGATAGTGTTGAAGTAGCCATGGATCGAATGTGATCTATCGTGTGCTCTGCTGATAAGTTTAAGTTAGGAATGTCATCGAAAGTTTCTTGTGTGTCGATACTGTTCGTTGATGAGTTGCTGTGTCAGAGACCTGCTTTTTTAATCTATACATATAATATCCATAATATAGTGTCCGTCTGTCGATAAACGCTACGTCACAAACGGCTTCTGTTCTATTGTGAAACATAAACCGGTTGTCTTGACGACGGGGACTTGACGACGGCGATAACCAACGATACATATAGGCCTATAATATGACGTCATAATATATTGTGGAACAGAAGTCGTTTGTGACGTCAGTACTGTCGTCTTGACGACGGCGATCAGAGCATTTTAACCAACGATAAACACTGCCGTCATAATTATGACGGGCAAATACACTAGTTTTATTAATAATAACGCTAAAACTCTAGATTGAGTTTGTTGTGTGGAGTTGCGCTGCGCTACCGATCTGGGGAGTTACTTACTTACGTAAACACGTATTTACCTACGTACTTACTCACTCCACTTGAATATACTATGGCAATTACCTGTGAAAATAAGTCCCACTGCGTTGTCTGCGTTCGCCAGCAGAATGTCGTAATAGGCCGCATCACTCAGGTCGGCGTAGGAATACAGTATCCTGGCAGTCATCTTTGCTGCCTTGGAAACCAATGGCTGCTAATTCTTCCCAATTTCAATAGTTTTCCATGAACCAAATCGCTCTGTGAATGGCCCCCAAACGAACAGTTAAGACTATCTCATGTAATAAAAACGCGCATTACGTTTGTCGCCACTTAAAGAACCAATTAATTACTGGACTGTGATCCAATTCAAAGGATGTAGGACTAGCTGGCGACTTGAACAGTCTAATGACCTTGTACAATATCTTTAAAAAAGTGAAACATTCCTAAGCTCAGTGAAAATCTGATGAATAGCGAATTGTTAGTCCAGGCGTAATCCTTCTAAACAAAACATGCTTTAGATTTTCATCCAATCAAGTAATCCTAACATGAAACCTATTTTGCACAATTTCAGCCAATGAAATATCTCCATTTGAGCCAGAGCATCTTCGTGTATGGTTCTCTGACCAATAGGCAATCTGTTAATCTGAAACGTGCTGTGGATATTCAGCCAATCAAGTACTCGTCATACGATACGTGCTGTTTATTCAGCCAATCAGAATAGCTCGTCATTCTTAACGTTTTCTTCGTCACAGCCAATAAGAAATTCGCCATTCGAAACACGCTGGACATTCGAAACGAATCGAGACGTTCTTTAGAGTCGCCGTCGTCGTTTGAAACATTTTCAGCGTTGTTACTGTGGCGTGTATCTATGCATACGACTGATGTCGTTGTGTCCAGCTGAATGGTCGCTGATGGTCATCGCAGCTGAAAGAGGACCGATGCATGGACATGCAACGCATCATATGCAGTCGCGGCTACTGACTGCCGTATGTTGGCATTGAGACGGCAGATAATAAACCGCTAATAGAGGGACAGAAATTCTCCAGACGACTACTACATGGAACAAGAACGGCGACGTTGTTATAATTTCATTGCTCATCGCTTTATTCTTATCATGCTAGCGTTTGTCGTTGGCATTAAGCGCATCTAGCTGCTGCTACTGCTGTGGCTGCGATTCTAAGCGCTTTCAATGTACAGGATTTAGACAGCCTGTTCCTTGGGGATTCTTAGATGGTTCAACGATTTCAGGGTTCTCGCCGAATGTTGCTTAATTTGTGGTTGATTGAGTGGAGTTCCCTCAGTATGACGTTTCTGAGTGGCGTAGTTCATCACCATCATCGTCATCGTCATCGTCATCGTCGTCATCATCATCATCATCATCATCATCATCATCATCATCATCATCATCATCATCATCATCATCATCATCATCATCATCATCATCATCATCATCATCATCATCACCACCACCACCATCATCATCATCATCATCATCATCATCATCATCATCATCATCATTATTTCTTTCAGCAGTTAATAATAATAATAATAATAATAATAATAAGATCTAAGACCCTGAGGGAACGAAGTACCTCAGGGCAAAAAAAAAAAAATAATAATAATAATAATAATAAATAGTATTATTATTATTATTAATTATAATGTGTAATTATTATTATTATTATTATTATTATTATTATTATTAGTAGTAGTAGTAGTAGTAGTAGTAGTAGTAGTAGTAGTAGTAGAAGAAGTAGTAGTAGTAGTAGTAGTAGTAGTAGTAGTAGTAGTAGTAGTAGTAGTAGTAGTAGTAGTAGTAGTAGTAGTAGTAGTAGTAGTAGTAGTAGTAGTATTGGCATTATGATTAAAGACCGCAAATGCAGTTCATAGATAAGTAGCCTATTACGAGCAGCTGTTTCTATAATGCTACTCTAATCATGAAACCATCAATGTGTTGTTAGCTTCATAATTATATGCTGAAAACACTTACTTATGCTAACACACTAGAGCTATTATGATAATAATTGTAACGGATACACTTACTGATTATAATTATAATTGATATATTAATATGTGACAGTATCAGTTTGCATCTTACTTCCTTTGTTTCGAATGGCGTTCATGTACAGTTGCTGGTCCTTCCATCTGGTCCATCATCTGGTTCCTTCATCTGGTCCCTCCATCTCATCCCTCCATCTGGTCCCTCCTTCTGGTCCCTCCATCTGGTCCCTTCATCCGGTCCATCCATCTGGTCCCTCCATCTGGTCCCTCCATCTGGTCCCTCCATCTGATCCCTTCATCTGGTTCCTTCATCTGGTCCCTTCATCTGGTCCCTCCATCTGGTCCCTCCATCTGGTCCCCTCATCTAGTCTTCTCTTCCTTCTCATAAAAAATTATTGGCAATTTTTGCGGAGACTATTTATCCTTCTAACAGGAAAAATATCTCTTTTACACTGTTTCTAGTTCTTGATATTCCTTTTGCTCGTTTCATTTAAGTCAGGCGTATTGTTTTGATTATGGTGCACTTTGTACATAAACAATGTTTAATTTAAGCTACTGTTCTATAATAATCTAGCCTACTTCAGTCCAATCCATTCCAGTTCAATCTAATCTAATCTTTTAACCTAAACTAATCTAATCTAATGACTTATATAGCGCTGTTATCATGGACTCAGTAGAAGATGGTCGCTTTAAGTGAAATCCTAATCCGTTGGAGAGGCCAAGGGTCAAAATCCAGTTGGTCTTTTACCCTGAAAATGAGGCTACGATGGATTATAAGCGAGTCGAAAGAGGTGAGTATTAAATTTAGACCTCAAAGACTACAAAGACACGACCGGACACGCAGAGCAGGACAAAACATATAGGACAAAACCTATAGGACAAAATCTATAGGACAAAACCTATAGGACAAAAACTGTAGGACAAAACCTATAGGACAAAATCTATAGGACAAAACCTATAGGACAAAACCTATAGGACAAAACCTGTAGGACAAAACCTGTAGGACAAAACCTGTAGGACAAAACCTATAGGACAAAACCTATAGGACAAAACCTATAGGACAAAACCTATAGGACCGGCTGTTGAGAACGTCTGTGAGGAGCCCAATATAGTTCTAGTGCGAAGAACATCAGGAGTCAGTGTCCAACTGTCCATTGATCAAGCGTAGTGTTTGTTTGGGTGAGAAAGAAGCAGAACTACACTGTCGGGCTTAAATATATTAGAATGCCTTGTGAACAATAACCTAGATTTAAAACTGGATTCTTTGCTCAGCTGGAAGTCAGTGTAATGCAAGATGGATGTGATTTATTGATATTAGTCGTCTTTATAAAGGCTCTAGCCAGAGAATTTTGAGCTATTTGTACAGTAGTTTGTGCCAATAACTCTTAGTGATGTCTATAAGAAGTGAGTTACAATGATCCAGTCCACTAGAAACCCAGTCTTTTGTCATTGAAACTAAGACAGCTTAAGGCATGTAAGATCGGATTCTACGAATATCCTGTACCCTGAAAGTGGACCGATTTGCATAATTATTACCTGAACATTTTCGGAAAATGATATTGCCGAGTCGAAAAGATGGAGGGTGATAATAATAAACAGTCAGAACGGTGAGACGCCAATTTTCAGCATCCAGGAAAGCGACAGACTTTACAATGACTTTTTAGTCGAAATAGCAAAACCAGCAGTTCATATGTAATAAGGACCGGCTGTTGAGAACATAAAGTCCACCCCGCCGAAGTTTATTTAGGAGAGAATCCGAGAAGAAGGAAGTTGCATCAGTCTGTTTGAGCCAAGTTTTACTAAGAGCAAGAATATGATATCTACTACATAGCAGTGTGACTCAATAGGTAGGCCTAATTGTGAGGGGAAGGGGTCTTATTATGGATAGAACGAATATTTATGTCGCCTCAATTGATAGTTTAAAGACAGCAAGGGTTTAGCTCATTGTCACCGTAAAGAAGTAATAGAATGTAAACAAGTAATTTGTGATTCAGATGAGATAAGGACAGGCGAAGAAACAGAGCGAGTTAGAAACAAGCGTATACAATGTATAATAGAGCAGATGGATAATGACAGAAAGAGACACAGAATGACAGACGGAGAGATAAATATACACTTGAAAAGAACCCTTGTTAATACACCAATGGGCAGAGGGCAGTAGCCGATATAGAACCACAGATATAGGCAGAAACATTAGGAAGAGACAGACACAGAGCCAGGTAGAGAATAGAGATACAAAAGCTTAAGCAGAGACATAGACTTAAGCAGAAACATAAGTAGAGACATAAGCAGAGACATAAGCAGAGACATAAGCAGAGGCGTAGACAGAGCCAGATTTCGAAGAGAGGAGTAAGCGACGACTGGTGTGAATTTGAGGTCACAAGACAACGACGATGACAATGATGATGACGATGACGATGACAATGACGATGACAATGGAAATGACAATGACGATGATGACTGTTAATCACATGGAACCACAACCGCCACTCTGACATCCTCTAATATTTCCTCATGTCATTGTTGAAATAACTGCTCGATATTATTTTTCCATTCCACTGATACCCGTTCCCTTGACTTATCCAACCGAATATGTATAGAATATATGTCATATATTCTATACATATTCGGTTGGATAAGTCAAGGGAACGGGTATCAGTGGAATGGAAAAATAATATCGAGCAGTTATTTCAACAATGACATGAGGAGATGGCTAGGGGTAAACGGCACAGATCGCATGACAGTTTACAGAAAATAGGGAGGATTATAATGACCAATGTAGGGCCTAACGGTTGCTTCTCTTGTTTGGCGGTCTCTCTCTGGTGAAGCTCCGTCTCACCTATCTGATCGCTGATGTCCGCTCTCTGGTCTAATGTCCCGTCGAGTTCTGCGTTCTGCAACTGGGGGTGAGCTGTTGGTCCCTCGGTCCCGCTCCTCAATTAAACAGCGTCGTGCCTTGAACTGCCTTCTCAGTGGCTGGCCCCTCTACATGGAATGGGTTCCCACCTTCTTTGCGCTTATTTCCACAAGGCAGTGCACCTGATTTCTACCGCCTCCTTAAGTCTTCTCTTTTTAACCGTGGCTGGACTTGGAGCACCTCTGAGTAGGTTTCTGGAAGAGGCGCTATATAAATTATCAGAATGAACGAATGAATGAATATTGATGAGAAGCAAGTTGAGTAATTAAGTAGTGATTATTTAACAGTCTATAATTTGAAACAAATTTAAAATATATTACTTGTCATTAAAATACTGGCAAAAATAGTTTTGTAAGCAGGGAATTGTTCGGCTAATCATGATAAAAAATACTACCTTCTGTTGAAATCTATCGAAATTTCTGAGATTCTTGAGTCTTTGGTATTAGCAAACTGTCTGAAATCAGACTATGTTATTACATTCGCTAGATGGAACTACTTGCATGGATTGTTGCGCTCTGAATTCGGTAGAAGGCGTCGTTTAATCCGAATTCGTACATGCTAAGCTAGACAGACTGCAGCCCGGGGTTTAAGCAAATCCCAGATAACCCCCAGGCCCATCACGTAAGGATCAACGCAGATCGCTTTCTCGAAGTGAACGAAATCTCGGTGGCGATCCACTTACCAGTACACACAAATACAGACACACCCATACAAAGACAGGGACATATGCATACACACAAACAAATAGGCCTACAGTAGAACAAAACGCGCATTTAAATGTAGGCCTACACACGAGCACTCATACAAACAAACACACATACACATACAATACACACAGGCACACACAAACAAACACACATTCAAACCATACATATAAACACACATACATGCAAACACCTATACACACGAACAGCGCCTTTCAGAGGTATACCAAATGAAATTATAAAGGTACATACACACGTACACAAACACATCTAAACACAGATACACACAAACACTCATATTATGTATGCACATACACAAATATACATGCACACACACACACACACACACACACACACACACACACACACACACACACACACACACACACACACACACACACACACACACACACACACACACACACACACACACACACACACACACACACACACACACACACACACACACACACACACACACACACACACACACACACACACACACACACACACACACACACACACACACACACACACACACACACACACACACACACACACACACACACACACATGAGCGAAGTGGAAAATGTCGTAATTGCCAAAGCCAGTCCAATCATTCGTGGAAAAGTGAAGACGATCGCAAAACGAAGAACAAGAAACAAGAATGAGAACGGAAACAAAAAAGAAAAGAAGAGAATTGTTGGAAAACAACAGGACCTACAAAGGGACAGAAAGAATGGCAATTGCGCTTTTAATTTCGGCTTCAGTTACAAATAAAACAACGTTTAACTTCTTAAACAGATAATTTTATTCTGCAGAACAGTTACTAAACTACACGCGCAGTCATTTGATGAACTGCTATCCAGGTAAAAAGACAAACACATTAATTAATAATAGTTAATTCATTCATTCATTCATTCATTCATCTTCGGTGATTAACCATAAATACGAAGTAAACGTAGATTGAACAGATATACCAGGTCTACTCTACCGTTTGTAGCGTGAAGTGTGCCATAGGTCGTGCCCTTTATGTGGGTCAACTATTAATAAACCATGCACGTAGCGACGTACAACTTCAGAAAATGTTTTAAATATCTTAACTTTTAAGAAAAGATCCTAACTAATAGAAAATGAAAAATCTTCTTAAAAGGTCTTACATACATATATACATACATACATACCTACATACATACACACACATACATACATACATACATACATACACATTAGTTTCATAATAATAATAATAATATTTATTCTTTAATTAAGCGCCTGCAAACGCACTGCGCTGTACATGTACATGTTATGCGATAAACCTTAACTACTAACAGAACAGACAGCCTGCAATACACGGCGCAAATTGCAGCCTACAAAGCATGTCCGCCCATGGGACTCGATCTCTGTACCTCTCGCACTCTACGCCAGATGTTATCCAATGCGCTATCGGGCATTTATTAAGCGTCACTATCTAATGACCAAGCGTCAATCGATGGCGCTGAGCAAACTTTAGTGACGGATTTAGTCCGATTTACTCAAGGTTCCTACACAGTATCTGTCTCAGAGGAGGAGGAGGCTCGAACCCGGGCTGTCCTCGTTACAAGGCGCTCTAAGCCTCTAACCAATTGGCTGCCGTGTCCCAAACATATACAGATAATCAGATATCCATACATGCATGCATATGATACATAGCCTATATATATATATATATATATATATATATATATATATATATATATATATATATATATATATATATATATATATATATATATATATATATATATATATATATATACATACATACCATACATATATAATACACGTACAGATGAACAGGTGAAAATACAGAGACGCAGAGAGACACACGGACAGACAGACAGACAGACAGACATTTAGATGCATGTCAAACAAAGACGACATTTGAAGAGCATACGTTCTTATCCGTTCTTCGACCTTTTCATCTTCGTAGCTTACTAAAACCTCGTCTGCTCAGTTATTACCGTTAGGTCATTCGTCCACCGACCGCCAGGGAGCGCCACAGGCCATTAATCAGCGCAAGTTAATTCTTGCGGTCGGCGTGATATCTCCTATTAAAGGCTGAGAGGTGACTGCGACCGCTGGGCGGCGCCAGTGCATTAATCTGGCTGTGCTGAATTATTTAAGTGTGCAGATGGAAAAAGCGTTATGTGGATCAAAGCGAAGGAAAGGAGATCGTCTCTGTATCCATCCAAAGTCAGGCATTTGGTTGTCGTCGAAAGGGAAGAACGAGGAAACGTCTCCTGGCTGTTAAGTAATACGACAGAGGTAGAGCAGAAGAAGTGACGACGGTGGAAAGAGACAGACAGACAGACAGGCAGACAGACAGACAGACAGACAGACAGACAGATGGACAGACGGAGTGACAGACAGACAGACAGACAGATGGACAGACAGACAGACAGATGGACAGACAGACAGACAGACAGATGGACAGACAGACAGACAGATGGACAGACAGACAGACAGATGGACAGACAGACAGACAGACAGACAGATGGACAGACAGACAGATGGACAGACAGACAGATGGACAGACAGACAGACAGATGGACAGACAGGCAGACAGACAGATGGACAGACAGACAGACAGATGGACAGACAGACAGACAGATGGACAGACAGGCAGGCAGACAGATGGACAGACAGGCAGACAGACAGATGGACAGACAGACAGACAGACAGACAGACAGATGGACAGACGGAGTGACAGACGGATAGCAAGCCACGTAGACGTACAGCTGTAGGGAGATGGAGAGCAAATAGGAAGGCAGAGAGATACGCAGATGGACTCATAATTAGGCAAAAATATGATTTACAGATAGGCTGAAGATGGACGTACAGATCGTACGGCTGATAGACATACAAATAGGCAGATATATACTGACTGATAGGCAGAATGACTTATACATAGCCAGATGGACAGAGATATTGGAAGGCGCTCAGACATTTGCAAATAGACGCACAGATAAGCAGGCGGACAATTAGAAAGGCAGACCAGACATACAGACAGGGAGACATGCAGATAGACAGAAAGGCAGCTAGACATATGGCAGAAAGAAAAAATCAGATAAAGTAGATTTATGCGCAGTCAGAGAACAGACGGGAATACTGTCTCGCTACATTGTGAAGTTAGAGACACAGGAACAGACATAAAGGCACGCAGACTGATATAGGCATACACAGAGGAATATTCAGGAAGACATGTGCAATGTCATTCCGCTGCTGATGTCCGTTGCGACTTTGGAGAGATTTGCAGCCGACGACACAAGATCTTTACGCAAGAACATGACCCCAGAAGATTACAACAGAAGGCCAAACGAGAAGGTCACGCCAGAAGAATACGCTTGAAGGTCACGCCAGAATATTACGCTTGAAGGTCACGCATGAAGATTAAGCTTGAAGGTCACGCTAGAAGTTTACGCTTGAAGGTCACGTCAGAAGATTACGCTTGAAGGTCACGCCAGAAGATTAAGCTTGAAGGTCACGCCAGAAGATTACGCTTGAAGGTCACGCCAGAAGATTACGCTTGAAGGTCATGCCAGACGATTACGATTGAAGGTCACGTCTAAAGACTACGCTTGAAGGTCACGCCAGAAGATTACGCTTGAAGTTCTGACCTGGTTTGACTGACCAGAAGTTCAGACTGACAGAAGGACTGGGACGAATAGGACATACACTGATACACAGGGCTACACAAATAGGAACGAAAGGTAGAAAGAAGGTGACAGAGCAAAAGACAGGATACAGCAGTATTCAGCAGAAAGCAAGATGTTTACTAGAAGGATTATAACTGTCATAAGAGCAGATGGATAATGACAGAAAGAGACACAGAATGACAGACGGAGAGATAAATATACACTTGAAAAGAACCCTTGTTAATACACTGATGGGCAGAGGGCAGTAGCCGATGTTGAACCGCAGATATAGGCAGAAACAGAGGAAGAGACAGACACAGAGGCAGGTAGAGAACAGAGATTCTAAAACTTAAGCAGAGACATAAGCAGAGACATAAGCAAGACATAAGCATAGACATAAGCAGAGGCGTAGACAGAGCCAGATTTCGAAGAGAGGAGTAAGCGACGACTGGTGTGAATTTGAGGTCACAAGACAACGACGATGACGATGACAATGATGATGACGATGACGAT
The DNA here is from genome assembly GCA_963556255.1 of Allolobophora icterica. NCBI lineage: Eukaryota > Metazoa > Annelida > Clitellata > Crassiclitellata > Lumbricidae > Allolobophora > Allolobophora icterica. The sequence goes on from OY744605.1 coordinate 52,703,404, forward strand.
GACAATGACGATGACAATGGAAATGACAATGACGATGATGACTGTTAATCACATGGAACCACAACCGCCACTCTGCCATCCTCTAATATTTCTCCGCCTTTTACTCTCATTCCTCCTCCTCCTCCTCCTCCTCCTCCTCCTCCTCCTCCTCCTCCTCCTCCTCCTCCTCCTCCTCCTCCTCCTCCTCCTCCTCCTCCTCCCATATTTCTATTTCTCTTCCTCCTTCTGTTTTTATCCCTCCTCCACCTTTGTCCCGTCTTCCAACTCGTCTTGCTCTTCATCCTCCCCATAGAATAGCTCATCCTCCTTTCTATTTGTCTCCCTCCTACGATTTCTCATAATTCTCCTTCCGCTCTTGCTCTTCCTCTGCTTCCCATTCATCCTGCTCCTTCTACTCCTCCTCCCTTCCTCCATCATGTCATCCTTCTCCGGCTTTTCGTTCTCCTATTCTTTCTTCTCTTTCCTCCTCCCCGCAGCGGCGCTTAGCAGGTCGTGAGTAGAAGGAGGAGGACGAGGACGAAGAGGAGGATGAGGATGAGGAGAAGGCTGAGAAGACAGCGGGAGGCCGATTCTAAATGCGTTGCTGATGCTGACGATGCTGACGACTGCTGCACAGTCTGTCATTGGAACCAAGAGCAGGATGCTGGCGTCGCTTCGGTTGCTGTGGTTGACCAGCAGCAGCATCAGCCTCATGACACCGACGATGATGCTCGTTGTTGTTGTCAGCTGTGGTCGCTATGTTGCTTCTGCTCTCGGGATTAATCATCCGCCGCAACGACAAATTCCACTCGGTGAGTAACGCTTCTTCGTAGTCAACGTCATCATCATCATCATCCCATTCACAGCATCATCATCGTCGTCGTAATTAGCATCGTCAGCGTTATCGTTGCCATCGTCATCACGGTAGCCGAATGGATAGAATGGTCTGCCTGTAACTCGAAGAGTACGGGTTCGAGTCCACTCACTGTGTAGGGCCCTTGAGCAAGTCCTTCACTCACAACTGCTCAGCCCCGTCGATGTTCTGTCGTATGTGTGCATTTCTGAGCTTTGGAGGGAGGACAAGACCAAATACAGTTGTATTGTACTGTATATTTTTCATCGACACCATCTCACCACTATTATTATCATACGATCATCGTCATCATCATCATCATCATCATCATCATCATCATCATCATCATCATCATCATCATCATCATCATCATCATCATCATCATCATCATCATCATCATCATCATCGTCGTCGTCGTCGTCGTCGTCGTCGTCGACGCCATTATCATCATCATCATCATCATCGCATCATCATCATCATCGTCGTCGTCGCCGTTATCATCATCATCATCATCCTTTTCGTCACCATCCTTATCGTCACCATCCTTGTCGTTGAAGGATTGTTTGATTTCCTTTGTCTTAAAACTTGAAAGCGTTCTGATATGTAGACAGGGAGAGATTAAGAATTTGGTCTGTTCATTAATTGCAACGGCTGTTCTGATATGATAGCAGAGCAACTGCGGTTTCATTTCCAATGGTTTGTTATTTATTATAGTCGACTGGGAATTCTTGTTCACAATCCACCATGCAAAGAGCCTTGAAATTACTTTGATAATACACAGCGCTATATAAATTGTCTTTATATCTTTATATAAACTGACATCAATATGAACAGCGACTGATTTGTAATTTATTTTAATTGAAAATTTGTATAGCGCCTCTGTAAGAGACAGTGATTGGCGTTTGTTAATTATAAAAACGGTATTATGGAAGTGATGAGATTGGAACGCTCTGCCCTCCACCAACCGTGCATCTGGTCCAATATTCATTACAGCGCTCGTGAATAAGCTGTTGCCCTGCGATTAGCTTTAGAGTAGCGCTTTAGAAATTTGGAGTTTTTGATTACGCTTACATGGATTTTCATTGCATTAATTCACTATAAGCTGCAGATAAAGAAATGTTCTGCTTTATCGCAGTAACAACAGATGGATAGGAGAGTTCAAGGTTATCCATATGAGAAATCGTCGTACTGTTGTGACCTACACCATGTTCATAAATTTCTCAGTTCCAAACCGTCTCATTCCATTGTAATCAAACTGAATCATGACCGTTGACCGAAGCACTGGCACCGACTTTATGCCCCTGTATAATCGAATATTTACAGCATCAAGCGAAATTGATACGCTTTACGGCACAGTGCATCTGCACCGAGCTGCAGATTCTCACGCCTCAGACCAAATTTCGAGACTTTAAGTGCAGCTGAACTGAAGTAGCACATGCAACCTCGAGATTATCTGTTATTCCTCAGACCGGTTCTGTCCGGTTTGACCTGGTCCAGTCCGGTTCGCTTGGACTTTAACACCGAGTGAGGAATAATGGAGGAATTGAATGCATCGGGAGGCAATCGCAGCTGATTGCTATTCTTGCGACTCGGATTGTCTTCCGAGCGACAGGGATTTCGTCGTCGTACCCACGGCCGTTGACAGCACAAGTCCGACGGACTTCGCCCGTGAGTCTCGAGGGACCCGACCGAGTAATTTGTGCAGACAACATATTGGTCTGGACCGCGGCGGACCCCTCGTCGTCGCCGCAGAAGCGTAATTGGAATTTTCGCGTAACTCCATTTGGAAGCGTAGGTCGAATTTGACGGTCGAACAAGCGGTACTTCGGCGAAATCCTGGTCCTGAAAACGAAATAATTAAGGCGGATCCATTTCGTCCAGCGACGGATGTCGACTGAAAGCGACCGGGTTTTATGGAGCTCTTCGTCCTTCTCGTTCTCCTTCTCCGGGGAAAGGTCTATTAAACAGTTGTTAGTTGCCACCGCACACGACACAAATACACTGCGTAACAAGCGCTTTATGGCCACTCGTGTGACTCGTGAATGGCCATGAAAGGCTCGCCTTCAACTAATACGACACCCAAGACTTGGATTTCGGTGGATTCAAACTCCGACGCAATAATGGAGGACCGAATGTGGTATACCACGTGACCATCAACCGAGCAACGATTGAGACTTAGTGCATAGATGAAGAAAAAGAAGAGCAGTCCCTTAAGCTAGCCTTGAGGCAGTCATGGCTATGACGTGTTAGCGATTTCATTTTCTTAGCCTTGGCATATATAGGGTGACACGAAAGATCGTTCACCGTTTTCAAAATGCGTTGTCTCAGTAACGGTTGCATATTTCTTTATAATATTTTGTCAGTACATACGTAAGTCAAACGAAAGATACTGGTAAGAATTTGATTATGATCCGGTCCGTGGTTGCCATTATTTATAAGAAAATGTAAAGACCACCAGTTTTTGCGGAAAAAACTGCGTTCATCAAATTAACACAGTGAAGGAAATGTGTAGCCTCGTACATAATAAGACACTTGTTACCTAGGACATACAGACGTAGGCTATTAGCGTACAGTATCTCCTTTCTGCTTAATGACAGCACTGACTCTATCCGGCATAGACTGGATCAGCATCTGAAGTGTCCTAACTGCTATCGATCTCCACGCTCGTTGGAGGCGACGTTTGAGCTGATCAAACGTTTTTTGGCTCAGGATCTTTATAAACGCTGAGAGATAAAATACTCCACAAGTTCTCAATAGGAGAGAGGTCCGGACAGTTGGGTGGCCAATCCTTCGGCTTTATGTGTGACGGGAGGTTGTCGTCTAGCCACTTCGTCGTCACAGCTGATGTATGACAGCGTGCACCATCCTGCTTAAATACTCCTAGATCATTGTCAAGAAATAACTTTCGTTGCATGACACTGCCGTTGTCATTTTCTCTCTCGAACGCTGGCTTCACAATCTGTTCGAGAATGTTGGTGATGTCATTAAGCAGAAAGGAGATACTGTACGCTAATAGCCTACGTCTGTATGTCCTAGATAACAACAGTGTCTTATTGTGTACGAGGCTACACATTTCCTTTGCTGTGTTAATTTGATGAACGCAGTTTTTTCCGCAAAAACTGGCGGTCTTTACATTTTCTTATAAATAATGGCAACCACGGACCGTATCATAATCAAATTCTTACCAGTATCTTTCGTTTGACTTACGTATGTACTGACAAAATATTATAAAGAAATATGCAACCGTTACTGAGACAACGCATTTTGAAAACGGTGAACGAACTTTCGTGTCACCCTATATATGAGGGCGGGTGGTCGGTCCTCTCCCTCACCGTCTCATCTTTCCACCGACAGTGTACGGTCAGTGTACTGAGTTGGCCAGGGGGAGCAGGTGGAGCAGAAATCTTGAACCAAATTTTGAATCCCCGACCTCTCGATTGACAGTCCAGCGCATAGATGAAGATGCCGCAGACGTCTTCGCTATGCGTTTTATTAATTCAGATCAAATTAGATTCTATTTTGTCTTAATGAGATAGAATCGATAAATTCAACATGGATCAGGGTCACATCAGAAAAGATCAGACTCTAACAGTTACTAGTAGGCCTACTACTAATGTGGCGTTTGTCAGGCAGGTGCTTATAACTGGGACCAGAGGCCCGGGAAGTGTTTAAAAGTTGGGTGAGCCAAGTCAGCCAACCAAGTCAAACACACACACACACACACACACACACACACACACACACACACACACACACACACACACACACACACACACACACACACACACACACACACACACACACACACACACACACACACACACACACACACACACACACACACACACACACACACACACACACACACACACACACACACACACACACACACACACACACACACACACACACACACACACACACACACACACACACACACACACACACACACACACACACACACACACACACACACACACACACACACACACACACACACACACACACACACACACACACATACACACACACACACACAAATAGCATGGCAAGCATATGATATATTAATAATACATATATATGTTCGCCTTGGTATATATATTATATATACCAAGGCGAACCTATATAATGTATAGGTTTGCCTTGGTCATATATAAGGTGGATTATCCATTAGGTCGCCTTCAGTTTCTTTTTAGATAGGTTTATACACACCTATCTAAAGAGAAACTGAAGGCGACGACGACCTTTGCCAAATTCATCTACAACATTATTCATGAATTCTTTTTTCTTCTTGCTAATTTTCTATCTGTGTACACTCATCATACACAATCCGGAAAGTCTGTCGTCTGTCATAGTAGATCGTAGCCAGGTTTTCACACGACGCAGAGTGCTGCACGATCTTTCGATTGCACCTGTAGTGGTTGGCAGAGTTAGGAGAATAAGAATAGCTTAACGGCTAGAAGGGTAGAAATCAGTATGAGCAAGCAAGTCGATGAAGTATGCGTCTTTCAGCCCTCTTTGCAATGGTGAAGCAGACCAGACATCATACCAAGCCGATGCCTCTATATGCCTACTGACACAAACTTGGATCTTTGTCAATATTTATTTGTATGTGAGTCTAGCCTATACCTGTCTGACAAAGGTCTTCCACGGTTAAGCTGCGAAGGTGTCCAACGACTAGTGATGAGCACAGTTAGGCGACGAACGAAAGTTTCGAACTACGGTCACAAATGTAGGCCTACAGTGAGTGTAGTGAATGTCTGGCGACGAGCGCAGTGAAGGTTATAATAAATCGATTAAAATATCCTGCCACGAGCGAGTAATAATGTCAGAAAGAACACGTCGCACAGACACTTCGTGAGAAATGTACCTCTGAGCACTTGGATGCGACTTTGAAAATATTTCATGTACACTGATTTGCAAACTGTATGGTATATGCATCTGCAAAGGTCGCATCCTACAGGACTCCATTTGAATACCAGCAGCTGCTAAATTTTTGCACTGCCGGTCACTTGAGAGGTCAACAGCGACCTCAGCCGGAGACTCCGAGATTCTCCACGCCTCAGCGCATCAGATCTAAGACAAAGGAGCCCTGTAAGGCTGTAAACGATAGCTAATACACACTTACACAGAGCCACAACATCTGGCATCTATACCACAACATGCTGACCGTCCAGCTAGGTCATGACCTGGGAAATCTGGAGTCTAACACTTCCTCTGGATCTACAGAGGCGGAGTCGCGCGTTTGTTGCGATCTCAAGATGAACTAAACACTCTTTCTCCTCCCACTCTGAAAGCCCACACACACACACACTAAATATTGTATTTACGTATATATATACACACTAAATGTTGTATTTACGTAAATATATATATATAATATATACACACATATATATGTACATATATACATACATACATGCATTCATACATACATACATACATACATACATACATACATACATACATACATACATACATACATACATACATACATACATACATACATACATACATACATACATACATACATACATACATACATACATACATACATACATACATACATACATACATACATACATACATATATTTATACCACAGCTGTCTTAAGAATTAGTTGTCCTGTGTCCACTCTCCTCAGTCTTGTAGGATGATATATTGCGCCTGTCACTATCAAAGTCTCCTACAGTTTTGGATCAACAAATCGTTCAACAGGCTCACAGCCAACACCTTTGTAGTTTTCAGACCGAGAGGGTAAGGTTTCCAGTATCCACGATTCCCTTAGCAGTCGCCTAGCTTACTGACCCTTTCCAAAGGTCAGAGCTGACATACGCAGGTTCCATTAGGCGTATACTGTGCTCTTTCTATAGTATATCGAGTATATCTATAGTGCTATTTCTATGATATCGAGTGAGGTTTCGCGTCGGCACAAGCTCTGTTTGACAAAGGCTCTCATATTTTATCTAATCACTGTGAAAATTTAGTGCGCATATTATAATTTTTATTGTATCAATGCCCAAAAAGTTGTGTGAGCATACGTCTGCCTCGGCGCCACAGAGCCAAAACTTGTGTGAGCAGCGGCGCCTTTGGCGCCATAGGTTCCCGGGCCCCTGACTGGGACTAGGAACGAAGAGAAATTTCACTTTCTTTCTGGGACGAAAACGTTCATTGTAACGCGCATCTGAAACTCCCCCTACAGTCAGAAATGCACAAAAGTCACACGCGTAACTCTATATCGCTTCTCCAAGTGACAAGAGGTCACAAGGCCACAATACAAAGGCCTTGCGTATGGATGATGGGGTTATGTGGTAGTAACTGGAGTGACGCTCCACTACGCATGTGCACACGGATGACATCCGTTGTGAGGAGGCATTGAAATCGGCCGCGTTATGCTCTACAGCGTCTCTAACGGAAACGTAACAGCTGACGAGGCAGTCAACAAAGCGTGAAGGATATGATATGTCTGTCAGAACGGAATATCGTCCCGAGTAAGAGAGAAGCAGAGACATAAAGACAGACAGACAGACAGACAGACAGACAGACAGGCAGACAGACAGACAGACGCAGTGTGAAGTGTGACATAGAATGACAGATACAGACAGAGAGAAACAATTGAAGAGAGTCTAACAAACAAACAGGCAGAAATAGGAACAGATACACGAGTGACATACAGACAAAAAACAAACCGAAAGGCAGATGGACAACAGATGGACAGTCAAACAGTGAAAGATTTCTTTATAAGTGTATGTTTTCGACGCGTGTCGTTTTAGGCGATTAAGCGACGCTAGGTGAGGAGCATTCTAGCGAGCGATGACTCGTTGCTGAAGACAAATACTAGGGAGGTTGGACACGCCTGAAGGACTGTAGGATAATTCGTCGATTCTTAGATTCGTCCATGAGTTTCATCGTTCCCTCATTCGTTGGTTAATTAATTAATTAATTAAATCGTTCATTCATTCATTCATTCATTAATTCAGGCATTCATTTAAAACATTCATATTGCTCATCCTTTAGACAAATACTCAGAGGCGTTAAGCAGCGCCGATATTTGTCATTTCCAGGAATGAATTATGGTCGGATGTAACGAAATTCGATATTCTTATAATAAAATATTGAATTTCCTCACATTTAAGCTTTGCTAAGATGATATAGGATGAGTATTTAATCTCCTGCAGACTTGAGAACAGTCTGCAGATGCTCTCATCATTCAAGAGACCTGTATTATGTTCTTCAGGGTTTCATTTGAGTTTGGGAAATGTAATTCCGGCTCTGGCTATAGAAAAATACTGAAGACACTTTAGACAAAGGCCTTCCAGTTAATAAGTTTAATCACAAACGCATATAATAATATGGAATTGGGGTAAATTGACCACGTTACTCAGAACATGACTATGAGCGATGACTAGACGAACTAAGGACCTTTGCCCCATTTGTTGTACAATTAACTGTTACACCGTATGTGAATGTATAATATGTTGCTGTCCCAAGTATACCCTTTGTATACTCTCTTTTCACCCCATGGATGACGATGAACTCCAATTAGAGAGGGTTGGGTATAAGGAATTTGATAAAGCCAATACCACTCTACTTCAAAGTAGTCTTATAGGCCCACGTTTATATATACTAACCAATGACCCCGATATCCGTCCACTCTTGAGATGTACCTATATGGATCCCGATTGTAACTATTTCATTGATTTTACGCATGATAGCGCTTATTCCACCTCCCACTCACTTAACCAGGAATTTAAATCAACGGCACCATCATTTTCTGTAATTCATGTCAATTGTAGAAGCCTCCTACCCAAATTAAATGAAATTAGAGACCTCCTAGAACTCTTACCTGTAACAATAATGGCATTGACCGAGACTTTGTTGGATGACAATCTTGTTGATCTTATTGTTGTGGCAGGATATCAGTTTGTCCATAAATCAAGAAATACCGCAAGAGGGGGATGAGTAGGATTCCTCATCAAAGAAGGGGTATCCTTTGAATTATTAGAAAACCCAGGTCCCAGCTCCACACCCTTCCTATAGCATTCGAGGGTCTGTTTCTTCGGATATCTGACAGAATGGGCTCTACCACATTGGGAGTTATTTATAGACCACCTGACTTAAAAACTGATGAATCTTCAAGTGAAATTGATAATCTGCTTACCAGAATTATAAAAAAATCGAATGAAAGAGTAACTGCAGGAGATTTTAATGTAGACCTACTAAGAATAAGTGACCGTAAAGGAACTGCAGGTTTCTATAACTGTATGACATCTCACCATCTCCTACCACTCATAACTAGGCCCACAAGAATAACCAGCCAAAGTTCTACACTCATAGACAACATTGTCACAAATGCATGGCCTAAAGCTATTAACTCCACTATCATTGCAGCTGACCTATCCGACCACTTACCAGTCACAGCCTGGTTCGACTATGGACCGCTTTAACCCAAAAGACCTTCGGAGAGCCATATATGCTCATCATAACTGAAAGGAAAACTGAATTCCTTCAGTCTGTCGCCCTCCTAAACTGGTCTCCGGTCCTTGAAGCCTGTGCTGAACAGGATACGAACAAGGCCTATGAGTTATTCTTACTCATGTAGGCCTACAAAAGAGCCTATGACGAATCCTTCCCAGTAATTACAACTAGTTCTAGACCTAAGACAGCCCCCAAGAAACCATGGATGACTCCAGGTCTCCTCAAATCCTGCAGAAAAAAAGAATTACTGTATTTGAAATATCTAAAAAGCCCAAAGGAAATTAATAAAAAGCAATTTACTATTTATAGAAATAAATTCAAAGCACTCCGAATACAAGCTGAAAAGAATTATTACGCAGCCGAGTTCTGTATAAATAGCAATAACCTAAAAACAACTGGTCTCTGTTAAGAACAATTATTAGGAAGGGAGACACCCAGGACTCTAATATTGCTACTCTGAAAATAAATGGGGAAAAAATAACAGACCCCGAAACAATAGCAAATAAGTTTAACAACTACTTCACGGGCATTGCACAATCCCTGGCTAATAAGATTCCTAGTACTTCCAAGTCATTTGAAGCGTTTATGAATCCTTCCAAGCGAGCTCCTTTGGTCTTAGTACAACCTTCCCGGAAGAAATTTTTAATTTGGGCCGCTCTTTTCGTTGCTCTCACAGCAAAGGAGTCGATGACATCGACCCAATCATTGCCCTTCCATCTCTGCTTAGTGTAGCTCTTCCTCTTGCAGAAATTATTAATTCTTCCTTTAGCTCGGGTGTCTTTCCTCAAGTATTAAAAAGTGCTAAGGTTGTCCCGGTATTCAAAAATGGTTCTAGATAAGACAGGCCTATCTCGGTTTTACCTTTCTTTTCAAAGTTTTTCGAAAAGCTTATGCATGAGCGTTTTAATACTTTTACTACTAAAAGAAAATATACTATTCCCCTCCAAACATGGTTTTCAATCGGGGCATTCCTCCTACACGCCTCTACTTGGTATGCAAGATAAAATTTCAAATGCCATAGAAAATAATGAATTTGCCGTAGGAATTTTCTTCGACTTAGCTAAAGCTTTCGACACTGTGAATCATAACATTTTATGAAATAAGCTAAATAAATATGGAATAAGAGGTTCTCGATTAAAATGGTTCGCCAGTTATCTGAATAGCCGCTCCCAAATTGTAAGTATTAATGCAACCCTCTCAGACCTGCGGGAGATAAAACATGGAGTCCCCCAAGGATCGAACCTGGGTCCACTTCTCTTCCTTATCTATAGATCAACGACCTACCTAATGTTTCTCCAAGCATGTTTTTATTCTGTTCGCCGACGATTCTAATGTGTTTTGTTTTCATGCCTCATTAGATTCACTATACTGCATAGTTAATACTGAGTTGGAATCTATAGCAGAATGGTTTCATTCCAATAAACTAACGCTTAATTTATATAAAACCAACTACATTCTTCTCAAGTCCCACAGGAAGAACTGTCCAGCAGAACCCCTTAAGCTTTATATTGAGGGTACCCCAATTACCCAGGTGGTTTCCAATAGATTCCTTGGGGTGTATGTAGACCAAAACCTCAATTGGAAGGAACACATAAAGAATATCGCGAATAAAATTGTGAAAAACCTGGGAATACTTTCTCGTGCTTCTAAATTAGTATCATCTCAGATCCGTGCTGTATACCTTATACCACACCCTTATATATCCGTATCTCACTGTAATGTTATTTGGGCCTACACTTACAAATTAAGTCTAGCAAGGTTAATAACTCTTCAAAGCGAGCAATTAGATACAGAGCCAAACTCCCTTATTGGGCCCAAACAGAGCAGGCCTTCTCCGAACATAGGCTCCTTAAAATTTACCAGATCAGAATTATGCAGATTGGAGAATTCATGTTCCGTTTTGATCATGAACCCCTTGTATACGATAACTATTTCTGCCGTACATTAGAACGCCACCCGTACCAGACAAGAAACCCCATCCTATATCACCAACCATTTGCCCATACTAACACTCGTTTATTCTCTATTAGATTCACCGGGGCAGCTGTTTGGAATCAGATACCCCAAAACATCCGACAATTGCCTAGTCTGTGGTCTTTTAAAAGTAAAATGCGCTTGTTCCTGCATGCTTGAGAAACGTATATAGCTTTAGCTTTATCATCCAGGTATAGGAAATGGATTATTATGACCAAAGTGGGTTATTGAGTCCCTAGTTCATAGCTCCGAGTGTATATTGCCGAATCCTTAGTTACGATAAAAAGTATAGTTTCTTTTTACGACCTACCAGATATATGATAAAAGATTGGCATTTATACGTTTTGTAATTCTACCCAGGTGACACTGTTTAAGCGGGGTCCACGGCCCTTTCTGTGTCACCTGTGTACCCAAACCAAACAAATTGATTTGCCTATTTTTTTGTTTGATTTGTTTACCTGTTCAGTTTGGATACCAAATAAAACTAAAAGATTGATTGATACCAAATAAAAGATTGATTGATTGATATGAACTAGCTGTCGTCAGCATCCTTAGAAGCATGCACTTGTGGGCGTCATGGTGGGACAGGCATAAGAATGCATGGCTAGGTGGCTGATAAAACTAGTTGAGACCCACGTGACAAGGGTCATTTAAGACAGAAATATAGATAGCTCTCACTTATAACTCCGTCACTGCTTTCAACGAGGAGGGCGTCCTCAACGGCCCTGGAAGCCATAAGATGTCGTTCAACACTAGAAACCACCTTTCACTTATTTGCTGGTTTGCTTGTCTTCGGGCTGAAAAAAGCTTGATCGTAAAAGCGCCTGAAATAGAACCGTTAGAGGAAACCGCGGCTGACTGAGACAACGGTGGTGATTATCTATGCAGTGAATTAGCTAAGTAGAAGCAATCTAGTAGTGTTAAGTAGAAACATTCTAATTATGTTAAGTAGCAAGTTAGTGTCTAGTGTCTTGAGGGAACGACAAGCTTTCGAGTGTCGTTTGAGTGGCGAGAGATCGTTTGTTCCGTCAACGGACTCTTTTAGCCTCAATGAAACGTGTTATGATCCTTGTAAGACAATTATTGTAGTGAACTTTATGTTGTAGAATTGATCGATTTCATTGAGTCACCCGGTTGTCTGTAATTGCAACCAAGCATAGTTCACTCTAATGGACAGTATATGTAAACGTTTGTGTTTGTTAGTCTTGATGTCTTCCCGTTAAAGCCGGAATAATTCCCAAACCGGGTTCCATTATAGAGATGTAGGGTACAGGACAAACAGGAATGAATCTAGAATTAATTACTAGATAATAAATAGATAAAAAAATAAATATGCGACCGGAAGACACAAGGAAGTCCGACATTAAATCATACAGTGACCTCTACTCAACATATAGGCCTTAAGCTGATTTAGATATGCAATGACGTCGGGGAGAGGTAAGAGGTAAGAAGTAAGAGGTAAGAAGTAAGAGGTAAGAGGTAGGAAGTAACAGTTAGGAGGTAGGAAGTAAGAGGTAAGAGGTAAGAAGTTAGAGGTCAGAGGTAAGAAGTAAGAGGTAAGAGGTAAGAAGTTAGAGGTCAGAAGTAAGAAGTAAGAGGTATGAGGTAAGAGGTAAGACGCAAGTGTCTTGATACAAGGAGCGTTGGACTAACTACTACATATTCATATAGCGCCATTGTTTGTTTCGCCAGGAGCCTTAGTCGAACATGGAGTGGCAGTGCTTCAGAGGGACTTCCGGTTCGCCGTTGAACTGCACAACAACAACAGCGCCACTTCGTTCAAACTCACAACGAACGAGACTTCCGTCAACGCCTCAGACTTCTTTCAGTTCAGCAAAGCCAGTGAGTCACCTAAAACACAGCGCTACATAAATATAAACAGATTACACATTACAAATAGCAGATTACGATAAATAAAGACTTTACATAACACTTCATGATATGCCGTGAAATGGCAAGACGATTTTGATGACGATGATAAGAAATGAGACGACGACAATTATAACGATGGTCACTATGAGTCTATGTCGGCGAGGGCGACGATTATATTGATGTTGAAAGTAATAATAGTAATCTGCAAAGTTTATTAAAATCATAAATGAGGGATCAATAAGTATGCGAAGAGCTGACAACAGTTGGCCCACAAATACCCTATATATATATATATATATATATATATATATATATATATATATATATATATATATATACATATGAATCGACTATTAGCTACTCATGATTATATTCTGCACCATAGCTACTCACTCTGTATCTCAGCCCCTATGCGTGCTAGATTCATAGCGCAAAGCTTAAAAGGTCATAGATGACATTCGTAGCCACCACTGGGACTGCCTTGGGGCTAATGCACGCCGATTCTGATATAGTTTTTTTCCTGAGTAGGCAACGTTTCACCACGCAAGAAGACTACCTTTTCCACTCAGTACCATATGTTCTCCAAGGTATAACTTTTATACCAGAGTATATTATAGCAAGAAATTAACCATAGTCACTCAGTGTTATATGTTCCCCAAGGTATAATTTATAACACCAGAGTATATTATAGCAAGAAACTAACCATAATCGCTCAGTGTTATATGTTCCCCAAGGTATAATTATTATACCAGAGTATATTATAGCAAGAAACTAACCATAATCGCTCAGTGTTATATGTTCCCCAAGGTATAATTATTATACCAGAGTATATTATAGCAAGAAACTAACCATACTCACTCAGTGTTATATGTTCCCCAAGGTATAATTATTATACCAGAGTATATTATAGCAAGAAACTAACCATAATCGCTCAGTGTTATATGTTCCCCAAGGTATAATTATTATACCAGAGTATATTATAGCAAGAAACTAACCATAATCGCTCAGTGTTATATGTTCCCCAAGGTATAATTATTATACCAGAGTATATTATAGCAAGAAACTAACCATAATCGCTCAGTGTTATATGTTCCCCAAGGTATAATTATTTCATCAGAGTATATTATAGCAAGAAATTAACCGTAGTCACTCAGCGATATATGCTCTGCAGCGTATAAATTTTACACCACAGTATATTATAGCAAGAAATAAACCATAATCAGTGTTATACGTATATTTTCCAACGTATAATTTTGCTGTGTAATTAGGCGCCCTACTTAGTTTGAAAACTACCTTAGCCACTCAATACTATACGTGCATTTCATCTTGCAGCCCCGAGGGAATGGAATTGCCTACTTATCTCTTGTTCGATGATCGAACTCTATCTCTTTAAGAACACATGAAAACTACTTTTCATTGGCTTTTAAACATCTGGATATCTAACTGGACTTCTCCTGGCGACTGACTTGCTGCGAATCAGGTTCGCATTCTGTGTGACTTTGCGTACGTTAAAAATGTTCGTAATAAATAAATAAATAAAATAAATATGTTTCACAAGGTACCATTGTTATACCATCTATACAGAACTATTATAACACGGAATTTCTTAAGCATAAAAATGACTTTAAAAACCTGGTCAACTATTAGATTGGTGCTGAACCAGAGTCCATCTGACTCAGCTATATATAGGATCATTAAACAGGGATGGTAACTTTATAATGGATAATGCATTATTAATGCAATGATAGCATATAGTTTGAAATGTGCACTTTACCCAGGTAAAGTGCACATCCTCCTCCTTCTCTGACCACCTCCGGCCTTCTCCTCCTTCATCGTTGGCATTGTACCCTACTGCTACTAGTGCAGAAGAGATTATGTCTATGTACTCAACAATGAAAATACCTCACAGCATAGGACATGATTTACTTGATCCAGTTGTTATTGGCTCTAATTTAGATTATATTTCTAAGCCTTTGGCCAATATATACAACTGCCCAGTGACTAATGGTGTAGTACCTTTAAAAATGAAGCTGTCTACGGTTACTCCAATTTTCAAACAAGGTGATTAGGGAGGAATTAAACAACTAGAGGCCTATTTCTATTTTATAATTATTTGCAAAAATACTTGAAAAGGTAATTTACCACAGACTCTATGATTTCGTTGATAAACTGAAACTACTTTGTCCCTATCAACATGGATTCAGACCGGGTTACTCAACAACCCTATCCTTAATAAACATTCACGGCAAAATATCTCAAGCCATTGACAATAAGGAATTCGCTATAGGAATCTTCCTCGGTCTGTCGAAGGCATTCGACACGGTGAATCATACAATATTAATTAAAAAGCTTTTTAACTCTGGAGTAAGAGGACTTCCACTGGCTTGGTTTCAAGATTATCTCTCATCACGATACTAGCAAGTAAATGTAACGGGATTAGATCCTCATTTAGATGGCTTGAGTTTGGAGTTCCTCAGGGTTTGGTCCTTGGACCATTTATTATTTTTTATTTATATCAATGATCTTCCTTGATCGTCTACCTTACTAAATTTTGTATTATTTGCTGACGACTCCAATGTATTCCATTCTAATGCCTCCTATAAGGACCTATTTGATAATACTAATAAAGAACTAATGCAAATAGGTAACTGGTTTAAGGCCAACAAACTATCTTGAAACTTAAACAAAACCAATTACATCCTATTATCAGCAAGGGGTAAGATCAGAAACCATACATTAGAAAAGCTTATAATTGACCGGACTGAAATTCCCCAGGTAGACTCGGTTGAATTCCTAGGGGTTTACCTTGACATATATCTAAATTGGAAAGAACATATTGAACAAATATCCCACAAAATAGCAAGGACTATTGGGGTGATAAAAAGAATCTCCTACTTACTATCATCTGAAATATTAAATACTCTATATTTTACTATGATTTAGCCTTATCTGTATTACTGTAATCTGGTATGGGCTTCTAACTATAGTTCTAGGCTTAGCAAATTAAATATACTACACAGAAGGATTATAAGAATAATAACTAAATCGCACTATTTGGCTCATACTCATGACTTATTTCCAGGGCTGTAGTGGTAAAATTAGAGGTGAGTACACGCTATCGGTTAGTTTTCCAAAACAAATTAGAGGTGAGTATACGCTACAGTATTTTGTGAGTATACGCTACAGTATTTTGATATTCTTTTTCTTCTTTCTTCTCTTCCATCAGTTTCCCGACGATGAGGCTCTTATGAAGTTTCTCCATAGTGTTCTGTCTCTGACAGTTTCGCGCACCATGGTTAAGTCCGTGCCTTTGCTCTTCAAGTCTTCCTTGACATTGTCCATCCACGTTTTTCTTGGTCTCCCTCTACTTCTTTCTCCCTCACTCTGCCCATGTAGGGCTGCGACTGGTAATCTGCTGTTATCCATCCTTTCTACATGGCCAAACCACCTGAGTCTTCTTTTTTGTATCAGTATTTTGATATAAATAAATATAAATATTTTGTGAGGTAAGTATACTGTCTCTAGAAGTGAGTATATGCTGTATACCCGCGTATACCCTCGACTACAGCCCTGCTTATTTCTGAGTTTGAGAATACTTAAATTGGATAAATTACTTGAATGCCAAATTGGTATTTTTATGTATTCATCGATAAACAAATTACTACCATTGCTACTATTAGTTGTGTGTATTGTTATTTAATACAAACATTGGTTTACTAAAAACAGATACTATTTAATAGTATCTGTTAAACGGTAAACGAGTCTTTAACTGGTAAAACAACCTGATGTTACGGAATGTGTGTAAATCAAATGTGTGGACCAAAAAATGTTCTGTTCTGTACCATAATATGTTTATATTCCGAACCGTAGCTACTCTTTACTCAGTATTAAAACTACCTCAGCCCCTCAGTAATATATGTTCTCCAGGTATAATTTTATAACAGAAGTGATTATAATTTGAACCATACCAACTCATTGTGTAGGTAGAATTAGTACTTATCATTAATCAAAACGTTGAAACTTCCTAATAATATTACTATGTATTAAAAATACCTTAGCCACTCAGTACTATATGTTCCCCAAAGTATTCTTTTTACACCAGAATATGATTATATCCTGAACATTAGCTACTCATTGCTAAGTATTAAAACTACCTTAGCCACTCAGTACTATATGTTCCATAAGGTATAATAATTGTCAAGGACGGTCAACGAGTGTAATTTACGTAGACCGAGCGATGACGTCATGTCTGTATTTTTGAAATCGCACAGACTGGAAGGACGCGTTATTATTGAACTGAACGTCGATTTTGAATTAGAAAGTTAAAAATAGCAAAAGTCCGATATCATATAGTGTTAGTTTGGTTGAGAAAGATTTAAGCATCATATTAGGCTTGTTTGAACGTTTGATGATAAAGAATTGAGCATCACTTTACGTTGGTTTGAACGAACGCTTGCCATGGATTTAGTAGGCCTATTGCCCAACGCGTACACCTCGGCCGCAGCTTTCCTCTGGGGCGGTCAAACGGGTTGTAATGTCTACACGTCTACAGTAACCGGGCCTGTGACTAGAATCAACTATAGTAGACGAGGACTGGTGGGTTCCGCTATCCTTCAGAACCCTTCCGCAGGAGACGTCGGTAGCAGTGCTGAAACGCCTATCGCTTCTACCTTTCATCACGATGGTCTCACAGACGACCGTAAGGACCATGTAGTGCTCGAGCCGGCTGACCAACTGTACTTCATGAGACTCGCCAGAAGACTTGCGAGAAAGCCACCAAGCACATATCTCTGTCACTTGTGCTTTAAACCCGGGCACTTTATCCATATGTGCGCCCTGGCCCGGGCTCATGACGTCGGACTTACACCATATCAAGGAACCAACAGATGTTTCGGGGAGTACAAATGTTCCAAGTGCAAGCGAGTCTGGATGTCTGGCAGTAGTTGGGCTAATATGGGGCAAGAATGTATCAAGTGCAGAATAAATGTATACCCTCATATCCAGCGTCCTCTCGACAAGACTCTGTATTCTGGTGTTGACGAAAGGTGCAAGATTCATCCGCAGCATCTCTGCGAAAAGTGTAAGAAAAATGGCTTCCCCTGCCAGCTAAGCCACGTGAGAACGACGACGATGATCATGGCCTTGTGCGAACTCAAAAGTAAGCGACTGTGTACACGATTCTCTTATTAATCGACTTAGCGATTGCTCTTCATTCATAGTTCACGAAGACTCTCTGAACTGGTTTGCTTTACAGGTGGATATCGCATGGCCAGCATTAATTTAACTGAGAGGCAGACGACCTGTATTTCATTTGAACTAATTAATGTGGATGCTTTGAAATTTTGCTATTGAGTTTGCAATTGAATTAGCTTAAAGATTGACTGACAAGTAGATAACTTACTTCGTAATTGATTTAGTGAACTGTCTTGAAACTCCTGTTATTGATAGGCGAAATCAGATTAACTTTCTGTTGAGCATTCATGTGCTGAATCTATTGAATCAGTTCAGAGAATGATTGACAGGTGGAAATACTGCTGATTAATTAATCTAGTCAATGCGGAATGTTTTGAAATTCTTACAATTAGTTTAGAGATTGATTGATAGGTGAAAAGCCTGCCGAGTAATTAACTTAATTAATGCGGAATGTTCTGAAGTTCTTGCTACTAGTTTGAAGATTGATTAACAGGCAGATGACATGCCTGGTAACTGAACTAGTCGACGTGAAAAAGTCGGGGCGGGCATTACACATCCAGTGCGAGGCTTCGCGTCCCCCTTTTAACGCTCATTGATTTAGCCTGAACATTGATAATTTGCTTGCAACTGAATTAGTGATTGATGTGACTTGCCATTGATTGGCAAAGCTAGACAAATTAGCTGTTTCAGTCAGCAACAGGCGATTGCTTCCTCAGTTTGACTTGTGAACAATTGAGTTGAATATGTGCATTGGAACGTTAATCTATTGATTGATTGAATTACTTTGTATGGTTAAGTTGAAAATGTGAACTGGGACCGACTAATTAATGCTATCATTGAATGGCGTTGCATTTGTGGTTGATTGTTAGCATTGGAACTACTTATTAAAACTACCTTAGCGACTCAATACTATATGATCCCCAAGGTATAGTTATAACATCAGAATATGATTATATTCTGGATCATAGCTACTCATTGTGTGGACAGAATTATTACTTATAGTAATAGCATTAATCAAAACGTTGAAACCTGCAAATATTACAACTACGTATTAAAGCTACCTTAGCCACTCAGAACTATATGTTCCATAAGGTATAATAATATTTATACATGAATATGATTATATTCTGAACCATAGCTACTCATTGTGTGGACAGAATTATTACTTATAGTAATAGCATTAATCAAAACATTGAAATTTGCAAATATTACTACTATGTATTAAAGCTACCTTAGCCACTCAGAACTATATGTTCCATAAGGTATAATAATAATATATACATGAATATGATTATATTCTGAACCATAGCTACTCATTGTGTGGACAGAATTATTACTTATAGCATTAATCAAAACGTTGAAACTTGCAAATATTACTATACTACGTATTAAAGCTACCTTAGCCACTCAGAAGTACATGTTCCATAAGGTATAATATTCACACCAGAATATGATTATATTCTGAACCATAGCTACTCATTATTTAGACAGAATTATTACTTATAGTAATAGCATTAATCAAAACGTTGAAACTTGCAAATATTACTACTACGTATTAAAGCTACCTTAGCCACTCAGAACTATATGTTCCATAAAGTATAATAATATTTATACATGAATATGATTATATTCTGAACCATAGCTACTCATTGTGTGGACAGAATTATTACTTATAGTAATAGCATTAATCAAAACGTTGAAACTTGCAAATATTACTACTACGTGTTAAAGCTACCTTAGCCACTCAGAACTATATGTTCCATAAGGTATAATAATAATATATACATGAATATGATTATATTCTGAACCATAGCTACTCATTATTTAGACAGAATTATTACTTATAGCAATAGCATTAATCAAAACGTTGAAACTTGCAAATATTACTACTACGTGTTAAAGCTACCTTAGCCACTCAGAACTATATGTTCCATAAGGTATAATATTCACACCAGAATATGATTATATTCTGAACCATAGCTACTCATTATTTAGACAGAATTATTACTTATAGCAATAGCATTAATCAAAACGTTGAAACTTGCAAATATTACTACTACGTATTAAAGCTACCTTAGCCACTCAGAACTATATGTTCCATAAAGTATAATAATATTTAAACATGAATATGATTATATTCTGAACCATAGCTACTCATTGTGTGGACAGAATTATTACTTATAGTGATAGCATTAATCAAAACGTTGAAACTTGCCAATATTACTACTACGTGTTAAAGCTACCTTAGCCACTCAGAACTATATGTTCCATAAGGTATAATAATAATATACACATGAATATGATTATATTCTGAACCATAGCTACTCATTGTGTGGACAGAATTATTACTAATAGTAATAGCATTAATCAAAACGTTGAAACCTGCAAATATTACTACTACGTATTAAAGCTACCTTAGCCACTCAGAACTATATGTTCCATAAGGTATAATAATATTTATACATGAATATGATTGTATTCTGAACCATAGCTACTCATTGTGTGGACAGAATTATTACTTATAGTAATAGCATTAATCAAAACGTTGAAATTTGCAAATATTACTACTACGTATTAAAGCTACCTTAGCCACTCAGAACTATATGTTCCATAAGGTATAATAATATTTATACATGAATATGATTATATTCTGAACCATAGCTACTCATTGTGTGGACAGAATTATTACTTATAGTAATAGCATTAATCAAAACATTGAAACTTGCAAATATTACTACTACGTATTAAAGCTACCTTAGCCACTCAGAACTATATGTTCCATAAGGTATAATAATAATATATACATGAATATGATTATACTCTGAACCATAGCTACTCATTGTGTGGACAGAATTATTACTTATAGTAATAGCATTAATCAAAACGTTGAAACCTGCAAATATTACTACTACGTGTTAAAGCTACCTTAGCCACTCAGACCTATATGTTCCATAAGGTATAATATTCACACCAGAATATGATTATATTCTGAACCATAGCTACTCATTATTTAGACAGAATTATTACTTATAGCAATAGCATTAATCAAAACGTTTAAACTTGCAAATATTACTACTACGTATTAAAGCTACCTTAGCCACTCAGAACTATATGTTCCATAAAGTATAATAATATTTATACATGAATATGATTATATTCTGAACCATAGCTACTCATTGTGTGGACAGAATTATTACTTATAGTAATAGCATTAATCAAAACGTTGAAACTTGCAAATATTACTACTACGTGTTAAAGCTACCTTAGCCACTCAGAATTATGTTCCATAAGGTATAATATTCACACCAGAATATGATTATATTCTGAACCATAGCTACTCATTATTTAGACAGAATTATTACTTATAGCAATAGCATTAATCAAAACGTTGAAACTTGCAAATATTACTACTACGTATTAAAGCTACCTTAGCCACTCAGAACTATATGTTCCATAAGGTATAATAATATTTATACATGAATATGATTATATTCTGAACCATAGCTACTCATTGTGTGGACAGAATTATTACTTATAGTAATAGCATTAATCAAAACATTGAAACTTGCAAATATTACTACTACGTATTAAAGCTACCTTAGCCACTCAGAACTATATGTTCCATAAGGTATAATAATAATATATACATGAATATGATTATATTCTGAACCATAGCTACTCATTGTGTGGACAGAATTATTACTTATAGCAATAGCATTAATCAAAACGTTGAAACCTGCAAATATCACTACTACGTATTAAAGCTACCTTAGCCACTCAGAACTATATGTTCCATAAGGTATAATACTATTTATATTAAGTTCATTGTATTGTATGGTCATATTTGATTGCATTTATGTAAAATTTATGTAAAATTATTTAATCCAAGTAGATGTAGAGTTAAATCTATTGTGCCGGCTACATAGATTTGATAATTCTTAACAGTTATCTGTATAGTGTCTATATGTGATTTGAAACTGGATCCAAGAAAGTGCTAGACTTCAAACAAGTATATTTAATTATGACAGTTCTTGTTTCTCAGTCTCATCACTATTCAGCATGCTCATCTGAATGCCTATCTTTTGTAATACCTAAAGTTAAAATTCTGCTGATTGAATGAGCTTTTTGGTTGATGGGCGTAAATTTTGGAATTCCATCCTTGTAGGTGCTCAATCATGAATATGATTATATTCTGAACCGTAGCTACTCATTGTGTAGACAGAATTATTACTTATAATAATGCCATTAATCAAAACGTTGAAACTCGTTAATATTACTACTACGTATTAAAACTACCTTAGCCACTCAGAACTATATGTTCCATAAGGTATAATATTACACCAGAATATGATTATATTCTGAACCATAGCTACTCATTGTGTGGACAGAATTTTTACTTATAGTAATAGCATTAATGAAAACGATGAAACTCGTTAATATATACGTATTAAAGATACCTTAGCCACTCAGAACTATATGTTCCATAAGGTATAATATTTACACCAGAATATGATTATATTCTGAACCATAGCTACTCATTGTGTAAACAGAATTATTACATTTAATATCATTAATCAAAACGCTGAAACCTGCTAATATTACTACTACGTATTAAAACTACATTAGCCACTCAGGACTATATGTTCCATAAGGCATAATAATATTTATACATGAATATGATTATATGCTGAACCATAGCTACTCATTGTGTGGACAGAATTATTACTTATAGTAATAGCATTAATCAAAACGTTGAAACTTGCAAATATTACTACTACGTATTAAAACTACCACTCAGTACTATATGTTCTCCAAGGTATAATTTTTACACCAGCATATATGATTATATTCTGAACCATAGCTACTCAGTACACATTTTGAACAAGTATATGATTATATTCTGAACCAGAGCTACTCAGTACTCATCCACTAGATTTAACCGGCGAAAAAATAGGACACAATTTTTGGTTTACATTGATAATTGAAAAAGTTATGTAGAAAATTCAACAAAAACGTTGAAGCTTGTTAATATTGGTACTATGTAAGGCTCGGTAATTTGTTTTAAAAACAAGCCGCCTTATTTTATAAATATATGAAATATATACATTGACTATCCGAGGTCTTCTTTTTCACCAGGCCTGATATAGGGGGTCGAATTTCAGATAAAATTTCCTTCTAATCTACTTGCATTCTAGGTTTCTCCATGGGATATCTGGCAGGAGACTATGTCAGGAGTCGGGTACAATTTTGATTTCTGTTAAGAAACACTTCTGAGTATTTTTTTCAGGCTCTCAAACGTTAACTACTCACCAAAACTGAAGAGCTAACGACAAAGAGTAGATAGCGTATATGTTTCATAGCATGAAATGAGTAGCTAATGTGCGATTAACACTAATATATATATATATATATATATATATATATATATATATATATATATATATATATATATATATATATATATATATATATATATATATATATATATATATATATATATATATATATATATATATATATATATATATATATATATATATATATATATATATATATATATATATATATATATATATATATATATATATATATATATATATATATATATATATATATATATATATATATATATATATATATATATATATATATATATATAGAGAGAGAGAGAGAGAGAGAGAGAATATATATATAGAAAATATATATATATATACATACATATATATCAAATCAAATCAAATCAAAAGTCTTTATTGCAACCAGAAAAACCATAAAAGTAACAAAGTTTCCAATTTAGCACAAAAAAGCCATATGAAAAAATACATCTTATCGATTATAAATACAGCATGTTAATACTGGTTACAGGTTGCAAAGGGTGGCCCCAAAGGGATGTAATCCGCTGAGCGAGTTCACCATACATCGTATTGCAATTTCTAAGTCCATGGCTGGTTTTTCTTAATTAGGTTCAGACTCTTAACTAAATTCTTAACTAAATGGCTCAACGGCCGGGCCCCGGTGCACGTACACGTCCAGCAACTGGAGGTATCTCTTCAGTCAATATATATATGTGCATCCTCATAGATAGGCATATTTAATATTGAAAACTATTGTCACAATACATATATGTGATTAGATGAATTTCGTCGTATATACACGGTGGTTCAATGAAAAGTAAGCCAAACTTTATAAACAAATATTAAAACTTGAACTATATTTTATTAATAATATTTTCAAAATAAAAATATGCACATACTTATTTTTTTCATTTTAATGACTTCCGGTTTTTATTTCCCACTAAAAAAGCAAACGATAATACGATGGAAGACATAAACAAGAAACTAGCAATTTCCGAAAAAATGCCTTTTAGTAAATAAGATTTACACATGATAAAAGGTTTGAGGGAATCCAGCAGCCGTCAATTTCTACGAGAGTTTCCAGAAAAAATTGGACCAGAAGCGGATTAGATAAATTGTTTAGAAAAATTAGTGTAACAGGGTCAGTCGACCGCGTCATTTGTAGTGGCAGATGTGGGATGGTCTGGATCAGCGGATAATCGACGATGCTGTTGCCCAATGGCGCCAGCGCCTCCAGGCTTGCGTGCAAGCAGAAGGAGGACATTTTGAACATCTTCTTTAATTAAATAATCAAACCATACTACTGACAGTTTTTTCGCAAAAATATTAAATACTGTTTTCATGCTAGAAGTATTATATGAAATAAAAAGTTTGGCTTACTTTTTATAGAACCACCGCGCATATGAACGCATATTATCTGACATAGCTGAGAGAGCGCAATGATCACATTTATGGCGAATGTTTTTCTGCAATATTAATGAAGAGAACGAACGTTGAAAGGAGCTGGTCATTGGTCACCCAACCCACTGTCTCCCACCCCTTTGGTGCCATCACCCAAGAACAGAACATTTAAAGACAATGAGTTGCGACATAGACGCTACGTGTTGCCTGCAGCATCGTCTGTTATAATGCTATAGCAACAACGGCTGCAGCCTCCGGACCTGGCTTGGTCAGATGTCGTCATCTCGTTAAAAGATCTAGATTTAGTAATTATTTTAGATTACATCCTGTCTTTATATACTGCAGCAGAAGAATTTTATTTTGATATACGTGTTGTAGGGTATAATATTATGTTTATCTGAACATGTACTAAACATCATTGTATTGTATTTTATCAAGAAATTTATAAAGCGCCTCTCGCAGAATAACTATTCAGATCAGTGGGATACATGGATACATCTATAGCACAATAACGCAGATATATGTATTATGTCAAAATCGGGCTATTAATCTGGCCGCAGCATTTAAAACAGCCTGGAGGGGGGGAAAGACGGACTGTTGGCAGCCCAATCAAAAGAGAATTACAGTAGTCAATTCTGCAGCAGATGAAGGCGTGGATGATAGTGGTAAAACGGAGGAGGAGATAGATCGTCGGATTGCTGTAAGCCGTCCGACGCTCTGTCTCCTCCTCCATTTTTACCACTATCATCCACGCCTTCATTTGCTCCAGAATTGACTACTGTAATTCTCTTTTGATTGGGCTGCCAAAAGTCCGTCTTTCTTCCCTCCATATTCCATTACAAGACGTATACGCTATTTAAAATTTAGCGTGTGCTATTAAGACCCAATCTGAATCGAAAGCAGGACCTACTTTCAAGCCAGACCAATCTTAGCGAGACCTCTCGGGTTTGTTGAGACCTAGGCCCTATTCTAAACTAATTGTCTAATGTAATAGCTTCTACTGTGCTACTGTAATGGTACACCAGACACTAATCATCTGTCGTTGTTAAGGAATTTCTCCAAATCCAATTGAGACGTCTACCGACCCACCAGCCGTTTCTAAGATTTAATTACATCTGATAGTCGGTAGTATCGTTTCCGCTCCCACCCAGCGATGCGTATAAAATCTTTTAAGCCTTCCTAATCACCAACCGTGACCTTCACCAGCCGTGACCAGCCTAGTCCTCTGTTGTTGCCAACCTGACCGAGACGATTTGAAAAGGCGGGAGCGGATTTTCTGTGGCGCTAGCTTAGACGGAGACGATGCAGAGTGGAGGAGAAAGATAAGGTCTGGAACAGTCGTAGAAGAGAACAGAAAAGGCAGGACCGCTGAAAAAAAGCCAGACCTCGATAACGACACAGCGAAACAGTTACAACGTCACGCTAGAACGCTTGCTGATATGTAAGCTATATCGAATAACTTAACCTGATATTTGTAAAATACTCACTTCAGGACTATTTAAAAACTCGGTGTGGCACATTAGGACGAAAACAATATTGAATGAATTATAGTTCTCGTTAGTTCAACTTAGTTGAGCTTTTATTTCTGGTTCTTTTTAGTTTAATTGTTGTGTTAAAGTAGGCTATTGTAGGACTATTGTGTTAATCACAAATCATTTCAAACAATTTGCTGTCAAATAGGTGACTTTAATTTGAGTGGCGCTATATAAATGTTCAATTACAATTTAATAGGCGGGACTTGGTCCCTTCGGGGTCTGCCCTTTGTATTCCTGCAACATACTTGTAGCACTTTTGTACACTGCATTATGTAATTTTTTAACAATAGATAAAATGAAATAGAAATACTAAACACGTAATGCGTGTGACCTCCGTGAACCAAAGGTTTCGCATCTGAACCAAGTTTTTCATGTGAAATGAGACACGTATTCAAAACAAACTTCTCTTCCGTAAATTTTCTTTAAATTGTTACGAGGATTTGAACACACAAAGTGAAATGCGTAAATGAGCTTTATCGATTAAATGTCTGCATAACCGTTGGCAAAACAAATCTGTCTAGTTCGATCTAGAAATATGGAATCACCAGCAGTCCGTTTTCACCAATTATTTCTTGTTAGTTGATTGATAAACGAAGTCTATGCAAACCCGGAGATTGAGCTAATATTAATCTATCATCACTCACAGAATCAGTGACGTCACTTGGGTCGGTGTCACCCAGTGCGCTGAGTGCGGTAAGTCATGGCGTCCCCCCCATGGACCTCCTCCCTTGGTCCCTTACCAGACCATACAGTATCCTTAGTAATGTTTTTTTTCTGGTAAATTGATACTGATACAGTACATGTAAGCTGGGCTTACGAAAAATGTTTTCTTGTAATCTTTTATTGTTAATTTACAAATAATAAATTTCTGGTGAACTCTGCACAGCTTTTTAAACAGTCATTTTGGTGTCACCCCTCTGAAGGTGTCACCCGGTGCGGTCCGCACCCCCACACTCTCCAAGTGACGCCACTGCACAGAATTACATTCGGTCCATTTCGTCAATTATATGTTGAAGGGAACGCAAAGCAACAAACAGCAATGGAATAATGAATGAATTAATGAGTTAATGGATGAATAAATGATTAAATCAATCAAGCAAGCAAGAAATCATTAGTTAAATATAATAAGCATTCAGATTATGTAATCTCGTTAGAATCAAGGTCAATGCTTCCAGCAGCCTTGACCTTTGTGACAGAACCTTTCCCACCTGCCGACGCGCTCTTTCGTGCAGAAGTCTTCTTCGCTTCCTTTCAAAGCGTCGGGAGACATGAAAACAGTGAAACTTCATTTCCACTTCATCCTGCGCTGGCAAATTGACTGTAGGAGCGGCACGCTACTTTCCATTCTGGAAAAAAGTGGCCGATTGCTGCTTGTGTACGTGGTGCAGCGTGGATTCCAGCTTCCAATGGGACAGTCACTGACCGTTAGATGTGTACGTGGTGCTGCGTGGGGTTTGAGCTTCCAATGGGACAGTCACTGACCGTTAGACGTGTACGTGGTGCTGCGTGGGGTTTGAGCTTCCACCGGGACAATCACTGCTCATTGACCTGGAAAATTGGTTTTAGCTACACTGCAAAATGTAGATAGCGACGCTATACAGACACAACTTATGAAAAGATTTGTTTTTCGATGAATCTGCACAGCAATATAGGGGGCCTAGTCCCATGCTTTATCTATGGCTGGATCCCAAAGTCTGAATTCTATGTTGTTTCCCATTGGTTCTGCCATAATAATTGGGTTTACCAATCAGGAGCATAACCCTGAAACGAACTGATTTAGTTAGCGATTCTATGCAAATAAATATCAGGTTCGTAATGGTTTCCGTCTGTGTAGAAGCTAGTGAAATTTTATTTAATTTAGTATGAAGTAATCCTGATCGGAAGTTCAAAAGCCTGTTTATGAATTATCGTATTGTCCGTGGTATCACTTTTAATCTAATCTAATCTAATATAATCTATTCTGATCTTATCTTAATCAATAGACTTCCATAATGCCACTGTCATAGCACTGAAGACGGCAATGCTTTTCTCGATTGTCACATTAAAAGAAATCTTCAGATAAGCTGAGATAAGATGAGAATAAATTAGTCTATTTATACTAGATTAGATTAGACAAGACTAAATCAGAAGAAACTAAATTAAACTGAAGTAGCGTAGATTACATTCCAGCAGATCAGATTTATGAACAATACCGCCATGACTTCTACTGTAGTTTTAGAACTAGACCAGACGTCAAAATACGGTAATTTCATTTTATTTGGAATGAGTTCAGTTCAAACGCGTGGCCATTGACCGGGAATAGTGATGAGGGGTGATAAATGACTCATGTCAAGAACAGTCCTCAGAGACGAGGTCGTGACTTTGAGGGATATATATCACCTGAAGCGCAAACACTACAAAACCAACTTAAAATTGGCAGAATCAAGGGTAGAGTTGGTGATGTATAGCCTGACCTTAGTGGGTTCAACATTGGGTCATGTGCAATCCATCACAGTGAACTGTTGTTTCTACTACAAGCTCGCCTCACCACGAATCCTTCACCAGGAATTCTCAGTCCAACGTCTCCAGAGATGTTTCCAAGTCACAAATGAATCTTTCAGTTATTTATGCAGTGCCTCTTAAGTACCATACACAATTGCACTTGAGACTGACCGCTGACCGGCAATATCGCCTGCTGTTGGGTGCGTAACATTCGCATACAATCTGCTCTAATGTTCCTGCGTTAAAGTGATTCAAAGCAGTGCATCTGATGACAAGGAGAGATTGACCATACATGTGCCAGCGCTTACCGTGCTTCTATAGCTGTAATGAGAATGCGGAATGCGGCTCTTACAGCCAGCACTGAAGGTTTATGGTTTCCAGAAACCTGGTGTCTTGGGCAAATATATATTACATTCACATAACATAACGTTTTATTGGTTCAGGTAACTGTGAAAACATTAGTTTAGAGAATGAAGCAGTTTAGCGAAAGCCGTCTTTTCGCGCCGCTCCTTAAGATATAGGTCATATTTGATTGGCTTTTGTTGGGGCTAAGTAACTTAGGTTCTAATATAATAAGAAATCATTTACCATTATAAAATTTATGCTACTATTTATGTATTTATATAATGAAATAATGTAACTCAACTGTTATGCTTCTTACTCTTTTAACAATTCGGAACATCTATGCACAATTATTTAGATCGTCAGAGTCAATCACTTGGATGTTGGAACAGAATCTCCGCTCTACTGCCGCTTCTCAAGTTAAAAGCGAGCAGTAGCTTGCGGAGCTGAAACTCTGGAACTTTAGATCCGGAAAACTTCCGATCCGTAGCTTGTCATCTAAATCTTTGAGTCTGCAACTTCAGATCTCGAACCCTGGATCTGGAACATCGATGGACCCACGAGAACAGTGTTAAATAAGTCGAAGCGCATCAAGATGAAAGCACGAAGAAGAGTCTCTGACGCGCTCAGTGATAGATTTGTCCCAAATGTATAATGTCAGACAGGGTGGAGACAAAATGGAATGCAGTATTGGCTGTTATTGCGTCGGAAGGGATCAGGGAGAGACAAGGAAACAGCAAAACCAGACAAAAGGCAGTCATACAGACAATGACAGAGAAAAAAAGCTTAAGTCAAGTATAGAGGCCAACGCAGAGATGGATGCGTAAATTAGACACATGGACAGATACAGATATGAGAGAGAGAGAGAGAGAGAGAGAGAGACAGACAGACAGACAGACAGACAGACAGACAGACAGACAGACAGACAGACAGACAGACAGACAGAGACAGAGACAGACAGAGACAGAGAGATAGAGAGACAGAGAGAGACAGACAGACAGACAAAGACAGACAGAGACAGAGAGAGACAGAGAGAGACAGAGAGAGACAGAGACAGAGACAGAGACAGATAGAAAGGGAGAGAGAGAGCCATGGATGGACATATCATATGTCTTGGCTTGGCTTCTGTGACCGTGACAACGCCTTCCGTTCTCGTTCAGAAAATCATGAGACGCCACCTGGTGACATCTTCCACTTATCTTTATCAAATCAATGCCTCGTCTACCATGTCTCTCTGTCTCTGTTTCTGTCTCTCTCTGTCTCTCTCTCTCTGTGGCTTTCTGTCTATTACCTCCATTCTTCTCTCGATTCTTGTCTTTATATCTCTTAATCGTTATTCTTTTCATCTTTCTCCTCGTTTCTTTTTTTCTTTCTTTTCACCTTTCTCTTCTTTCTTCTATCATATTCCAATATCTTTCCCTCTTCTCTCAAAGTCGTTTCTCTCTCTGTCTCTGTCTCTGTCTCTCTGTCTCTCTCTTTCTCTCTGTGCATATCGTTTTCCCTTCTCGTCTTTCTTTCCCTCCCTTTTCTCTCCTTCCATCCTACCCTCCGTACATGTATATCTCTTCTATCTCCCATTATCTTTCCATTTTGCTCCCTCGTCATTACTCTCCCTTCCTTCCTTCCTTCCTTCCTTCCTTCCTTCCTTCCTTCCTTCCTTCCTTCCTTCCTTCCTTCCTTCCTTCCTTCCTTCCTTCCTTCCTTCCTTCCTTCCTTCCTTCCTTCCTTCCTTCCTTCCTTCCATCCTTCCTTCCATCCACCCCTCTCTCCTTCCTTTCTCCCCTCTCTCTCCTGTCTCTCCGTCTCATCCCTCGTTCCGTTTCTCATCGCAACCTTGGCGCTCTCCCTTCAGTCGCGAAGGCTTCCGTAATCTAAAAATCACATTACGCGCAGCCAATTTGTTTGCAAATATCTTACATCCGCCGATTCGCTCTCCGCTTCTTTTCTGCGTCTGACTGCGCGATAGACGCTTAACACTCGATAGGTCACGTACATCACAGTTGAGAGAAACTTTAGACCTAGGAGCCTTGCGTGTTCTATTAGGTCTGGATAGTATACTGGTGGCCTATCTTGGACGATTTCTGCGGGGCTTTGCTGGGCGAAGAGACGCTTGAAAGTGCCGAAACATTGCTCAGTATTTGTCGGCTCTTTTGAACTCGGCTTCTTCAAAGTGGAGACTTGAAACTGGGGTTGGGGTATTTGCATGACGAAGCATTGTACTTATGTGGCTTTGCAACGAATAGTTCAAAATGTAAAGTCAGAAATACTACGCTGCATTAAACCTTCATTTGTCCAATAGGTCTACCAGAGGATTTGACGAAGTGGCAGCAGAGCTGCGAGATGGCCTTCACCTCTGACCTTCACCCCTGACCTTCACCCCTGACCTACGGCTGATTGATGTCAGACCAGAAGCGATCCCCTACAGGACGATAGAAGTCTGTTCAGTCAGCCGATTAATAAGCTTACGATGTCTGGCAAGGCATCGGTCCACTTACAAGACCTGTAGGCTAAGTCCTCGTCCGTCAACGGAAGTGACGTCGAAGATTTTCTTTCTGACGCTCATAAATCCGTTGGGACGTCATCCGGGTCCATCGATCCATAAACTTCTGTCTCAGCCGGAAGTTGACTTTTTGGAGTGCCGTCGTTTGTCTTTCTGTCTCTTTACGTACGACTGTATTTTGTCTGTGTCATTGTCTGTCGTTGTGCATGTTGGTGTGTCTATCTATCTGTCTCTGTGTTTACGTCTGTGTGTCGGTCTGAGTTTCTTTACGTGTGTCTGTTCCATATGTGTCGGTGTCTCTGTATTTAAATGTGTCTGTGCCTCTGTCTTCGTGACTGCCTGTCGGTCTCTCTGTATGGTTGAGTATCCCTCTCTCTGTCTCTGTTGTTATATCTCTACGTGTCTGCTTCGATGTATGCTCGTGTTTATGTCTGTTCTTATATCCGTCTGTCTTTGTATACCTGTCCACCCGGGTGTCGTTCCTCTGAGTGACCGATAGATGTCCTGGAAGATCGTATACGGCAAAGTGTCGCCCAGGAATTACACATTGTCACAATGCACACATACTAACACACACACACACACACACACACACACACACACACACACACACACACACACACACACACACACACACACACACACACACACGCACACGCACGCACACACACACACACACACACACACACACACACACACACACACACACACACACACACACACACACACACACACACACACACACACACCTACACACACACACACACACACACACACACACACACACACACACACACACACACACACACACACACACACACACACACACACACACACACACACACACACACACTTACATGTATTATATACATGTTTATGCATATGCGTGTATATATATATACACAGACGTGTATATTTATATGCAAATGTATCGTGGTTCTTTATGGAAACACATACATACAATGTCATACATATATACATATCTACATAGATGCATATGTGCATATATCCATACACGCATACATGCATACATAGATGCGCATATACATGCATTCATGCATACATGCATACATACATTTAGCACACAAATATAAATGCAAACATGCGTCATCTCACTTATCGAGGCATTTTGTCGTTCTTTGAAAATAGTAACTCGCGTGACATAAATAAAGATTAAACGTAAGCGCTATATAAATTGTCACTAAATTGACTCGGCTGTCAATGATTGGTGTGACGTGTGAATTCACCGAATGCGCAAACGACGGTTTCATCTAAATGCGAATGAAGATTTTTTCTGATCTTATCGATCGTTCTTAATTTCTTGGACGTTCGCAGAAACGTCGACTTTGAGATATTCTTCTATTATCGCTCATCGCACGCTGTCTATTAATGTCTTTCACTATAGTTATGATTTATGCTTCTGTCCCTGTTTTCCAGCGATAAAGACTTCATTTCTTGAAGATATCCCGTAATCGGATTATGTGCTTTAATCTTCCCGAACGCAAGACTAAAGTTCGTAATTTTTCTCGTTTTACTCTTTTGTCACTATTAATGTGGCCTTCGAAAGTAAAGGAGAAAAACTTAATAGGAACTCTAAAAAACCGGAAGTAATACGAAATCAATAGGAGAAAACGGAGATGATTTAACTTGAAAAGGGCGGATCCGGGGACCAGTTGAACCACTCTGAGTGCAACTGTCACAAACAATGCATGAAAGTAATTATAGGGTAATTAGTAACTTCTAATGCGCAGGGCATCACCCGATGGCGCACCAGAACCAAGTCGTATATCCAGAAGATCAGTTCGATAAAACAGAAAATTTACACAAGAATTTTGTGTGCAAAAGGTCAAAAATTTACTTGTAAGCTAATGTATAGTCAAGCACACATCTGGGTCAGTTGTAACTTCTCCCGATGTAATCACTTAAGACCAATTACCAGGGGCGAAGCCAGCTTTTCATGGGACCGAGTGCAGGGGGTCCCGTGTGGGCCCCTGTTTGGCCCTGCAAGGCCTGTAGCCTTGCGTTCTTAACAATATTGTTGTGGACTCATGCGTATGTCATCCGCAACCTAGGCCTAATGCCTAAATCAAGGTCTTAGGTCACAGTCATAAAATTGTGCTTACAATATTTCGCTATTATACAGATCAACCATCAATAACCAAAATTAGTTATTCCGTTCACTAACTTCACTGTAGGCCTACTAGTACTAGTAGGCCTACTAGTACTAGTAGACCTGCTGTGAAGTTAGTGAACGGAATAACCATGGGCGTCCGGAAGAGGGGCAAGGGAGTTCTTTGCCCTCCAGAATTTTGGGCATATTTAAAAAATAAAATCCTTTGATTATTATGATTATTACAACAGTCCCAAATCAATTTTCAATGCGAAAAAATTATTTACAGTGGCGCCGCTAGACGCCAAAAGTGGATGCAAAGTCGCAAACATATTTAGGACATAAAACATATCCAGTCATTTTGGTCAATCAGTGGTCATCATCATTCATGTGATAATGAAGCATAAATGAACATTACATAGGCCTACCACTACATAGACGAAAACGTGCAATGTTTTATGTCTTTAATATGTTTGCAACTTTGCGTCCATTTTTGGCGTCTGGCGGCGCCACTGTGAGCTAGAAACATGAAACATGAAAATATCCTCGTTAAAAGCATAAAAAAATTTAATGAGGCAGCCATTATATCACCGAAAACACGAGGAGACCGGGCCAGGCATGTAATGGGGCGTGACCTAAATAGGAAAAGAAGATTTCTTCAGTTCATGAACGCAGATAATTAGAAAGAGTGCCCGCCAGTATTAGTGTTAACCTAAAACATAAAATAGCAACATTAGGCCTACAATATATATGGCTGGGATTTGCTGTTCCCAACCAGGTCATAAAACACAGGTCAGTCGACGTACGTGTCCAAAACGGGAGAAAAATCAATAGAACGAAAAATAAACATATCTGAGCAGCGAAATAAAACTTGCAGGAAATATAATTTTAAGACCAGAATCTTAACAGTCGAAACGACGAAATTCTGTAAAAGTCGCACACGTTTTAAAATCAACATTCGCGGTATAGGCGGCCTCCCTGCTCTTGAATCGTTTGATTAGATTTAAAGTGAGAGAAATGAGAAGAGAAGCTGATAAATCGGGAGAGTGGTAAGAGAAAAACTGAGTGACAGAGGTATTAAACGTGAGAAAACCGGCTGAAAGAGTTGATTCACTGATTTACGGTCATCAGAAATTTTGGCAACTTGAAACCTCGAATAGTCAAATCGGGAAACATTTTTCACCAATATGACATACACAAAATAAAATTTGTCGCGGTCGACTCCTTCGATCGCAACGACGAACCAACGAAGGAACTATTAAAAGATCTTTAATTAAAAATAAAGTCGATTAAGTGTAAAGTAAGTCAACTCGTCTATCAAATATCACAATCGTAGACAGCACACAGGTTGGCTGGTCTCGATTGAACGTTATACGATCAATGTTCAACGTTTGCAAATCTTCGTCAAAAGGCCCTTAATGTACATCAGGTCTATCTTATATAGAGTTCTCCCGGATTCCAGAACGTTCTGTGACGTCACTGTACTTTTCCCTGGAAAGTCCTACTGAACACGTATATCCTTGTTGCATGCACCGAATTAATGTTGACAGCTTGCTGCAGAATTTTCCGTGCGTTGTAAACAAGCTTGTTGACGCGTCGGTTTTCTTCCCTTGATGCATGCACCCGCGTAGACCACGACATTCCCTCCGCCCTCAGATGATGACACGTCTTCAGCACCATCCCGAACGGGTCATCACGATCAAGCCGGGCCTCCAGACTCCATCTCGACACAGCATATACAAACAAAACAAAACACATCAGTTAGTCAATTTATCCACACAATTTGCGGGCTCGATCCTTGTGTGTCGGGCCATTCCCCCCCTTCACCATCCGAGTCACAACCGAGAGAGGAAATCAGCCACCGTGTTCTGACGTCCAGGACGATATCGAAAGTCCACGTTAAACTCTTGCAATGCTAACGCCCAACGAGTCAGTTTCGCACTCTTAGGGCTTGCATCTGTGAGATAAGACAAAGGATTATGATCTGAATAAATGATTATCTTTGATAAGAATATCCATGACTTGAATCGTTTAAGTGCCCAAATTACTGCGAAAGCCTCTCTCTCAATTGTAGACCAATGCATCTGTGTATCTGTAAGTTTAAGGCTAGCAAAAGCAATTGGTTTTTCCTGACCTTCTTCGGTCCACTGAAACAAGCAACACCCAACCGCGGTGGCACTTGCGTCAACACTTAAACCAAATTCCTTAGTGAAATCAATGGTATGCAACTGTGTAGCTTTACTGAGATCATCCTTTAACTTATCTAGTGCTTCTTGATGCTTTTGCTCCCAAGGCACCTTCGTAGGTATGTTATCTCGTGTCAAATCAGTTATTATCCGTGCTTTTTCAGCTAAAGCAGGTATAAAATTTCTAAAATAACTGAAAAAAACCCATAACCTTTCTAACTTCTTTCTTTGTTGTTGGAGGATGGATATCATTGATCGTAGCGATCTTATCTGGATCAGGTTCAATACAACCTGACCCTACTATATGGCCAACAAACTTTATTTTGTTTTGTGCAAAATTACATTTTCTTAAATTCAAAGTGAGTCCTGCTTCCTCAATAGTTTGCAAGAATTTCTCTAGATGTTCTAAATGGTCATTCCAATTCATTGAAACCACTGCCATATCATCGACGAATGGTTCGGTAAAACTTCGCACTGGATGTAAAACTTGGGTCATAGCACGAATAAAGGTATTGCTAGCGGACTTGAGTCCAAACGGCATTCTTGTGAACTCAAAAAGTCCTGCATCACATACGAATGCCGTAAGCCATCGATGTTCTTTCCGAACTGGAATTTGCCAATACCCCGATTTCGCGTCGAAAACACTAATAAACTTTGCCCGTCCCACCTTTTGTAAGACGTCAGCAATGTCTGGGGTCGGGTAACAATCACCTAGAGAATATTTGTTAACATGGCGATAATCAATTGCCAATCGAACGCCATTTTGACCTTTGGGTCCCTTTAAAACGCAAACTACCGGACTGGCCATTTCACTTTTCGATGGTCGAATGATGTCTAATGCCAACATTTCTTCTATCTGGCGTTGTACTTCAGGTTTAAGTAGCTCAGGTACCTTATATGCCCTTAAACGCTTAGGAGTGAAATCATGAGTTATCTTAATTTCATGTTCTAATACTGGACAATACCCAGGTTTATCCACAAATACTGCCGTGTGCCGATCCAAAACTTCAAAAAGTTGCTTCTGTTCCTCTTGCGAAAGATGCGCTATAATCAGAGGATCAATTCGCTTACTCGGGCTTATTTGTTCACGTTCTTCCTGATCTACAACCTCTACTATACCAAATTCTTCATCTTGATCAACAATTACTGAACAGCTATTGATCATCGCTTGTTCGAGTCGTTCATGGTATCGCTTGATCTTATTTGCGTGTAAATGTCTTTGTTTTCCCTCTATTTCTACTATATAAGAATATGGGGATTTAACCTTGACTACGGTAGCAGGTCCTTGCCATCGACTATAAAATTTAGAACTACCAAAATCTGGTGCTAATACTGCTACTTTATCTCCAACTTCGTATTTTCTGTCAGTACTACGCAAGTTATAATAATCTGCATACCGCTTTGTTTCTATATCACTATAGTAATCTGCATAAACTTTCGCGAATTCGAGGTTTTCCTTCAGTGATTGGAGATACTCTTCGGGTGATTTACCTAAGTTAAGAGGTACTTTTCGTTCGCCAGCCCACGATTCCTTCAACACACTAAGTGGCCCCCGAGGAAGAGTTCCATAAACCATAGTGAATGGCGAAATATGAGTCGTGCCTGAAGGTTTTTCTCTAAGGCTCCACAGAACAAACGGTAACAATTGGTGCCATCCACGAGGATCAGATTGAGCAAGCTTAAAGATCATGGTTTTCAAGCTTTGGTTGCATCTTTCAACCAATCCAGCTGCCTCAGGATGTCCAGGGGTATTAAATCTGGGACTACAACCCATTCGCCGCAAGAATTCTTTCGTCAAACGACTGGTAAAGTTGGTACCACAATCAGAACTGATGATCCTTGGAATAGAAAAAGTTGTAAAAACTTGCAACAGAGCTTCACAAACTCCCTTTGCATTCAGCGATCTAAGAGGATACGCCATCGGCCAACGAGAAAATTTATCCACCAGAACCAGAGCATAATTGTACTGGGGTTTCGATTTGTTGGATTCTCCAGTCACTACCATAGGGCCAATACAATCCATATTTAGATGGTTAAAACAGAGTTCATCCGCCCTCGGAATAGGAGTGATCGGGACTCGATCTGCCACTTTAACTGGAGTTCTTAGTTGACAAATTTGACAAGACGCACAATATTCGCGAATCCTCTCATCCATTCTTGGAAACCAAAAGTTTAATTTGATCCTGGCTCTCGTTGCCTTAAAAGCCATGTGCCCAGCACATGGGGCATCGTGTGCTACTCGCAAGACAACCTCGATTCTATCTTCCGGTAAACATAATTGATTAACCTTATGTCCCATAATTTCCCCTTTGTGGTACAGGAGGTTATTATCTATAAAGAAATTATTTTTATTCTGTCTCGCTTGTTGCCAGCAAGATATAAGATTGTGACAATTCTGTTGCTCACGCAATAAAGTATCATTATTCGCTACTCCCTCATCAGACTTGAACTCTGTTGACTCAACATCAAGAAAATTATCTGAATCATCAACTAGTTGCTCCTGAGAATATTCATTCACTTCTGACGGCAAGGATTCGTTGCTGTTACTTTTCTCGATATTAACTCCTAAGTTATCTTCTTCTGCCCCTTTATTTATTTGTACACATCGATCTACGCCAGCTACCATCACTACATATTGCGAACTATCCCTTAATAGGTCCACAACATGGGGTGTCAGAATAACCCGTTCATTTAGTTCAGGGACTACAGCGAACATGACGCACAAAGATGGCGCAATGTTCGTCGTTCCTTCCATTGAATTAGCTAATTTCATTTGTAGGTATACTACATCTGCCTTACATCCTTCTCCCTGAAAACCAATTATATTAATCCGTTTAATCACGGGTAAGTTTAGTGACTCAATTAATTTCTTATCAATACAACAAATTTCTGCTCCTGAATCAGATAATGCTGGCTGAGAAGGGAGATCTTCAATCTGTACATTGATATACGACCTCTCGTGTAATCCATCAATACTATTCTCGTATACCCTTACAGCAGTTTCCAACCCTATTGGCTTAGAATTATCCAATAAATTCCCTTGCTTTACCTGTTCAGGTATCTCATGCAACACGTTGACCTTCTCAACACATGAGTCGATCACTTCTTCAGTTGGGTTCCCAAATATACAAGTACTCACCTTTTTAGAACTTGGTTTGGTCTGGCACTCCCTTGCCCTATGACCCTTCTGATGACATAGGAAACAGAGACCCTTTACCTTGGCCTCCTCCTGAGACACCCTCGCACCTATCTTGGCTTCACCCCTTATTTCCGGTTTGGGAGACTTGGGTTGAGCTGTCTGGTTATTGACTTGAACATGTGGTTGACCTTTCGTCCAATTGTTATACTTCGGTGTCGGATGACTACGGCATACTAAGTCATTCCCACCATCATGCGACGCTACATAAATGTCAGCCGCATTAGCTATGTCTTCACAGCTCAACCACTCCTCTTTTTCTTGGGCCAAGATATAATCTAAACAAGCCTTCGACAAGGACTCCTTAAGCCGATCCGCAACCAATAAACTTACAAGTTTATCAAACTCATCAGTTATCTTTCTACTTTTCAAATAATACATAAGAGCCACACGCAATTTGGATGAATAGATCGTAAATGATTCGTCCGATGCTTTGTGCAACGACCAAAATCGGGCTCTAAGATTTGAAGGGCTTATCTTAAACTCCCTTAGCAAAAACTCCTTCAGGAATTTGTAGTCATGGAGCTGTGCCTCAGTAAGGCGCATGGTTAATGCCTTAGCTCTTTCACTTAAAATGGCTAGCAATAATTTTGCTCTAACATCTTCATCCACCTCATACACATTAAACAAACCATCCAAGTGATCAAAGAAACCTGGAATTTCTATAGGGTCGGAAGGAAATTTCCAAAGAATATTCTTAAGGGCATCACTATAACGCTTAGTACGACTTGCTAAAGAATCTCTAACATTTCGTTCTTCCTGCTTTTCCTTCCTCTCCCTTTCTTCTTTCTCTTTTCGTTCCTTCTTTTCTCTTTCTTCTTTCTCTTTCCGTTCCTTCTTTTCTTCCTCTCTCCTCTTTTCCTCCCTTTCTTCCTTCTCCTTCCGTTCCTCCCTTTCTCTTTCTTCCTTCTCCTTCCGTTCCTCCCTTTCTCTTTCTTCCTTCTCTTTCCGTTCCTTCTTTTCTTCCTTCCGTTCCTCCCTTTGTTCTTCATATTTACGGATTTCGAACTCCAGACGGCGCTTCTGCAGCTCGTAATCCACTCCTGTTGGAGATATTGGACTACCCTTAAATTCCTCTTCCTCTTTTCCAATCTCCATGGCCCATTCTTCCATTAATTGACTTCGATCCCATGACATAACATCATCTTCGTCCCTTCCTGCCTTCATAAGATACACCCTAAGGCGCTCAGACGACATTTTGCGAATATTCGCTTGCATCTCTGTTGTCAACGCTTCCATTTTTACAAACAGTCAGTCAACAACAATCAACAAAAAAAACAGACACCACGCGGCACCCGCCACACAAAAGGAAAATTCCACAACCCAAAGTGCAACTATTCAGTATCCAAAGAAGTACACTCGCCAAGTACGCAAAAACTATACAAGCTCACGCAAGTCTGGCCTCGATCACAACAATGGATCAAATTTCAAAGAAATAATCAGCAGATATTGAAAGAGAAATAATGGCTGCCTCCCACTCGGCTGCAACTCCACTCTCTTTTCTCCTTCTCAGCCACGACAACACCTAGGATCTTACCCGTATGTTGACTGCTGTCTTCTGCTGTCTCAGCCGAACGACGCACTTCGTCCGTCCGACTGTCGTATGCCGATTCACCCGTCTCCCACGGTAGAAAGGCGTCTCGATCCGCTCGCTGTCTGGAACAGACCGTCTCTTGATCCTCCGGGTTGACTCCTTCCTCCGCCGGCTCGCGTCTTCTTCACCGGATCCAACACCGATGATCCCGCCGCTGCCACCAATAATGTCGCGGTCGACTCCTTCGATCGCAACGACGAACCAACGAAGGAACTATTAAAAGATCTTTAATTAAAAATAAAGTCGATTAAGTGTAAAGTAAGTCAACTCGTCTATCAAATATCACAATCGTAGACAGCACACAGGTTGGCTGGTCTCGATTGAACGTTATACGATCAATGTTCAACGTTTGCAAATCTTCGTCAAAAGGCCCTTAATGTACATCAGGTCTATCTTATATAGAGTTCTCCCGGATTCCAGAACGTTCTGTGACGTCACTGTACTTTTCCCTGGAAAGTCCTACTGAACACGTATATCC
This sequence comes from Allolobophora icterica, assembly GCA_963556255.1. Classification (NCBI taxonomy): domain Eukaryota; kingdom Metazoa; phylum Annelida; class Clitellata; order Crassiclitellata; family Lumbricidae; genus Allolobophora; species Allolobophora icterica. Next base: position 52,744,930 of record OY744605.1, read on the forward strand.
TTGTTGCATGCACCGAATTAATGTTGACAGCTTGCTGCAGAATTTTCCGTGCGTTGTAAACAAGCTTGTTGACGCGTCGGTTTTCTTCCCTTGATGCATGCACCCGCGTAGACCACGACAAAATTCACCCTTCTCTCTGTCACGTTCCGTATCTCCAGTGTAACTGGACGCTGCGATATTCTTCGTGATGGGCAGATGTATACTCTTTTGGATAATACTCTTTTTGATTGTACCCTTTTGGCGAGCAACATAAATCAAAATTGCGACTCATCATCAATAATCAAGTCGCTTGCTTTGAACACTCATCTCCCACTGTCACTTACGACCTGTCATTTTCTGTTGCGCACGCTTAAATGAAGGCGCTGCCTCCACGAGTTAACATTAGAAGCGCATCGGTTGAAATGCCTGATATCTAACGCATAATATAGAGTTATAGACTACACAATGCACCTATAAGCTGCATTATATATAAATGCATGCATACATAGACTAATGCGTAGATGACATTTGGTTGAACAACATATAATATTGAATAGGCCTAGAGATCGCAGGATGTACTGCAATATTAACGTTCAAATTCAAAATTTGAATTATTATATATTTCCCTGTCATTCTGGTGTCACGTCTGATATCGGATACAGTGCACTAAAAAGGGTTTTGATTAGCAAATAGTCAATAATATACTAATATTTCGGGGAACTCTTTTCGAAAAACTGCTTTCCAGGAATAGCCTACTGTTGTTCCCTTTGGAAGGACTGTCAAAGGGTTGAAATTCACTCCAGCGAAGTTCTATTGAATTTTGACGTGAATTACTAGTAGTTCGTGTTAGTTTTGTAAATCTAATACCTCTGTGGACTGTTGCTAACCCAGCAAAGACGTGCAGCCTACGAGTATTCTCTAAGCCATCTGGCAGAGTGGATAGTCCCACGATGCATGACATCATAGGCCAGGGTTAAATCGTTGTTAGACGCCCACTCTAGCAGACACTGGATGTCTGCAGCTGCAGGCGTATTGTAATTCCACTCTGTATAATGGCTGATAAAATCACGCAACTGTACTGCCGGGTGTTCGAGCTGGGGAAAGATCCCGTTTTGCCTAGTGTTCGCTTGGAAGTTTCTAGACGTTTCCAAATCTACAGTGTAAATCATCCTACTCGAATTGCATGCCCAAAGATGGATGATGACAGAGTACTGGTGTCAGCCACCTCCGAACGCGCGCTTGTTGCTCGGCCGTAGAGTGGGTTTGGTGCTGACGATATTAGGTCAATCCTTCAATAAAGTAGCGTCTCGCTACGGCGTCCAATATGTGAGGCTCCTGAAGATAAATGACGTCAATGTTCTGCAGATGGGTTATACTTGTGGGGCGTGGTGGCTCAGTGGTAAGTTCGGCGCCTTGTGACCGGAGGGTTGCAGGTTCGAATCCCACTCTAGCGCTGGGTACGGACCTTGGGCAAGTCCTTCACTCGCGATTGCTCGTGGCGCTTCGGCATGAAAACTCCGACACAGTATCAAATGCTGTAGTCGGGAGAGCCTCTGAGTAGTAGTAGACTTGAGGAGGCGCTATAGAAATATCCGAAATAAATAAACATGTATGGGGCCCCTAGTGCTGATGACTTTGGGGAGGCGGTGGCGTAGTGGTATGTTCTGTGCCTCGTAACTGGAAGGTCGCAGGTTCGAATCTACCTCAAGCCGCTGCGTAGCCACCTACCGCCATCGATGTTCTGTCGTATGTTCATGTGCACTTCTGAAGTCCGGTCCAACTGTAGATTTTTCACCATCTCTCCTTTCAGTCATATCGAAAATAAAAATGAATTTTGCTTCTTAAATTTTGCAGTTGCAGGACATTGATAGACTTCCTAAATTTAATTTCAGTTCATTTCATATAAATTAATGCGATTGCCGTAGCTCTGACTGAGACCTGGTTGGATCCTGACACTGGTACGGCAGTGAAATTCCTGCCTATAACTTTGTTTATAGATGTGGTGGTGGTGGCGGTGGTGGTGGCGGTGTCGGTGGTGGTGGTGTCGGTGGTGGTGGTGGTGGTGGTGGTGGTGGCGGCGGCGGCGGCGGCGAATTTCTTAAAGTTTCTTACAGTATTATGTTTTAATTCGTTCCGGACTGCATGGATCATTTATTCACTTTGATGGTATATCTGACCAGTTATGCATTGTGCAGATATCTCCATCTTACGAAACGAACTAGGTCTTAGTTACTCATAGAAAGATATCTAATGACAAGCAACATAAGAATTTACTAGTGTTTTCCTTAAATCCCGTAATAAAAAATCACGCTGTACTCTAAATAACTCAACAAATCAACTGGGGATAACAGATTGGCTTTTGTAAAATACGGAAATAAATTCAAACGATTCAAATGGCAGCTGAACAAATCTTGTTTGCGAAAAGTCATTACGTTTTGTTCAAAGGGAAGAATAAAACAATTGGCTTCAGATAAGAAATACATTCTTTAAATTATTAAAATTATTATATAGATATAATGTCGTGCTAGACATGCAAATATGAGTCACGCTGTGTATTTGTACGCACCGCATGTGTCTTTGGAACTTCCTTACAGACAAATGAAGCTTTTATCCTGCTGGTGTTTCCTTCGATGTCTGGATGAAAAGACGTAGGGACTGTATATACCTAGTGCTTGACCTGCCTGTGGGAATATCTCAATCACAGCCCTTCAAATGTCAATACCATCCGACTCTCGTCCGAGATAATTGCTGAAAATCTTCAAGCACGTACTCTCTCCTCGTATTTCTTCTCTCTCTCTCTGTCTCTCTCTGTCTCTCTCTCTCTGTCTCTTTGTCTCTGTCTCTGTCTCTCTGTTTCTCTCTCTCTCCTCTCTCTTTTTCTCTGTCTCTGTCTCTGCCTCTGTCTGTCTGTCTGTCTCCCTCCCTCCCTCTCTCTCTCCCTCTCTCTCTCTCTCTCTCTCTCTCTCTCTCTCTCTCTCTCTCTCTCTCTCTCTCTCTCTCTCTCTCTCTCTCTCTCTCTCTCTCTCTCTCTCTCTCTCTCTCTCTCTCTCTCTTTGTCTCTCTCTCTCTCTGATAATATATTCCTGCCGATCCTCTCTCAATGCTTATTGCGTTGTACCCTCTGTCCATCCTTCAGAGCCTTTCTCTGTAAATTCTTTACTTACAATCCTCCTCTTCCTCCTAAGGTCTTACTTTTGTTCACCCCGGTCTTACATTTCACCACCCCACTCCTCTTTTCATCCAATTTCTCTTCTTTTAATCCTATTTCACAGTCCTGCAAGTCTACTCATAATCTTCTTCCAATCTGCCTTGTTCTTTTCCTCTTCGTTATTTTCAGTCTTAGTCTTCTTTTTCTCCTCATTTGCTAACTCTGTGCCCCCCCCCCTCTTCCACTCCCCTCCCTTCTTGCCCGGATTCGATGTTCGTTTCTGGATGGTGGGTTCTCGTGTAGGTCAATCAAAAATCAACGCAATCGCGGCTTCTACGATAATGATGCCTATCATCGGTCGATTCGTCTGCAGCGCCCCTGGCGGCTGAGAGGCGTAACATATTTCCATTGGCGAATTGCAGCAATGCGTTGGAATCGTTCCAATTGCTCAGGCAATTCATCAAACTTGACGTCAGAGGGCGATTTTCTAGACTTTTTATGGCTCTGATCAGTTTCTATGTTTCATATAAAAAAAAACGGTAAGAGGAACTAAAAAAGAACTGAACATTTCTAACATTGGACGTCAATAGCCATGGAGCGACATCGCTCGGTACCCTGCTTCTGAATAGAAGAGCGCTTTGGAAGGACTCATAGTTGTAGCAATGGTATTACATGTAAATCAGAGTTAAGTAATGCTTGTCGCGCCAGCATAGAAGAACTAACTGGATGTTATGTTCTAACCTCACTTGGTTTTATACTGCACTGTTAATACTATGCTCTGCTTTATGCTGCCATATTAATAAGTACTATGTTAATACTATTCACTGTGGAATGAACTCCCTTCTGTGATCCGGAGCAAGATCCTCGGGGCGTTCTCACTTGCTTCAATTAAATGCTTAAAGACCTTTCTTTTTACACCAACCTATCACGTTGAGAGCGCTTCTAAATAGCTATGCTGCGAGGAGCCCTTTACAGATGTTTACATTACATTACATTACATTACTTATGCTCTGCTTTATGCTGCCATGTTAATACTATACTCTGCGCTATGCTGCCATGTTAATTCTATGCTCTACTTTATGCTGCCATGTTAATACTATGCTATAGAATGTCGGATCATGCAATGTCACGCAAGGTCACTTGATACTGTACTATGTCATGTTATGCAATCAATTCTGTGTTATGTTAAGTTATAGTATGCTATGCTAAGGCAATTGCTGGCAGCACTTGTCATGAATAAAAGAGACCTCTGAAGAGGCGCTATATAAATTATCAGAATGAATGTATGAATGAATAGCTGAGAGATTTTTCTGTCTGCTCGTATACAGTGTGTCTGGCGTTGTCCTACGGGATTTTCGCATCGTTCGGTCTGGTAGAGCGACCGGTTCAACAAGTCGCCGACTCGTTCAGTCGTATCTACAACATCCCCTACATCAGCCTCAGCACTCCGCCTAGCGGCTGGGGGACGAACAATAGTCCTTTTATGGTCTTCATGCGTCCGCTCCATCATCAGGCGACGCTGGCTGTCATCCAGTATTACGAATGGACGACCATCTACTACATATACGACACTAACGAAGGTCTGTTCAGTCTCATTCCCCGTCTCTTCTCAACTGATATGGTCTGAAACAGTCCGGTTCGATCTGCTCTGATCTGAACTCCTCTGGCCTATTGTTGTGTGCGACCTAAACTGAGCTAAATGATCAGCTCTGGTCTGGCTTGGTCTGGTCTGGACTGGTTTGGTTTGGTCTGATCTGGTTTGGTCTGGTATGTCCTGGGCTGACCTTGTCTGGTCTGGTCTGGACTGGTTTGGTTTGGTCTGGTCTGGTTTGGTCTCGTTTGGTCTGGTGTGTCCTGAGCTGACCTTGTCTGGTTTGGTCTGATCTGGTTTGGTTTTGTCTGGTCTCGTATGACCTGGACTGGCCTTGTCTGGTCTGAACTGATCATTCTGTTCAGGCTTGATTTGGTCTGATCGGAACTGGTTTGGTCTGTTTTAGGTCTGGTCTTTCATGATTTAATTCTAAATGGTCTGATCTAGCTGGGGTGTCTATCCGCCCCAACATTGAGAGAACATGTCTTCCTCTGCTCACATTCTCTTCTTTTCAACTAGATCAGCTGTTACACTATTACGTAGAAGTAGACAGGAAATAAATCAAGTAAGGGAAGTAATGGCTTACACACGAAACAATGTAAATGTGTTGGAGGGGATACCAATACATTCATATTATGTGTCGGCATGAAACTAATTTCGTGGAATAGAGGATCGATGTTCCTGCAGGGTCTCGTCTAGACTAAACCAGCGAAGTCCAATTCTACCAGGTTAAGTATAAGTCCAATCCAGTCTAAACAAGGTATACATAGTCGTACTCATGCATCTGGACATTCATATAGCGCCAAATGAACCATTTAAAGTCGTATCTCAATATCTGAACTTATTTGACAATAGTTAAAACCTAATCTCACTAATTCAGAAGTTTAATCTGCTAGAGTTCAAAGGAAATTATCCAATCCGAGTGACGAATTACGGAGGTTCTGTCTTTGAAAACGAGTCCAGATTTACCACCGACCGTTCTCTAAATCTCTTACCGTCGCACCGACGGTTAATGTCTCGTGTACCGACGGTTAATGTCCCGGCGGGCTACGATGAAAAGGCGCCAAAACCGAAGCGAGGCTTTCTGGTAATATAGCGCATCCTGGCGTTATTGGAAGTCATCGAATGGAGAGGTGGGAGGAGGTCCAGCTATGAGTAAATCACACAGAGCAAGATAAGAAGCAACATCAGAGGCTCGACTGAATTGCTGAAAGTATACTGTTGTGAAAGTGGCACAGATATTAATCCCACTTCGTTCATGTATGTTCGTACATGTATATATCGGAGCTTTCATTAGTCGCTTGTCACGGAACCCCTCTGATCATAGCAATATCATCATACGGGTAACACCAACAACAATATCATCATCAACAACAACAACAACAACAACAACAACAACAACAACTGGAGCAACAGCGGTATATATTTGACAAAACAGACAGTTGGTACATGGTAGGCAAGATGACTGGATACCAGTGGCAGACGTAGAGCGCCCTATAGTGCACTAATACTGAGCCAGACATGTCTGGCTCAGTAGTAGTAGGTTCTAGTGTTCAACGCCATGTTATGGGTACCAGGGACTGGCACTACCTGAATACGGGTAGTGGCGAAATTATTATTATTATTAATTTTGATATATTATAGTTATAGTTAAGATAAAATTAAAATTATGATTACAATTACAATTTTGATTGCGATTGCGATCACGATCATTATGACAATTACAACAATTATACCAGGGTACGGGTAATTATAATTATATAGAGCAGATATTATTTATTATATTGTTAGATAGTGACTCAGTATTTGATTATAATTGCAATGGTAATGGAAAATTTATATTGCGCCACTAAAAGAGCAAACAAATCAGAGGAGCTCTCTTAAAATTGTATGAGGATACGTTTGGATCGAATTATAGGCCTACATATGTTTCCAGATATATCTGTGTGTGTGTGTGTGTGTGTGTGTGTGTGTGTGTGTGTGTGTGTGTGTGTGTGTGTGTGTGTAGGTATGTATGGCACGCAGCATGATAGGAAATGCTGGTAAAAGGCCATTCGAAACAGCTTATTGTGTAAATATGAACTACAGAAAATTTCTTGTAATCAATTATCATCAAAGGTGACATCAAATTTCGGTTAGATTAGGTAAATTTTGAGGGCGACATTGTAGGTGCATCACGTGACGCAAATGTTGTAAAGACTTGGTTCGTGATGCAGTACTAAGCACTATGGAATGTCTTTACCCATTAAATTAATGTCTACCAGAGCTAGTAGAAGAAGTAGTAGAAGAAGTAGTAGAAGTAGTTGTAGTAGTAGCAGCAGCAGCAGCAGCAGCAGTAGCAGAAGAAGAAGAAGAAGAAGAAGAAGAAGAAGAAGAAGAAGAAGAAGAAGAAGAAGAAGAAGAAGAAGAAGAAGAAGAAGAAGAAGAAGAAGAAGAAGATGAAGAAGAAGAAAAAGATGAAGAAGAAGAAGAAGAAGAAGAAGAAGAAGAAGAAGAAGAAGAAAAAGAAGAAGAAGACGAGGAAGAAGAGGAAGAAAAGTATAAACAAAAGCACAACGTATGCAGCAAGGATGATAGACACACAAGTAGCAGATATAGACGAATAGACAGAAAGACAGATAGAAAGGGCCGAGTACAGATATGGTGGTTATGATCCAACTTATAGTAAACCGGCCTGTATGCATATATAGGCCAACATATTATACAAGTATACGCCTCTGATTAGCGAACACTGTGAGAGGCGCTTTATAAATGTTCAGCTACAATACATACAATAAAAATATTATATATATATATTACGATATTGTATATCAGCTTTGATCTATTGTATATGATGTTTTATATATACACAACAGCATACATATTACGTATGATCTATTAACTCTGATCATAAAATCCGACAGTGATTAAAAAATCTCGACGTCCACTCCTTGCAATGATCCACTTGCAGTGGCCGATTTAGTACGTGATAAATGTCGTTGGTCAAACTAAATCCCGGGAATGACGACATCGGCGCATACATAGGCCAACATATAAGAGAGTCCTTTGAGGGCTAAGGCGCTACATGAATTTGATTCTTTGCTTTAATATCTAATGTATAAGCGGCTATGGACATTGGACAGCTTTCCGAAATGTGCTGTGATTCCAGCAGCCCTGTCAGTCCGACTTTAGGCTTGCGCTACACGACTCGATACCTATCTGTGTGTGGTTTCTACAAACGGAGAGCGGTTCTGCCGATGCATACATTTGACCTAGATACACACCTCTGACTTAGAGGCATACGTCTGATCTAAATGCGTACTGCTGACCTAGATGCATACTTATGACCTAGATTCATAAAATCATATATGTCTGACCCAGATGCATATATGTCTGACCCAGATGCATAGTTTGCATACGCCTTGTCTAGATGCGTACACCTGACTGAGATGCTAACAGGTAAGCTTGATGCATCGGCTGGCCTTGAGGACAACAAGCATGTGCTGAGGGCAAGATGGCCGCTGCTTATGTAGCGTTCCGCTCATCGCCCTCTAGCGAGCGCACGCCCTGTTGCAAGGCATCGGCTGACTGGCCAAAACGTGCGGGATTTGAACCCGGGACCATGTGGGGATTATCTCTTACCTCAACACCACTTGTGTCGAGCACTATATAATTTTCTGGTACCAAGGATATTTCCTGACATATGTCTGCGTGTGTTAAAGGTCCTTCTGCCTTTACAACAGTATTTTCGGCGGTAAAGTTCCCGCGCAAACTGCCAACTTCCCGCGCTAGCAGTGTCACACTGGTTTCTACCTGTTCTTGGCGGGAAATGAGTTTTCTCATTAGCGCCATCATCTTGGACACTTCCTCTACTAAAGCGGACACTACTTTATCATACAATTCTGACTGCAGTTCTTTGTACTGACTATCTGTCATGACTCAATAGACAATGCTTTAAACTATTTATTAATTAAATCAGACAATATGGCAATTAAACTGAAAGTTCACACTTAAACAGTTTCTGTGTATCAATATTGCTATCTATCGAAGATCCGTTCAATAGTTCACAAATTATTGCTCAATCAGCTAAATTACTAGTTTCCGATTGTAATTCTGACAAACGCTACTCAAATACACACCAGGTAAATAACACACAGTTAATTCACAAGGCGCAACATAAACTATCTCGATAATTACGCAATTTCCGAGCGCAATCAAAATCTACATATAACTATCGTATAAAATCCAAATTAGACGATACCAAACCTCGATTACCGTGTCTCCGTCACTTACCACTACCAATATACCGATCAGAAATGTTGCGAACTACGTATTTCGATCATTAAACACCAAGTTTACAAGAAATTCTGTCAACACCACGACACAACTTCTACCGACGACACCACACGTCGACTGGCACACTAAGATGGCGGCGCTGTGCCTTAAATAGACCTCAGAGCGCGCGAAGCTTTCCCGCGCTGCCCTGACCAATCAGGTACAACCTAAAAAATAGCGCGATCCCATTTGATTGGCTGCGACTGTTGCTTAGGCGCCAAACTATAAATAGCACTAGTCATCTCCGCTATAGAAATTATTAAAGCGCACTATAAAATCATATACAACGGACAATCACGTTCGTTACACCCTCCCCACCTTTACCAATTTCCAGACACTCTGGAAATTCCTAACAGACGAAACTGTATAAGAATCCAGAACGTAAAAGATAATTATCACAGTCAACTGTATATCACCATTACTAAAAATCAATATCACTAACATAGTCTCTTATCTACTGACACAACAACATCAAAAGGTAAGTTCACTACACGATTCAAAGTCATACTTAATCACTTACAAAACTAGATTAACATTTCCCAGAACCAATCAGCTCGTTTGATTATGAAAAGAGTAGCTGCAATTATGGGAACTTGCCAAGCTAATCCACTTGCACGTACTGATAACTCAGAATTCTGTTCCAAAAACATTGTTTCGTTCCAGGGTTCCTTATGATTCACAAACAAAGATACCATCTCTTCAGCTAAGGCCCAGGATTCAAATGACCACCAATTGAAACCTTCCCACGGTTTAGTATCACCGGCTAATCCCATACTAGCTAAATCACCTGAGACCTCTGAGCCAGTTAATTCCATCTTCCATCGCCCAACTGCTAATCGCAGGGATGGCACTCTAGCCATGGACTGAACTGTCACCAACACCAGCGGTATTACCTCCTCTAAAGCAGCAACCACCGATGATGACTGGGTTAAATTATTCAACTCCTCATCATTAAGATCCAACGTCCGATGGGTGTGAAGGAACTTAAGAATCAACCAAATAATCCCTCCAAGCTTAAGTCTGGACACGTGAGTCACTTGAACCTGGGGACCATCTAATCCCGCCGGAGAAATCATCACAGGAGACGGAACTCGTAACATAGCATCGAGTTCTTCCACTGACATTTTGTCCAAATTTCCCAAACACAGGTCGTCATCACAGACTTCTGCATTTTCATCCAAAGTCACCTGTACACCTGCCTGTAGTGGTGCATCCTGGGAACTTATCATTCTGATTAACCCACACCTCACAGGGGTAACCGGTCTGGAGCTTTCCGTGGAGGAAATAGATAATGTTTCATTACAGAACAAGTCCATTTCTACAACTCTGGAGGTTGAAGGGGTTGGAGTTTCCTGTCCCATTCTTAGTCCAAATCCAAAAGGGAAATCCATAGTCCTCAGATAACAATCTCTAAATACATGCAACAACACTCTCATTAGTTCATGCAATGCATCAAGAAACAGTTCTAACAACAACTAATTTAACAAACTCAGTTTCTATACCTAACTGGTTTAGTTATTTTCCTTTTCAGCCGTTGTGAGTTTTGCAGTTCTTCGCTCTCACTCGCACTGGATTCGAACTCAGCGGTTTCTACCCTTAAGTCATATCTACCAGCCCTTTGGGTATCCTGGCGCTGCATAAATTTTCGAGCCACCACAAAGTTTTCCTGTATACTTGCGACATGTTCAAAAACAAAATCATCAATATACAAATGATCAGGCAAAACTTCGCTATCGCCTAAAACTAAATCAACTGGCAAACAAATTTCACGAGACAAAAACAGCCGATTTGGTGTGAAACCGGTGCTCTCGTTTTCACTTGCTCGGTACGCGGCGAGGACGTGGGGTAAGTGCACGTCCCAATCGCGTTGAGAATGTGAAACTACTTTTCCCAACAACGAATTCAACGTTCTGTGGAAACGTCGTTCAACACCAGTGTCGATTCTGTGCTGCAGAATATCGGTTGAGCCAGGATCCCACTCGTGTAACGAAAATGCATCTCGGTTCTGCAACACCACTTTCCGAAGTTGCATTCTTGTTTCGGGTGTAACTTCTTCTGCAATTTCAGACCACAGAGGCGTCAGCACTTCTTCGGCTTCCTCATCCGTAAGTCTCTGGTGACCTTCCACGACTTGAGTACAATTCACCGCTTGCTCATCGCTTACATTCACAGGAAAGACGATGACTTCTTCGGTTGAACATTGCATCCCCTTTTTCAAATGAACCACCTTTGTCGTTGGGTTCGTTACTCTCACCGGTAAATCAATGGCTCGTTCTGGCAACAGTGCTCCAGCTACCAGCACTCCAGAATCAAGTAGTTGTGGTCTAGTTGTCCAGCTCTTGTATGCATCACTCGGCTTCGTCAAAATAGCGTAAGTTTCGACATTCATCTCACTCAACGCTGGATTCTTTACATCATTCGCCAGCGCAATCTTCCGGCATTTGGAGGAAGTCTTTCTGCACTGAATCGATACTTCATGACCACTGAGCGTAATTGAGCCTTTTCTAAAGTTCCACTTGGCGTCTTGATTTTCAAGCCAAGCCAAACCCAAAATTAGCTCCGAAATCTGTTCCGTTACCAAGCATGGTACGTCAAACTGAAAACCATCAATCTCCAAGGTTTGTCTCGCCGATCACACGTATCTCTGTATTATTTGCTGCTTGTAGAAGTTGATGAGAAGTTTTAATGTCAATCTTCTTCACCATTGAACTTGGGGCCAACGAGAGTTCACATCCCGTGTCGATTAAAGCGGAAGCCATTTTTCCATTGACTGTCACCGACAAATATGCGTTGCTGCTACCTTGCACAGGATTCGTTCGAGCAGGAGCCGTCTGTTCTTCACTAGACTCAGGTCCAGCTGGCATCAAAAGTTGACCCATGCATTCTCGTGCAATATGACCCGGTAGGCCACAGGCAAAACAAGTCCTGTTCGTTCTGCGGAAGCCCTGGTTATTCAGTCGTTCTTCTGCAGTAGCTTCTGGTCGGCTTTTGCTTCTTTCCCATCGGTTTCTAATCACTGGAGACGTTGCTTGAGACGGTGCGTTTGTCTTTGCTTCCCAAGTCTCCAAACGTTTCTCCCAATTAGCCAACTGACGTCGATGTGGCTCTAACTCTTCTCTAATGAGTTGCCTCATCTTTTCCAACTGTCCGTCTTTTTCTCGTACCGCCTTGGCATGTATCGATCGCCGTTCAAACTGAACCGATTCTCGTCGTTCAGCCTTCTGGTAACCTTCGAATTTCATGGCCAAATTATACGCTCTCTCCAGCGTTTCCGGTTCACGTTGCTTTACAGGTTGACCTTTCACATTGTCCACCTCAACCATCGGCTTGACCTGTGATTCTCTCATTGCTCCAGCAGTGTTTTCACCAGCGGTCATCGTCTGAGTTGCGGTTGACGTTGTGGCTACCTTCACAGCAGGAACTGGCATGACAGGTTCTGGTATCTCAGGAAGTCGACGAGCAACGCGAGCACTTCCGGTCTGGACGGAAAATTCTCTTCGTGGCGTTCGGAACGTTTCGCTGTTCCATTTCTCATCCAACGTCGTTGCACCAGTTGGAACCGGAACTGACATCACCGTCTTCGGACGTCCAAGGTTCAGGTGTCCTTGACCAACTGCAACTGAATGAGACCCATGAGCAGACCAGGTCGAGACTACAGACGCAGCTTCAGTGAGAGACGTCGTACTCGAATGTGTTGGCACTTCCAAGCGTCGATCACCGTAGGCGTAGGAAGCGGTCGGCACCATCGCAGAGCATGTGAGGCTGGGACGTGCACTACCGACGGGGCCAGCGTACCAAGCGCGTGTAGGCTGATGAACCACTACAGTTGCCTGTTGCATTGTCGGTTGCTCCATCTCACGACAAGAATCTGAAACTAGACACTTTGTATTAGTTTGTGCCCCAAAACAATGTTCATCTAAAATTCTCCTTCTTTCTAATGTTTTCTTAGACCAAGGAAAATTAAATTCGATTTCCGGGTCACCAACATTATTCATTTCCAATTCAAATTCTTCTAAGTTCATTAAATCTGTTTGTCTAATAAACCTTTTATCTGCCCTCACTTCCGGTTCTACTTCCGTCCGTTTTTCCAATTCAGCCATTAAAACCCCACTTCTGGTACCACGTGTAGCGTTCCGCTCATCGCCCTCTAGCGAGCGCACGCCCTGTTGCAAGGCATCGGCTGACTGGCCAAAACGTGCGGGATTTGAACCCGGGACCATGTGGGGATTATCTCTTACCTCAACACCACTTGTGCCGAGCACTATATAATTTTCTGGTACCAAGGATATTTCCTGACATATGTCTGCGTGTGTTAAAGGTCCTTCTGCCTTTACAACAGTATTTTCGGCGGTAAAGTTCCCGCGCAAACTGCCAACTTCCCGCGCTAGCAGTGTCACACTGGTTTCTACCTGTTCTTGGCGGGAAATGAGTTTTCTCATTAGCGCCATCATCTTGGACACTTCCTCTACTAAAGCGGACACTACTTTATCAGACAATTCTGACTGCAGTTCTTTGTACTGACTATCTGTCATGACTCAATAGACAATGCTTTAAACTATTTATTAATTAAATCAGACAATATGGCAATTAAACTGAAAGTTCACACTTAAACAGTTTCTGTGTATCAATATTGCTATCTATCGAAGATCCGTTCAATAGTTCACAAATTATTGCTCAATCAGCTAAATTACTAGTTTCCGATTGTAATTCTGACAAACGCTACTCAAATACACACCAGGTAAATAACACACAGTTAATTCACAAGGCGCAACATAAACTATCTCGATAATTACGTAATTTCCGAGCGCAATCAAAATCTACATATAACTATCGTATAAAATCCAAATTAGACGATACAAAACCTCGATTACCGTGTCTCCGTCACTTACCACTACCAATATACCGATCAGAAATGTTGCGAACTACGTATTTCGATCATTAAACACCAAGTTTACAAGAAATTCTGTCAACACCACGACACAACTTCTACCGACGACACCACACGTCGACTGGCACACTAAGATGGCGGCGCTGTGCCTTAAATAGACCTCAGAGCGCGCGAAGCTTTCCCGCGCTGCCCTGACCAATCAGGTACAACCTAAAAAATAGCGCGATCCCATTTGATTGGCTGCGACTGTTGCTTAGGCGCCAAACTATAAATAGCACTAGTCATCTCCGCTATAGAAATTATTAAAGCGCACTATAAAATCAAATACAACGGACAATCACGTTCGTTACACTTACAGCATGCTTCTTGTTCATTTGGACTTAATGGTTGGTCATGTCGGAATTTCTTTAGCAATTCTCGTATGTTCCTACTTCTACTGTGTCCAGTATTGCGAACCGGATTTTTTCTTAAGTATGAATTTCGTGCGTTAACTACGTATCAAAGGTTTTTGGATTGGTCAATATGTAGCAGGTGTGAACTGGTTTTCATATCGATATTGTTTGAAACCCTCATCAAGAATTAATACAAAATTTATCGTCTACAAATGCAATCCTATGCATAAATATAATATGTAATTGCAATTGCAATCAGAGATTTATATAGCGCCTCGTCAAGAGAGACTCGCCGACTCGTCAGAGGTGTTTCCCGACCTACAGGCGAGAAACCAGGATCGAATAAAATGGTTTTCAAGCGCTTACGGAATATTGGCAAAGAAAGACCAAAGGTTCATGTCATGTTAGGTAACCTATTCCAGAAACTTGCGCCGACCACAACGAAGCTTCTGTGCTGTACCATGGAGGTTCTGGTTGGTGGAACAACCAGGTTACCCTGTGCAACAGAGCGAATAAATCATGGGCTTCGTTTGAGTATACTCGCGGGTGGTGGAACTTGTAACCGTAGAGACACCAGTTAATAGGGAGTCCTCTTTAAGCTTCCCTGAGTGTTTCCTCTCTCTAGGGCTATGTCGGGTAAGTTGTTTGTATGAAAACGATACTTCTAGCTGAGTAAAAGGCCAACTAAACAGAAGTAGTAGAAAACTCGGAGGTAAGCTAATATAGACAGAGAAAACAACGACGAGAAAAACTTCCAAATGGATAAAAACCAGTTAATTCAGAGGAAAGATTTTGATATTGACAAGTAATATTGGTTATGAAGAAGAATTGTGTAATTCTTTTGCGTTCAAATAGTATTAACTCATTCTTTCACACTCATTAATTCACTCACTCACTCAGTGTTAGAGCCGTCATTTTTCAAGAGACCTGACAAGATAATTGTGGTAATTTATAAGCCGCCAGAGACGTTTAATTATTCATGATTATTACGAAGCTAATACAGTCTTGTTGTCCATGTGTTTAGAAAGATATCTGAGCTGGATATTGCTTCTTAGCGCTAGAGAGCAACTGAACATAGGCCTACTGGTCTACGGTCTAGTATGGTGGTTCCCAGCCCTTTTTTTAGAGCAAGGCACCCTTACTATGAGCCATTGTAGTCAACGGCACCTGGCCTTAATTTAATTTATTTTCCTTCCAGTTAATTCTTTAATTTAATGAGCAACGTTCCTTATATTCAACTGGGGTGTTGCGACTATTTTTTTACACTACTTTAAGTTTTAAAGAAATAGTTATAGGTCTATGCCAGTAGTGGTAATCCGTAGTTTTTCTCATAAATTTTGACATACCCTGTCATCCAAACGCCGCACACTTCGCGGCACCCAAGCTGTGAAACAATGGTCTAGTAGAAAGTGAAAATGAAAACAGCGTCGCTGCCTTGTTAATTAGATGCCCGTTAAATAGATGAATACCGCAATTGCGCGTTGACTCGTTTAAATCATACATAATCAAGAAAGTGGTTAATTTGGTTAGTTAGTTAAAAATTTGCTCATATGATTTTTTTTTCATATTAAGTAGGCGTACATTTGTAAGGTTTTACTTTACTTTCGGTGGAGTGGAATGGTAAATGCGAAAATTAAAATAACATTTGATTACGACCTTACTCATAGAATACTCATTTAGATTGCTGAATCTTCTTATGAAGGTTGGTTGTCTTTGTTGCTGACACAAGCTGTAGGAATACAAGGTAATAAATGGTAACAAAAGGTAAAAGAAGAAACGCTAACAGAAAAATAAGTGGTAAGCTTTGAGGAGGAAAGGCTAATGGGTGCCATACTTATTCGAGCGATGTTATGGCGTCGTACGTGATGAAGCCAATTGATTTTGACACGGAGAATACGGCATCTAATTTGTGCTGCGGCTGCCGCCCGTTCGTGATGTACTTGACAACATTCCGGCCTCAAATTTATTAAGCAATATATGCACAAAGTTTTTAATACTCCGCATTTTGTCAGAATTGTGTGCGTAATTTGAAAGTCGTTAAAATAAAGAGACAACCGTCAATTTCTAACAATTACGAAGAAGCGAATTTATTTTCACGAATTAACGCTAAAGAATTACTGTAATTAATCGATAGCGTACAAGTGCTTATCCGTGAATCCGGAAATTGGTGAGGTCATTTGCACGAGACTTGGAAGCATTGTCAAAATAATGAGTAATAAATCACGAAGAAAATCGGTTAACAGAGCTGCTCTTGTTTGTTCTGTATAGCTAACAGAGCTGTTAACAGAGCTGCTCTGTTCTGAAGCTAACAAAGCTGTTAACAGAGCTGTTAACAGAGCTGTTAACAGAGCTGTTAACAGAGCTGTTAACAGAGCTGTTCTGTAGCTCACAGAGCTGCTAACAGAGCTGTTCTGTCTGCTTTTCTAATAACATAACATAAGATAGCATAACATAACATAAAACCATTGTTATATTATATTATTTTATTAGAAACGGTCGTTGGAAAGCCAATGTCGTGTGGTAATTAACTTTAACCGGATATAGATCAGAACAAAGGTACCAATGATTAGTTTCTCTAAAATCGATGCTCTATAAGTTTATTTTAAATCAACTTTAACACCATTTATGTTACCGAATGCTGCGCTTGTGTCAAGTACTTAAAGACGCTATCTAAATTTTCTAACAACCATTTAACATATATGATTATTAACCCCTATAAATTCTTGAAATATTCGACTTTACAAACGACTTCTCAAACGATCGGGCCTCGCACTGACAACTTGCCCGATGAGTGGTGCCACGCAACTCAATACAAACTAACAGTTTCTGAGCTCTGACTTCGTATACACTGTGAAAAAAGAAAGGTTCAATTCCCAGTTCCAAAGTCTTTGACATAAAGATTAAGAGAAGAGCAGTCCCTTCCTTAAGCTATCACAGAGGCACCCATGAGTATTAATGCTATCGATTCATTTTCTTAGCCTCGGCATATGAGGTCGGATGCCCATTCCTTTCCATTGCCCTCTCATCTTCCCGTCGACAGTGTAGGTCAGTGTACTGATTATACATGTAGCTGAGTTCACTAAAGATATAAA
The DNA here is from genome assembly GCA_963556255.1 of Allolobophora icterica. Lineage (NCBI taxonomy): Eukaryota > Metazoa > Annelida > Clitellata > Crassiclitellata > Lumbricidae > Allolobophora > Allolobophora icterica. The sequence goes on from OY744605.1 coordinate 52,762,334, forward strand.
CGCCAAAGCTCTTAAAAGCCTTTGCTGACGTCTACGATTGACAAAGTTCACAGAAGTCTTTGTCACACTGCAGAATCAAAAGTGTACCTTCTTTCTCCACTCTTCGTCACAACCAAGGACCTAAAACTCTCAACTCACTAGTGACCACGCGTGAACGACACACATCTGTCGCTCTCGTGCATCGCACGCTAACTCAGTCTTACGCCACCAATAGCAAATTGCCCATGCACCGGTGTCTGAGTGCTACCCTACAATTATTAATTGAATATTAGGCGTAAAATTAACTTTAAGATTTGATCATATAATCCGTCTGTATAGGCATACGAAATACAGCCATGCATCTTACAACTTCGCGAATAAACGCAGAAATCTATAGCTGCACAGCATTGAGTAGAAAAACAGTGATATGTGAGAATGATAGAAGTAGGCCTACACATAGTTGTGTGGAAGAAGTGTTTAGGAAAACTACACACATTTGACGAAATTGAAATCCCTATACGCATGAACCATTTGAAGATGTGTATACGCATACGTGCATAAAATGCCTATATTTATTACAATGTTGCATATATGTATGTATATGTATATATAACGGTATATTGGCACGCGCTACTATACAGCGAATGGCGCGTATACTCTTAACAGTCTAATTTCACGCGACACAACAGTTCACTGTCGCAGAGAAGTTTTTACCCCTTCCACGTCTAACCCAACATGCTGATGAGATTATCACGCGCGCCACCGTCGCCGGGGTCAGCTGGAAAGACTGAGCCACTGCCGGGTTTGGAGGGGGTGCCAGTTCCAAGCCTCGACAAAGCAGGAGGGCAACGCTAACCATAGTTTCTATGACACGACGTCGTTAGACAGAAACTATACACACACAGCAGACGTCAGACGAATGGATTATTGATTGGACGGCGCAGGAAAGGCGGGAAGCCGACGTCATGAACGAGCGCCACGTATCATAATTAGACTGGCTGGCCTTACTGCAGGCGGGGGCCATCCATAATCGCCGAAACGACTCATAAATAATTCTGGTCGTCGAGTATACGCCATTTACTCAACACGCCGAAACGCCGGTGCGCCGTCGAAACGCCAGCCGAAACGCTTTACGGCGTTTCGGCGTTTTCGGCCGAGCCGTTCCCTTAGTTCGGATGTATAGAAACAATGGGAAGGAGGGTATAGGAGAGAATAAGGGATGGAGCGAAGGAAGGAAGGATGGATGGAGGGATTGAGGGTCGGATAGATGGAAGGATGAAGGGGTGAATGGAGCAAAGGAGGTGCTATTCGGTCGTCTGGAAAACGCGTGTATGAGGGATTGAAGAGTGAGGCAATAGTTGTGCAATGGAGCACGAGAACTAATGATGATCGGCGGCGCACTGGACAAGTCTATTTAGCAATGTGGTTCTTATACATATATATATATATATGACATTTTATATAGGCATGCGTGTATATATATTTACGATTGCAGTATATTTATCCATTATGGGCCTATCGGTATACAGCGACGTGGAAATCCCACAGACCACATATTTACGACATTATTTCTAAAACAATGTAATGTATATGCATTTATCCATTAAACATAGATACAAATGAAATGTGCATATGTATATACATGTATACAGTGCTTTTTTTCAGCCGGAACGCGCCGGAACGGCGTTCCGGCACCTTTTTTCAGGTGCTAAAAAATAATTTATTTGTTTTAGTAATAAAAACAATAATTTAGTTATTTTAATTTTATTTCAGTGATTTGAACTGTTTTCAGTGTTTATTGAGACCCCTCACAACCTCCAATCCCGTTTTTCTCGAGATTTTAGCCCGCCCATAATTATTGCGTTCCGGAACCTATTGTTCCGTTCCGGAACCTTTTTTTCCAGAAAAAAAGCACTGCATGTATAGCATATCTTTTGAGCTTTAACAGCATAAATCTCTATATAAACATAATTTCGGTGCATATGTGTATGTATGTATCTATATATAGACATGTATTTATGTATTTATGATTGGATATATGTATGTATGTATGTACTTGTGGAGTATGTTAGTTATTCATGCATATGTGTAGCCTATGTTATGCCTGTAAAGACATAATTAGACTGATCTCCTATAATATTCCTCTCAAAAGAGTTGCTTGATATATAGCTTCATATGTGATATTTTAATGCGCTATTGTTTCGATAATAATACAGACCACTCAGTGCACTGGACAGAACAATGTAATACAATGTCATGATATATCTATGCATTTTTATAGCGCCACTCTGATCCCTTCAAAAGCGTCGGCTTTTACGTCTTCGTAATAAGCAGCTCTGATTCGATCACTTTTTTGCACTGGCAGATTCTCATATAAAGAACGATTCGAACAACATAAATATATATATATGGCATATATTATTCAGAATCGTTCTGTATATGTATATATATATATATATATATATATATATATATACAATATGGCAACGAATGAATGCAGGTGTTGATAAGCTGATCGCTGTGTCTATAGGAAACCTTCAACTATCGGTATTAACACAAAAGCGACCCTATGTTTGTCATAGGAAAGATAATTATTAATATGCGTCAAAAGTCAAAACCATTCTAATATTGGTCATAGAAGAAAAGAAAACATATAGATCATCAACACAACATATATAAGCAAACAATATATATGTAGCAAACAATGCTCAAACAACCAGCAGATGCGCCCCCTGCGGGCCATCATACCCACCATAGTTCGAGAATTCGTGACTTTAGGTTTTAAAATTCGTAAAAATTCGCGAATTTTTGGTCTATTTTAAAATTCGTAAAAATTCGTAAAAATTCGTTGGGCCTTTTATATATTAACAGTGGGTTTTGCAAAAGCAGCGTAAGCAACAAAAACAAATGTAATGACGTCATGATTTGTTGTGTTAAGCTTCTGCTTAGAATTTAATGTAAAATTCAATATAAAAGTTTATTACGTAACGTGTTAATTTAGTTAAAATCTAATTTTGTAAAGATGAAAGAACATGGACCGGAGTGGAAGTATGTAGTAATTTTGGAGGAGAAGGAAAGGGGAATCCAAAAATAGTGTTGCTTTTGTGACAAGGAATTTGTTGGTTGTTCTGCCGGAATCAGGGAGCATTTGCATGGCAAAAATACAGAAACCAGAGTCGAGTGGGAGCAGTGGGCTGTTCCTGACTCAGAATCAGAGGACGATGAAGTAGAAGACACAGCTCGGTGAACGTTGCCAAGTGCCAACCCTTTTTAACCATGTCTGGTTGCAATCTGTGTTAGTGGCAAACTGATGACACCGGAGCTGCATGGGGGACTGGTGGTTTTTCGTTCTGCTGACTGACACTCACAGTCACACACCCCAGCTATGATAGAAATCGAAGTTCAAGACTCCAAGTAGAACAGTACCGTAACTGAATATCAGTACTATTGTGTTGCTAGTCAGCTATCTTTTACGGCTGATTGATTGCCTAGGACATTTACTTGCTTAAAAAGTTCAAAAGTAAGCAAATAATAATATTCCTTGCCATGGCAAAGAATTCTATTATTTTATTATTTCACGAATTTTTACGAATTTTAAAACTGCAGTTTTAAAATTCGTTAAAATTCGTGAATTTTAAAAATTCTTAAAATTCGTAAAATGCGAATTCTCAAACTATGATACCCACGAACAGCCCAACTGACGGATTCTCATCCATGGAGAGTTGGCAGTTGGTCCAGGGACTCTCAAGAAGAAGAAGAAGAAGAAGAAGAAGAAGAAGAAGAAGAAGAAGAAGAAGAAGAAGAAGAAGAAGAAGAAGAAGAAGAAGAAGAAGAAGAAGAAGAAGAAGAAGAAGAAGAAGAAGAAGAAGAAGAAGAAGAAGAAGAAGAAGAAGAAGAAGAAGAAGAAGAAGAAGAAGCAGGAGGAGGAGGAGGAGGAGGAGAAGAAGAAGAACAACAACAACAACGACGACGACGACGACGACGACAACGACGACGACGACGACGACAACAACAACATCTATAAAAGTTGTTATTATTATTTTTGCCCAGAGGTACCTCAGATCCCTCAGGATTTAAAGAAACTATGAAGAATAGAATATGTATAGGCTAATTATATATATAATGCACTGGCCATGCATGCATGGCTTCCATTTGATCACGGTACTGAGATGCCCCGAAAGAGCTCTTATCTCTTATCTTTTCCAGATAATTTTTGAAAGAAACCGGCCACGATAATGTTGTTACGGAAATCAAAGTTGGAAGCATGGGAACACTAAACAAAAAAGTCGTGAAAATGTTGACAGTATGGAAGAAACCCAAAATCGTTATCATAATCGTAAACTGAAAATCTCTAAAGTGCTACTCAAAAGCTAAGCGCAGGGCACCAGCTTATTTACGAGCGCTACTTCGTGTCAGAAAGGTAGTTTAGAGATGGTTACGAGAAGAGCCGAGTCCAATTACCAGAGACCAGAGAGAAAGGAGGAAGAGTTAATGCTTCTCCTTTCTTGTTAGATAGATCAAGAAAATCGGTAGATCAAGAGAAATGGAACGGAAAGCAGTGGAAAAGTGGAAAAAAGACAGAAGTCCACAGAGAAAATGGTCAAACCGTAAGAATGGTTAAAAAGGAGAACGACGAATCATACAGGTATATGTTGGAAATTTAAAATATTATTGTTAGGAATGGTTTCGGGGAATAGAATGGTCCTCAAAAATGTTGGGAAATGAATGTAGCCTTGGCAGTGAAAATGTGCAAAGACTGAGCAAGGTCCTTAGGAATGTGTAACCATACAACGCTTCGACACCATTACATTGCATTCACAACATTACGTTAAATCCAGGTACGTTACGGTCTGTAACAGTCACAGTAGGCCCACCTACTACATGGGACAGTCTTTCTGAAGATTTCACTACCACTGTAAACCCTCATCTTCAAACCAAGGTTCAAGATATTTCTGTTTAAAATTTTCTTTCACTGTCAATTGTAATCATTTGACACATACATGTAGAGAGCCATTTTCTATCTCCACGCTTTACAGCAACGTTATATAAATTATCTCATCATTTTGGCTCATTACGTTACTCTACAGTACACTGTATGGCATTCTGAAATACATATTTTTTGAAGACGTCGAATTAATTCCAAGCAAAATTGGATGACGACAACTGGTGCAAATGAAAAAGCCTTCTTGAGGCAATTTCCTTTTTGCCGGCGTATATCAAGTGGTCCTGTTGCGCAACGTTGCCACGCTTTTGATGTCGCTCTTTGTGTCGGGTCCACTTATTGAGTGCAGTCGGATCTGCCAGCAGACTGGCTGAATCGCCAGCTGTCCTGGTCGGCTAAGTGGCCAGACGCCACGCTGAGTTGCCATCGGTTGCATCAGAATGAGCGTTTTCTAATCAATGCACTGAGAAAAATTCTTCTGTGTGTGACATGCGCAAGATGACGGCTCCGACAGCGCTGTTGCAAAATCTTATGATGACGATGAATGAATGAAAATATCGATTAGCAGACACAACAATGTTATGAGAATATCTTAGAATGCCAAAATAAACATTAAACTGACTGTAGCAATGTTAGAGGAAACCTAAATGCGGTGGATTGTGTTTGTAACGAAATCCTAAACTGGTGATGTCCAAACAAATAGATTGGTTAATTAGTTATCTATACACTTATGGTTAGTTAATAATAATAATAATAATAATAATAATAATAATAATAATAATAATAATAATAATAATAATAATAATAATAATAATAATAATAATAATAATAATAATAATAATAATAATAATAATAATAATAATAATAATAATAATAATAATAATAATAATAATAATAATAATAATGACGACAATTTCTATGGCGCCGTAACACAGCTCATGCCGTTACAAGGGCGCCTTGACATACAACAAAAAACACACACTTGATATAGCTTCATTAAATTACTCAAAAAGCGATGCCTACGCTAACCAAAATGATACTGGATTCGCTAAAAGAAGTTAAACAGTAAGCAAGCAATTGTCAAATATCCAGGAGAGTCACCACCTGCGGATTCCCGTATACACACGCTGCCACGCAGAGTCCAACTCATGATGAATTCTCATCCTGAGTTGACGGTTAGTCCAGGACTCTGAATAACAATAACAGCAACAATTGAAGTTGTTATTACTATTATCTTTATAGTTATTAATGTCAATTTACCTATTAATTCACTTGCTACGTGTTCAGCTACTCTTATATTCATTCATTTATTTGTGTTTTAATTTTTCATTCATTTTTTCTCTACTTCTTACCTTCGTTTCTTCAGAACTTCTTCATTTTTTCATTCGTTTATTCGCTCGTTCGTTTATTCATTATTTCTTCCTTTGTGTTTTTTTCTTCAGTACTTCTTTTCTCTCGTCTATTCATTCCTTCTTCATTGTTCATTTTTTCTAGTGTTCATTACCGTGGTATATTCCTGCATGTTGTTAAGTCCCGTCTTTTTCTTTGCGGCTGTCTTATTCTCTTCCTAAACCTGGATGTCTGAGAGGCTTTTATGTGTTCTTCGCATCTGCTTAGATCCTTCTGTTGGATGGTTGTTGATGTATGTCTTCATTGTTCTCTCCGACGCTTTATCCTGCGTTCGTCTTTTGTTTCGAACTATCGTCTGATTTCATTGCTAGCACTTGCAATTTCCGGCTTCAGAAATATCTAATGCCAGCATCAAAGCCACAGTCTGAAATGAAATGTCTCCATTAGCATATCATTTTGAAATAAAATGTCTGCAACTAAAGCATCAGAAATTTTTTTAGTATAAACTCTTAAATAGAATTTCTGCCTCAAAAATATAATTGAAATCTAAATGTTTACACCAGAAAAGACATTTTGAAAATCTGAAGTCTACATCAGAAATAACTCCTTAATTCTAAATGTCTACATCAGAAAAGAACTTTTAAATCTGATATCCGTTTCAGAAATAGCAGTATTAAATCTAATGTCTGCAGGTAGTAGCCACTAATCATGCATTGGCTTTCAAAGACTTAAGTGTTTGGTGACAAACACTGTTTACTACGAACAATCAGACTTTCAAGTAGAAGGTGCATCTCTATTGTTGTCGTTTCAGGGTTTCCAGTCACAAGAGTTTGGTTTGCTGGATATTATCCGATATTTAGCGACATCTTATGGATGTCAGGGCTGTTGATTTTGACCTTAACTTACCTTCACTGTCTCTATAACTTAACTTAGTTTGCTGGCAATCAGCCGTGGACGACATTTCTCTTAAGTATTCACCCTCTTTTATTGACCACTGTTTGTCCTGTATTATGGAACCCTGAGAATTGTATGGTTTTGTTCAAAGGATTACAGGACTATTCAGTAAGATCATTTTAATTATTTAAGTTTATTTACTGTTATTTATTGTATCGCTTAATTAATTATTTATTTTATCAGTTGTGTTGGTTAATTATTTCGTTCTAATTATCTATTGTTTATGTCCTTGTTCTGATTTCTTTTGTTTGTGTGATCTTTCATTCGTTTTCATCTGTATTTGTTCATTTACTTGTTCATTTATTTATTCAGCCGACCTGCAGAGTCAAGGTCCTGGTAGATTTGCTGTTCCTCTTGAGAACGGAGGCGTAGTAAAAGCAATGTCAATGAACTCCGAAGGAAGCGAGGATATTGGCAGATGCAGCCATGATGCCTGCGGTCTTTTGCGATGAATGATGCGACTAATGACACTAGGAAGGATGACTGCTTTCGTTGTGCAAGGAAACAAGCTAGAAGGATGACGGGAAAGGAATCTAGAAAGAGACAGCGACAAAGGCAGAGAGACAGACACGCAGAGACAGACAGAGATTGACAGTCTCACAGATCCAGAAATGACAGATCCAGAAATGATAGAGATAAAGAGAGAGTATGGCAGTGAGAGTAACACGTCTGCTATAACAGTAATGAAGAGAACGAGAGTGCAATGGCGAGAAAATTAATGAGGACCTCTAGAAAGGAAGAAAAATCAGTATTTCCCGCTAACAGCAGAATTTCTCACTGAAAACAAATGATTATAGGCAATGCCGTTTAAAAGCATAGTATGAACACATATTACGATTTGGTTGGTGCGGTTGTGATTGGATGAGATGTGATTTCACTATACTAGCCTATTAATCTTGCTTGACCTGCCGATTTATAGTTCGCAGTAGCTTTAATGAGAAAACAAAAGCAAATCATCTGAAAATTACCGAAAAGCATTCAGAGCAACGCAAATTTCTAAGGTGTAAGCGATGTAGAAAACGATCAAGCAATTGACGGTGGCCGATTGGTTAGAGCGCTTGGCCTGTGACACGGAGAGTATGGGTTCGAACCTCGTCGGAGGCAGTTACTGTGTATATGGTCTTTGAGGACAGAGCCGTAGCAACAAAGAACGTGGCCCCCTCCGAACATACGTCCGGGCCGGGTGCCCCTTACAATGCGGAAACTGGAATGCGGTAATATACAATATATACAGGGTTCATATTATGTTCACGGTTATTTTTTGCCACTTTTAGGCCCCCCCCTTCCAGGAAGGGGCCCCCTCCGGTCGGAGGGTACGGAGGGCGGTCGATTGTTCAGAGCCGTCGGTGTTCTGTCGTGTTGTCGTGTGTGCACTTTTGAACTTTGCAAGGAGAGCAACATCGAACACAGTTGAAATGTATACATTGTATTGTATAAACAAATAGTAGGCCTGTCATGGCATCAGCACCATGGTATCACCATCATGGTATTACCACACACTTGTTGTTCTTTCGATGAACCAAAGAGCAACTGAAGTCTTTATGATACTAATGCAGGCCTGTATACGCTATAATGTAGTGGCGAAGATCCGTTGAATCGAGTCTATGCAGCCAAATGAGCCAGTCACGCAGCCACCTCAGAGTCACGCGATCTAACTAGCAGACACTACAGATAAGATGTCTGGATCCAGCGCTAAGAACTTACTCCATCTATTCAGACGACAGACGGACTATACGGACGGAACCTAAGGACCCTAAAACTCAAGAACTCAAGGTTACAGGACTTCAAATACCAAATAAACCAAGAAACAACTGACCTAAGAATTCAATGGTAAAACATTTCTAAAAAGTAAGATATTGTAATGCATAGTAACTGACGCGTTTTACTTACTCACTTATATGTGCCACGCCTATTGAGATGCCAACCTTGTCTGGCATTTGTGAGATCAAACGACAGATACACTACAAATGAACTGAAATGGACACAGACCAAAGAACTCAAGGGTCCTAAAACTGAAGGATCCAAGGATCCAAAGACCCAATCACTCAGGACCAAAAAGGGAAGCGCACTATTATTAAACTGTCACACGCGTGCACTTAGATGATCTTGCTAACAGACAGAGTAAATAAAAGACAAACAGACAAATAGCCAGAGAGACTTTCACAAACACAGGTGTAGGGAGGGTGTTACTGACTGAATAATAGTGGCAACACAAAGAGCATGGAGGATGAATGGAATGGCGCAGATGGTTGGACAGGCAATCAGAAGACGACAGGACAGGCAATCAGAAGACGACAGGAAAAGCAAACAGAATAGAAATGATGTATAGTACATAAAATGAGAAAACATACAACGAACAATGACTATAAAATATATCAGCCACTAATCATCTGTCATACATTGCTACATGTCTTCGTTTGTAAAGCGCTGCATGTATCGAATACAAAGTAAAGCATAATTATTGTCGCAATCCTAGTGATATACGGAAACAGGCACGAAGTCAGAGAGAGAAACAGACGAACAGACGGACGGACGGACGGACGGACCAGAAACACCACAAGTGCATGTTTAGTGCACGAATAAAATGAGCTGATCTGAAGATCTTTGATTTCTCCCAACTGCTGCCATCTATCGTCTCCAATCACACAAAACTGTCACGTAGCTCCTCAGTACATGTATGGGCCTTAACCATACTGCCATCTATCATCTCCAGTTACACAATACTGCCATCTAGCGTTTCAGTATGTAAAATACTATCATCCATAATTGCCATTTACGCAATACTGTCATCTAGCGTCTCAATGCATATGACAATAATTTCATCTATCGTCTCCAGCTACACAATACTGTCATCTAGCGTCTCAGTCTGCACTCTACTGCCATCTGGCGGTACCTCAATACTTAAACTCCTGTGATTTTTTTCTCTCAAAGCGACGCTATATAAATGTGCAATTAGGATTACGATGAGAATACTGCCAACTATAGCATCTCAATTCATAGGGGTCTACCATATGGTCTACCATTTTACCATCTGTCATCTCAATAGAGCGTCTCACTGCCTGGCGTCTTAATGAAGCAACTACTGCCACCTAGCGTCTGAGGACACACGAAGCGATTCATCACCGGAAGCGACTTAGGATCTCTCCCTCCCCGCCCCATCGTGCCATCAGTTATCCTAGTCTCCGTTAATAAGTCTGGCGAATCGAGAGCCCTGTCTTGCGCCCTTCCATCGATCTGGTCCACCTACAGACTTCATTCATCCTTCACCTTCTCTGTCACTCCGTCCATCCATCAACCCTAGATCGATCGATCACGTGATCCGCTTATTGATCCTAATATCCTGCCATCCATTTGCCTATTCATACAATTTTCATACCCATCCGTCCTTTTGACATTCAGCGCATCTATTCTTTCACATTTTGATTCATCATGTTTATTTATCCATTAATCTATTCTACATATGCATGCAGGTAGGTAAGTATGTATGTATGCATGAAGGCGCTTTTCAGTACCTAATTGCAGACGTAATTTTACTTTAGGATAACGTAGAAACGATATGGCAGCAAGTTGTTGTGAAAGTGGTTTTATGTTGAAGCAGAATAGAATTGATGAGTCAGCAAGTTTTCGTTTGGCATAGGAAATTCTGTATCACATAGGCCTATACCTGTGATTGGTGGGTACGCTAGTTACAAGTCTGGGCTAACGTTGGCGCATTTTAACCCCGCACTTGTTTGTCGTACTGCGCTGCTTAAAATGTTTAGAAGACTGAAGTCAGTGTATTTTAGAATTGCGTGTTTTTGTTCAGCTAATGGCACGGCTAAAGTTCAAATGACTGGTTATTGCTGACGATACTACGTTTAAAGATTTTGTGCATGGCAATGTATTCAATAAAAATAGCCTATGTTTGAAGTTAATATAGGCCTACTGATTAAAATCAAAAAGAGTCGAGGCTGCGACAGAAATCGTGCGAACCTTAAAATCGAAGCTCGATCAGCTATAGATCGAAAGTATCGTTGTCGGCTCCTTCAAATTGCGACATTACAAACACATTTAAGTTCATTTGTAGCATTTCTTTTTTGAATCGAATGATCTTATAAATGCCAGACAATGTCTCATGACAAGGTTGGCATCCCAAGTATATTATCTTAGTATCATTACTAAGGTTTAAGTATTAATTAAGAAATAAACTCATTATTCGTATTATTATTATTAAGGCTGAAGTATTAATTAAGAAATAAACTCATGTATAAATGATACTCAGGAAAGAGGGGCCAAGGCTAGGATAAGCTATTTGCTTTTTCTTGGCTCCTGTTGCACTGTACTTGCTTGCTCATGACTGTAAT